>ML799073.1:193330-273307 GCA_009831015.1 Picea engelmannii | reverse complement strand
ATTTGCAATGAAGGATTTGGGTGCTGCAAAGAAAATCCTTGGTATGAGAATAACAAGAGACAGAAAAAATCGCAAATTGACATTGTCTCAGGGTGAGTACACAAAGAAGGTGTTGGAGAGGTTTAGAATGCAGAATGCAAAACCAATTAGTACACATTTGGCCAACCATTTCAAATTAACTAAGGAAATGTGTCCCAAGACACAGAAGGAGACAAAATACATGTCTAGGGTCCCTTATTCATCAGCAGTTGGCAGCTTGATGTATGCAATGGTCTGCACAAGACTAGATATTGCACATGCAGTGGGAGTTGTGAGCAGGTATATGAACAATCCAGGTAAAGAACATTGGGAGGCAGTAAAGTGGATTCTCAGGTATTTGAGAGGTACTACCACTCATGCATTATGTTTTGGAGGTTCATACACTTTTCTACAGGGACATGTTGATTTAGATATGGCAGGTGATAAAGACAGCAGGAGGAGCACCACAGGGTATGTTTTTACTATAGGTGGAACAACAATAAGTTGGATTTCAAAACTGCAAAAGGTTGTTGCACTTTCAACAACAGAGGTAGAGTATGTTGCTACTATAGAGGCTAGTAAAGAGATGATTTGGTTACAAAGGTTTATGGAGGAATTGGGAAAGAAGTAGGAGAACAACATGTTGTATTGTGATAGTCAGAGTTCCATTCACCTTGCAAATAACTTAGCCTTCCATTCGAAGACTAAGAATATACAGTTGAGGTACCACTTCATACGATCTTCCTTGGAAGATGGACTTTTGAAGTTGGAAAAGATACACACTAGCCAGAATCCTGTAGACATGTTAACAAAGGGAGTAACCAAGGAGAAACTGATTTCCTGCTCAGTTTCAGTTGGTCTTCAAGAATGAAGATGAAGATGAGAAATTTGCCAGGTCCAAGAAGGTTGAGAGTCTAGCATATACAACAGCGGTGGAGTTGTTGAGATCAGTCTCCAAGTGGGAGATTGTTGGTTGTGGAGCCTAATTATCTTCCTGATTCAGAGGTCTTTTACTTTTAGCCATGTTTATACCCCATGAAGTATTTACACCTCAGAATTATGTACACTCTTCCACGCGGGGGAGTGCATAGGGGGTGTACCCCCTCTGTGGGGTTCGTGGGGGATATCCCCCCAGCTGAGGGGTCTGGGGGAAAGTGGGTGTTCGAGGGTGAAGCCCCTGAAGGAAAAATTTCCTTGTAAATGTCTATTGTAATTTCATTGTAAATCTGGACCATTCATTATAAGGTCATAGATCGAACGATAGAGATTATGTTAGGGTTTTTTTCCCTAGAAGGAAACCCTGTTTTATGAGGGAAATGTATTGTGGCTATGGTTGATGTCAAATATTGTATTCTAAGAGAGGAGACTGTGAGAGAAAGAAGAGGAAGTTACAACGGGTTTTGCTGTAGGTTGTATTCCTTCATTTGCTAGATAATAATAAAGGAAGGACCTAGCAATTTCTCTGGTGGATGTAGCCCACACTGGGTGAACCACATAAATCTGTGTCTCTCTTGTATTGTGTATCTTCTGTGTTTTGTTTCCGCATTTGTTTTATTTTTTTGCTCTGTGGTCCTGTTTTTCTAACATGTTTCATGGTGATGATCCCAATGCAACATCTAAACTCAACTCAACTAGTCAAACTGAAGTGTGAACTGAAAGAGAATATTCTCCAGGTGGAATATTCTCTCCTAAAATATAGGAGACTAGATAATGAATAATTATGATTAATAAACAAATAAAAACCTTAGGAAAAAGAAATCCTAGGTGTGTGTGAAGTAACTCCAACAATCTAGTGGTGTCTAATCACCATTCAAAATGCTTGTCTAATGGGAATATTACAATGATGGAAATTTGATCCAAATCAGATACAGATCCCTCTTACCGTCAACCACATGATGGTGACCTTATCTCCATCTTGCGCAAAGGCACAATTTTGTCTCTTCCAACTTATTCGCATTAATTGCCTTGATCATGCCTTATATTTTCGAACGAAAAATGACAAGGAAGTGCCTCTCCCTTATTTGAATGCACACCACTCATGAAAATCGGCTGGCGCATGCTGAGGTAGAGCGATGGTCCTGCATCATACTCCACGACTACTAAAATTCATGAGCTCCTCCTCATGAGCTTCCTAGCTCTATTGAAACTCTTCTAGATCCCAAACTTTCTCCTGGAGATTTCCTTCTTCTCCTCTTTCCTCCTGATGTTGCATCTGCATGTTCTCTACTACTCGTGCAAGTTCCTTTATGTCCATCTTCTTCTTGCTGACTGCTTCTTCTACTGACCTCAACATCAGCCTCCATATCTCCTCTACAGATTCTTCCAACTGCTCCATATGCTAGTTTACTTTGTGCAGTCTACTCAGCTGCAACTCTTCATGCTTCTCTATGGGTGGATCACCATGATCTCCCACACTGCTTCCATTCCTTGTGATGTTAATTGGCCACTCTGCTACAGACTCCAATTCTGCAGTCTGACCACTAAATTGTTGTTCAGCTACTCCTTCTGAAATACTAACTCATGTCAGTTCTTCAACTGGTCCTATTCTAGCTTACTCCAGCTGCAACCCATGTTGGTATGTCTCCTCTAGCATGGCTATCTCATGGAAGCCACCTTCTTGTTCTAGACTGTCCAATTAATCCTCCAATGCCTTTAACTCCATATAACACTGAGTGAGTATCTCAACTAGGTGCTCCTCTTCTGTTGGGACAAACTTCAATATATGTTCCTCCTCCTTCATGATAGTATCAGCTTGTTGTCCTTTTGTTTCATCTGCAACATATGTGCTAGACTCTCCTCGGTTGCTTGGAAGAAATATCTTGACTCCTCCAATGATTAGAATGCAGCTATGATCCTTCTCCTCTGTGATGAAAGTTTCCAACTTGTCATCATCTTCATCCACATGCCTTGCATCTCTACATGAATCTTCATATGGATGAGGCCTTTCTTCCTCCTCTTATCCATCTATCAACACCCCTTACTGGCTTTAACTCTCAGTTTATCTCATTTCTCCTCCCTTTCCCACTTGGAAATTCAGGATGTCTCCTCTTCCCTCTTGGTCGTTTACGAGATCTCCTTATTACTCCTCATTTCCCACCTAGAAACCTATGAGACTCCTCCCAGATCTTTTTCCCTTTCCATTGGGGATTTCGACATATCTCAACCACCTCTTCAACACCTGGCGTTGCCTTCGGGCCAAAAACATTTGAACAAGCCACTTAGTTGTCCTCTTCAAAGGCCACTCGTGCCTCCAACGTACCTTGGCTTCCTACTACATCTTGAGTGATAGCGTCTCCATCTTGGCTCAGATTTCACTGAGCTCCTTGTCTATACATGCTTTTCTTTTTTGTGGGCATACTTCTCCTTAAATGTGCTCATAACCTCCAACAACCATATTGCTTTATTGACCTGCCACCCACCTGGTTGTTTATCATCTACTACACACCTTGCAATAGTCTTCATAGAGTATCACACTCTATCACCTTCCTCTCTCCTAAGAGAAAAAAATCCTCTCTGATACCACTCTGGTATCAGAGTATCTCCTTTATCTCCTTTACTCCACTTGAGAGTAAAATCAGGCTCTAATACTACTCTGGCACAGACCCCATCCCTTATCCTCCTTCGAGGTTGCATGACCTCTCGGTCTATGATCTTTCTTAAACACATGAGTTAGATTGACTCTTCGACCCCCTACTGGAACCCATCCAACTCAACCCTAGGTCTCTCTTCCTTCAAAATGCAGGTCCTCTCAATCCTGTGGCTCTCTTCTTGGCCCTTTAAAGAAAGTTGGCGATGACACTTTCTTGCTGTGTTAGGCCCTTTCTATCATGTGACCTCAGGCTATGACCTGGGCCTCAATTACACAAAGTGATTTGGGGTTCAGGATTCGTCTCTTTCCACAATAGCCAACCTCTACATTCCTGAACTCTAAATCGACGAACTCAAATGCACGACGATTAACAGTCCTTGTCTGCCCTTTCGATCGATGACTGCGATCCCTTCAGAATTTGACCTTAGAGAGTCTCTCGATATCTTTCTCTGATATCTCCCGGAGTACTACTCCTTTGGCTCGTGCAGGTTTCTTCCACACGTCCCTTCTAGATCCAACGATCTAGATTCAAACCGCTCTTCGCGACTTCGAGAAGATCTCTGTTTGCTCTTGGAAAAACTCCCGGAGATCCAACTCCCAGATCTCCCGATCGTCAACCACATGTATCCTTCCGACGATGGACTATTTTATAGTCTCCAGGACTTCGTAAAGTCCTCAACCTTCTTGCACACCTAGCACAATTTCTCCTCGAGACTTAGACTATTCTCGATCTTCTTTTGCACTCCTTGCATATTCTTGTGCAAATTCTTTTGTGACTTTTCTCGGCTTGAAAACCTTCACAGTTCCCAATTCCTCTGCATCCTTCAATGGACTTCCTCGTTTCCTCCTGAAAAATTAATGCCCTTCCTCCTGATCTCGTAAGGTAAACTTACAGTTCTCTTGGTGCACTCCTTATGCTCGGCTAGGAATTTTGATAGCTTCTCCCTTAGCCTATATGGAAGTCTTAAGGAATCTCCTTTCCTTTGTCGATGCACTCTTGCAAATCCTTCCTTCCTCAAAGTGTTCAGAAACCCTGGGATTATCTTAAGGATTCCAACAGCTCAGAATGTGTTACTTGAGTACACTCTCATACTTTCTTTATGCCCTCATAGCACAGTGTTACAGAGTATTGAGTAACTCTACGATGTGTTTCCTCCTACATGGACTTTCTTTCCAAGGTACCCAGCCACCTTGAAATTTCCTCCCAAGTTTTTGAATTATCCTGGTGTGCCCTCATGGCAACTTCTCTTCTGAATCGACTGAGTTAAGATACACACTCCTTGTGTCGGCTCACAAAGTCTCAACTCTTTGTCGTGCACTCCTTACACTTAGCCTTGAGAACCAGACTTAATCCAACATACTCACAGATAGAATTTTATATCTCTATCCTTGCAGATGATTTCTAACATACATCTACAACTCAAATGCATGCAAATGACATTCATAAAAAAACGTCCATTACACAAAAATTGATAAATAGAAAAAAATGTTACTTTCTATTAATGGTGGAATGTCCATTACAATACATGAGTCTAGACTAGAATTGAGTCTCGTCTCTTCCCCTTATGCATCCCTATATCCTACATGAAATGCTCTACTGGAAACAATATAGGAGTTTATACAAGAGGGGCTCGACGAGCTTCCCTCCAACCTAAGCTAGTGGTGTCTAATCATCATTCAAAATTCCTATCTAATGGGAAGATTACAATGATGGAAATATGATTCTAATTGGATGCAGATCCCTCCTACCGTCAACCACTTAATGGCGACCTTATCTCCAGCTTGTGCAAAGGCACAATTTTTTCTCTTCCAACATGTAAGAATTAATTTCCTTGATCATGCCTTATATTTTCAAAGAAAAAATGAGAGGGCGACGCCTCTCCCTTATTTGAATGCACACCACTTGTGAAAATCGGATGGCACATGCTGAGGTAGAGAGATGCTCCTGCATCATAGGGCATCGTCTAAATTGAAATTGCATTTATTCTACTGCAAAACATGTTAATTAGAAAAATACTTCGATTTTGCAGAAATGATAACCACTTATTACACAATCAATCGAAGTTTCCTTCCTTCTGCAACTATGTTTCTTCAAAAAATGGTGTAGGAAAATCAATCACAAGCTCTTTCGCAACCTCTTTCTTGGTGAGTGTTGGAGCAGGTTTCTTCCTTGAATTACAATGTAACTGTGGGTGGATCTTCCAACATTTCTTCTCCCAATGGCCAATAATATTTCAATAACTGCAAAAATTCCTTTGTTTTCCATCCAACTTCCTGATAGGATGACTTGGAAGGTGTGGTTTCTGATTTGTCTCACTTCACGTGGACACATCTGTCTTCCTAACCCAAACTTTCTTCTTATAATGCTTGCCTACATCATGGTTAGAATATGTAATGCACGAATGCATATTGCAAGAAACATGCTTCTTAAATTCAAAGAAATAATTTGACTAAACATGAACCTTATACCTTCTAGGCTTATCCTTGTTGTAGATCTGGCCAGGAATAAGACTAGATGATTTGACTCCTATATTGGAATCCAATGATGTGGAAATGGTTTTTGATGTGGATCTTGCTTCAATGGACTTTGAGCACTCTTCAATCTCCTCTTGACCATATCCCAAACTTGAAAATCATGTTCTTTGTACCACCTCTAATGGTTGAGTGCCTCCTTGGCCATGAATGCCAATTCCACCTCCTATGTATCCCATCTTCGTGAGGAGCTTCATGCCCATGTTAGTTTCATACTAAGAATAAATGGAACATGAAGAAACATCATATACCTTAGTTTGATTTTGTGCACCCACTGTAGAAGGCTCTTTGTCCTCCATTCATCCAACATGTTGTAACTTAGCCAAGAGATCATCCTTGGACTGCAATTCGAGCCACAATTCTTCAATACTTTTGTTGAGGACTTCTCCATGAAGCTGAGATATTTCTTGAAGCTCTTGCTTCTCTTCTTTTGAAACCTACAAAATTCTTCTCAAATATGAATTTTCAGATTGATTGTTATGATTTATCTCTTCTAATTCTTGAAGTTTTTCTTCTCTCTTCGCTCCTTTTCCCATCCTGCAAAGAAGACATCCTTCTCTAATACCACTTGATCTGAAAACGGGTGATTACTTACTCTACACAAGTTTTCAATTAAGAATCATTTTCTGAAAAATTATTTGCATAAGGATTAAAGGGCATATGAGTCCATTATTAACCATGACTTTAAACAATAATTCATAACACAAATAAAATCAAAATCGAATAAGCATATAAAAAGACAAGAGATACAACCAATGTTGGTAATGGAGTTTGCCCCTCTTGGGCTACATCTCCGAACCCGCTTCAATTGGAATATGGATTGCTTTCATTCATTCTTCAAAATATGTTCAGACCTTCTCATAAGTGGTTTCATAACAGATGCCTTCTCCTTCAATGAGGATTCAAGAATACTACTCACACTCATATCTCTCCATATGTCAAGAAGGATAATTCTTTACATGAATAAGTATCTCAATGCTTAGGAGTAGTATCACTATGGCTCTCTAACTCCACTTATTAATTATTCATTACTCTCCCTCTCCATGAATATGGCTCACATAAGGAATTATATAGTTTTCCCTCACTCACTCTTAAAAAAGAGCATTAATTCCTAGATCTACAATAATATGATCTAATTGCAAAAGAGGAAAAAATATCCATAAAAGTAGGATCTCAAACTATCTCAGGCTCAAAAATGGGAAAAGTCTCAAATCCACCCAATGACTCTTCAACCAAGCCATTGATTATCTCAACCTATAATTGAGAATAATGGAAAATTGCCGTGAGGTGGTTTTTCACATAAAAACCAATTTCCAAAATTATAATTTAATGATAAATACGTGAGTCTAATTTCCCTCACAAGTATTAATCATTTTACATCAAAAGTGAATAATAATGTATGAGTTTTTCCAAAATCTCATAAAGCATAATTAAATGCATGAACATCTCATAAAAGCATAAAAGAAATGCATGAGACCTTTTTCTCACAAATTACTAATGCATGAGAAGTTAAAACTCAAAAACATATAAGTTCACGCATTCACCACCTTGTCACCAATTTCAAATAGACATGGTATGCAAAGTAAAAGTCCTTCCATGTGTGGAGATCTGCCTGAATCAGTTTATTTGGAGGAAGGGGTAACTATGAATCAATAGTTGTTTTCTTATTTATGATGGGGTATCGCCATTGGTTGTGTGATTGGGAATTTCCTCCTTTGATTCTTTTCCAATGATGACGAGAGATAGTTTTTGGAGCACTTTTCTTGACCGCAAGTGGATATCATGAAATCCAACTGGTGTGACTAGATAGGTGGGAAAATGTTGTAGCTTAGTGCCAAAAGTAGGTTGATCTACCTTTTTATTGGGATTAGGAATATGTTGGATAGGGAGTTGTGTAGGCATGAGAGGTTGGTTGGATGGAAGTTGCAATTGTTTGGGTTGCACAATCTGTCATGGAGCTTGTGTTGGATAAGGTCGTGAAGGAGATTATGTGGGAAATTATGAGTATTGTTTAGTTTGCATGGGATAGGAATAGGTAGGAATATTCTTATAGTTGTGTACTTGCCATCCTTGCTACCAAGGATGATTTTTCTATTGGGGCCATGCATTCCATGGAATTGTGGGATTCCAAGGTGGATATTATTGTCCAGATTAATATGAAGAATTTTAAAATGTAGGATCTGATGATATACTGGGTGGACGAGGCTACCATGGCTTGTTTGGTGCCAAGGTAAACAATTGTTGTATTATCTTGTTCCCTCCTTGGTATAGCAATTTTAGTCCAGGTAAAGAAGGAAAGTATTCTATTGATGGTTCACCTTTACAAATAACACATATCTCAATATTATTCAAGGGGAACTCTTTTAAAGCATGTCTTTTCCTACACCTAGGGGTAAATATAGATAATGTTTCAGTTTGTTCCTCTTTATTTTTCTTAATATACAAATTATAAAGCTACAAATTGAGAGTTCCAAGAATGTGAGTCTTGAAGTTTTCCAATAAATTTCCTAACTCTTCCCTAGTTACACCACTACTTGATGTAGATTTAGAAATCCTGGAAAAAAGAATCACAAGGTCCCTTACTAGATCTTGCTTAACTTCATGAGTACTTCCAACACATTTCAAATATTGAACCAAAAAATAATTGGGAAATATCCTTAAACCCCATCAAATTAAGTACATTCATTAATTCATCTAAAACACCTCTTAAAAATATGGTCCTAATAGTTTTCATATTCAATTCGTTTTGTTTTGATCTTTGAAAATTATATAGGGATATTTCTAGGTAATCCTCTAAGCTCTCATATTCCTTCTATGTCCTCCTAAATATTTCTTCCCTTAGGTCCCTATCCTTACACTAATCTTGGTACTTTCTAAGAAAATAAGTTCTCATGTCATCCCAAGTTATGATAGTATTCACTCCCAGTCCCATAAACCAATACAAGGCCAAGTATTTGAGGGTGGTTGGGAATAGCTTTAATTTTTTAGCATCATTACAATAATCATAACTTCTACATAAAATATCAAATTTGAAAATAAATGCATCAGGGTCTTTGGTCACCATGATACCATGGAAATGGAACAGCATAGATGAAGGGATGTTCTTCAATTTTACATTTTATATAGGGTCCACTATGGGGAACCCAAAGGTGTTAGGGACCTAACCCCTCACATAGATAGAGTAATATATTTTCCATGTAATAGAGGCTAACACTAGTTAATAAGGCCTAAATATATTTTCCCTGTAATAAAGGCCAACATTAGTTAATAATGCCTATTTAATAAATGTGAACATGTCAATGTTAGAATATCTAATAGAAGATTCTACTTCTAGAAATATTTTCCTCTAGAAGGTTCTTTAGAAGATAGAATTAGTTTAAATAAGAGTAGGAGGCATGGGAACGCTTGTCTAGAGAATTATTGTAATAAATCTTTTCTTTGTTGGAGGTTTCCCCTTCAAAGAGGTAAGTGAACATTGTTTTCTTTGAATAAAGATATTATTTCTGCTATTCTCTCTCAATATTTTGTTGTTCCATTGACATCTACTAAATATTCTTGTTTTTGCATATTAAATTACATCTGGTACTTTAAAAGTGGTATTAGAGAAATTTCCTTGGTATGAATTGTGGGAAATTTTTTATTTTCCTAGGGTAGAGACATGTACTTCTGACGTCTTTAAAGCACAAATATCTATCATTCAATGGGTAAAATTGTTGTGGGGAAGACTACACACAGGTGATACAGATGGTTTCATGGGGTTTCGTAGAAACCAATTTTTTACCCTTGTTGGAAATCTCTATAACCCCTGTTGGTACCCCTCGAGTAGTACTGCATCAGATATAATCTATACACGACCATCACTCCCACGTACCAATAGGTATATCGAGAGTCCCCTAGGTCTCCTGAAACCATCACTAGATCAACCGATTGGTTGCCTGACTGCTGTAGATTTTTACCTTGTACAATATTTATTGCAAACTGATTTTTAGTAAAAGAAAAAAAAACATACAATGGAAAATACAAACATTACACAAATATTTTTCCCCTGGAAACCGAAATTGGGAAAACCAACATATTCTATATTCATTCCTTAGTGATACATTGTTTTCAATAAAATATACATATAGGAGCCAGTGGCATCCAAAACCCTAACCCAATGACCTGTATTAGTCAACAACCATAATTCCTTAACCAAAAATAGAAAACCATTAGCAAAACCCATGTGCCAAAAAATTGCCCAACAATGGACATGAAAAACGAGGCAAAAATGAGACATGTTTCCCAAGGAAAAAATGTGACACTTCTTCTCGTGCAAAGAATATAAAACACTCAAAATTCTCCCACTTCTTGTTTTATTTGCGTACAGGGTTACATAGTCAACAATCCAGGGCAACAATGCCCAAGGATTCTCTACACCAAGAGAACTTCTCAATGCTCACAGGTTTTGTTAATGAATCTGCAACATTCTTCAAAGTGTCCACCTTCATCAACAATACTTTATTTTCTTCAACCATGTCTCTCACAAAGTGATATTAAATATCAATATTCTTTTTCTTTGAATGATAAGCCAAGTTCTTCGCCATAAAAATTGCACTCTGACTGTCACAATCTATCCTTACAGCTTGTTGTACCTACCCAATACCTGAACACAGTATTTGTAACCATATTGCTTCCTTACTTGCATGAGTGGTTTCCATGTATTCAGCTTCTGTAGTTGAATGTGCTACTACAACCAGTCTTTTGCTCATCCAACTTATTTCTCCTCCAAACAAGTTAAGCACATACCCACTTGTAGATCTCCTACGATCTAGATCTCTAGCATAGTCTACATCCAAAAATCCATGTATATCCACCACTCTATCCAATCCTAGTCTTTGTTGGTAGCACAATCCATAGCTAGCAGTGCCACGCAAATACCTAAAAACCTTGTTTACTATTGTCTAATTCTCCTTCCCTAGTTTTGACATATACTTGCTCAAAACTCCCACTGCATGTGCAATGTCCGGTCTAGTACATACCATTGCATACATCAAACTGCCAACTTCACTTGACAAAGTTTTGAGGGTTCTTGGTCGAGTTTGATCTATTTTGGGACTTTGACAGGATGTTGAAGGTGAAGCACAAGATGAAGTGGAGATCACGGGATCTCGACCCCATTTTGGATCCTTTTTAGGTTATGGGAATATGTAATGGGTATGGGATGTCAGCCCATGGGTTTTCCCATGTTTAGGCCTATTTTGTAAACTATAAATAAATGTCTAGGCAATGTAAGAAGTGGATCTATGTGATGAGGCCGATAAGCTAAGTGTTAAGGGCAAGAGTGTCTTGTAAGTGATTTGTGCATACTATGAGAAACTTACAAATCTAAGTGCAAGTGATTGTGATAGACTGTGGAAGGATTTGTGTTGTAGCGCAAGGAAGAAGGATCTAGCAAGCTGCGCAGATCTTCTGCCCTATGTGGAGTAATGGTTTTGGAACTCTAGGAATGTAACCCATTGAAGAAGTTAATAAAGAAGAAGAGTTGGTGGACGTAGCCCCAGGGTGGGGGTCAAACACGTGAATATTGTGTTATTCTTCTCTGTGCGATGTTCTGATGTATTTATGTGTTATTTTCTAAGTGATTGATATAGATAGATAGATAGATATATTTATGCTTTGTGCTTATGACGAATCTGAATGTTGGATCTGATATAAGTGAATGTGCTTAGTGCCTGAATATGCTAGATCTAATCTATTTATATATGTTCAGTGCTTAAATACATTAGATTAGAGTGAATGTTGTGATGCTCTGTTTTCCTTGTGGAGTAGATATTGGTTAAACAATGATGAAATAACGACGCTAAGTGCTCTATTAAGTATTATAATCATAGATCTTTGCCCCAGCCAAGGTTCCATACACCTAAGTCTTGCAACCACCCCTTCCTCTACCTTGGGTGAGACTTCATCTGCTTCACAGGTGTTTCCAAAAGGGCCAGTAGTTAGGGTTTTGTTGGTGCGTTGTTGTAGCGTTGAACCCTGGGTCTACCCCTGTGCCAACAAATGATTCTGTTGTCGAGACCTGAAACTGTGATTGTTGGGAATTGAGGAAAAAGAAGATATGTACAAAGATCCGACCTGACATTGTGAAATATCTATGTGTAGACATATCTCTCTAGTGTGCAGTACTTTACTTAGTTTGATAAGCTCTGTGCTAAATAAAAAGAAGTCTGATCTGAAGAAAAGATGGAAGATGTGACAACTTTGTGCTCTGAGAAAGGTAAAAGTGAGAAATTTTTATTAAAAGAGGTAAGATTTAAAATATCTATGCTTTCAGAAAGGTAAAACTGAGTATTTTTGAAGAAAAGAGGTAATATTTGCAAGCTCTATGCTTTGATAAGGGTAAGAATATTGAAAATTTTCAGATCTAAAAGATTTGTGCTTTGTAGAAGTAAGATAAGTGGAATTTTTCTTTCAACAGTATGAATATAGGTATGTTTGATAGAGTCTATCCTAGTTTGAATACTAGGGCACTGGAAGATGGAAGAAAGTTTGATATGAGTAGCTCTGATAAGAATATTGAAAGATATGTTATACCTATGCATAGAAATAATTCTTGGATTAACAATTGGATGCAGGATCCTAGAAATAATTTGTTGCAGGTTAGCTCCTATGATCCTAGCACACAGTACAGGAAAGGTTGGGAATCATTTAGAAGAAAGAGAGGATTAACCCTCTGTTACATTTATAGAAAACTGAGACATCTTGCCAAGGAATGCCTTGGGAGAATACCTAGTTTTCTTTGTTGTAAAGCTATGAACCATGAAGTATTGGATTACCCTAGAATGATTTCTAAGCTTGCAGAAATGAATATGAGACAAGAAAAGCCTAAGGTAGATCCATAAACTAAGATTATGGCCAAACCCCATAAAAAATCAGAAAAAGTATTGCTACATATGAGAGAAACCCTGAATGACCACTGACATGTCAGATTATCAGAGATCTTCAAAGAAACATAATGCCTTGAAACAAGAATAGAAGATTTTGACATTGACTGTGTTATAGATGAGGAAACACAAGTGAATATCATGACAGAGAGAAATTGGGAAGCTATAGGGAGGCCTGCTATGATTCCTTCATTAGGAGGAATAGGACTATTCAAAGGGAATATGATAAACTTATGTGGAAAGCTCACCTGGATACCCGTGACTGTTAATAAAGATTCGACAGAAGAAGATTTTGATATCATTAAATTTATTGAGGACAATGCATAATTTACCATGCTACTAGGAAAACCTTGGATTGAAAGAGATCAGGCCATAAGGAAAGAAGAAGAAGAAGTTTTAGAGCATAAGAAGCAAGAGTTAAAAGAATTCATGACTAGAAGGATCGCACACTTAATTGAAGAACAAAAGAACCAGATTGAAGCCATTTAATACCATATACCTGGATGTCGATGCTGCAAGAACACTAGAAGACCCAAAAAATATTAAAGTACCTATTCCAAATAGAGAAGAAGGATCACCCTCGAGTCCGAGGAAAGAATCTCAACAGTGTGAAGTAATTATGCCAAAAGAAGATAAAAATTAGAATGGAAAAAGGCATACCGAGACGAAGCTCACTGGGAAGAAGGATAGAAATCTAAGTAAGAAGAGAGATAAGATCGAAAAGTTGCAGAAAGATCCAGAAGAAACCTCGCAGAAGGAAAATTTGCAAAACTGGAGCTTCGTCGGGATATCAGAACAACGACACATGGCACTTCGCCATGGCGAAGCAATATAACCATTGGATACATTGTAACCGTTCAGCCAACCCTCTGAACGGGCACAAAGGAAATTATGGTTCACCATCAGACCATTGGACTATGCCATAATGGATAGAACTAAGTTAATGAAGGCTTCATACCTGTTCCAAGCGACCTGTTGTCGACTTACCTATTTATGCCATCACACTATGCACCGAGAATAATTTTGCTAAACATGTATTTGAGCTCGCAGAATTGCTGATTTTATACAATGACTATTTTTCTATTGCCTTCTATCTCATTGCAGTTTCTAAGTTACCCTCTGAACTCGATATTTCCAACCCCGAGTGTGTATGTTAGACGAGTTGAGCGCTGGAGAGAGAGTTATTGAAGAAGTTCTAATCTACCCGACGACTGAAAGATTCATGTCGACGTCTATAGGTGTACAAGCTTCATCTACGAGAAGAGTGCAAGCTTCTCCATCGACTACTCGCAAATCCGAACCATCCTGACCATCGGATGAAAAGAGAACCTGTTGGTTGTGGAGCCTGATTATCTTCCTGAATTAGAGGTCTTTTACTTTCAGCCATGTTTATACCCCATGAAGTATTTACACCCCAAAAGTATGTACACTCTTTCATGCGGGGGAGTGCAGAGGGGTGGTACCCCCTCTGCGGGGGCTATCCCCGTAGCTGGGGGAAAGCGGGCCCCCAGCGGGGGTTCGGGGGTGAAACCCCCGAAGAAAAAATTGCCTTGTAAAAGTATATTGTAATTTCATTGTAAATCTGGACCATTCATTATAAGGTCGCAGATCTAACGATAGAGATTATGTTAGGGACTTTTTCCCTAGAAGGAAACCCTCTTTTATGAGGGAAATGTATTACGGCTATGTATGTTGGCGAGTATTGTATTCTGAGAGAGGAGACTATGAGAGAAAGAAGAGGAAGTTACAACGGTTTTTTTTGTAGGTTGTATCCCTTCATTTTGCTAGATAATAATAAAGAAAGGACCTGGCAATTTCTCTGGTGGACGTAGCCCACACTGGGTGAACCACGTAAATATGTGTCTCTCTTGTATTGTGTATCTTCTGTGTTTTGTTTCTACATTTGTTTTATTTTATTGCTCCGCAGTCTTGTTTTTCTAACAGAACCAAGCACAGGGATGACTTAGCGAATTCCAAATAGATTCTGACTATATTACCTACCTACATACCACCTCTGAGTGGCACAGTAAATCGAGACAACATACTTATATATTTTGAGTACGCCTTGGTCACTTCTTACCTCCCGAAAGGAATCCACACAGTTCAAGCAGACCAAGATAAGATTGCAGCGTTTAAGTTCAGTGACTTCAACCTTGGAGACCGCAAGGTTTATGGTATTCTCACCCCACATAAGTACTTGACTAGGACTAAAGGGAAAAAATCGAAGATCATCCCTTAATAGTGGACTATGGACCTCGTGTAGTCCACCCTGCTGAATGTCATGAAGATTCCCCACTTCAGTAGACACCAGGAGGTGAATGCATGTGTCAAGATGTTGTTGTCTTGTTTCCATGGTGGTTACTTGTGGCTAAACCACTGTATAATAGTTGATCCGACACTGATCCACGGGATCACAGGCCTGAGTATGCAAGGACCTGACCCATAGGACTTTTATCTAGGAAAATTCATTGATAACACTCTAGCTCAGAAAATCAAGGACACCTATGGAGATGTTGAGAAAGGAACGCGAGGCTACAAGGTAGCTTCTATCCAGAGTGGCACAATGCACCTTGCCTGCTAGTTGATTACAGGGAAGTTAGTCAAAAAGAACCAACCTACCCAAGTCAACGGCTTCATAGTCCACCTCGCAGGGAAGTGTGCAGAAGGCTTCCAGATGAACTGAAAAAGTACCTGGTGAACTAGTTGGAACTCGACTATAGAGAATCATAGGATCAAGGATATGAATTTCATTTCAGCTGGCTCTTGATCCTAATAGATTTTATCACCTGGGAGATTCGGGAAGGTGAGACCTTCCCTGACATTGATCCTTTTGAACCGCTAGCCGCTAAGTTCAATACACTATGGTATTCAAACGATATGAATAAACATTAGCAGTCAAATGTTGTTTTTCATACTTACTACAACCAGCTGAAGACAACCATCGAGTCTAAACCTTGCATGACTCTGAACACTCTACACCGGTTCCAACCTTTGATGATGTTCAACGCAGATCAACGTTTTATTTATATTACAACGCACGCTGATGAAAACAAGCAACAAATTCAGTTTTGTACAAGATGATGGAGGAATACTTGGAGGAGATCACTAAGGACTGGTCAGCGGACCACCTTATACTAGTATACCCTGCGGAGATATATGAAATAGATAGCCGAGAAAAAACGCATGATACACCCGAACCTATCAAAACAAAGAAGACCAGAGAAGTCCAATAAATAGACATTGCATCCGTGAAGACTGCTTCCATATCAATAGAGCAAGGAGGTGATGGTGAAGAGTTATATGACAAAGAAGTCGATTAGAAGCAAGGAGATGAGGTTGATCCCCTCAAGAAGAGGAAGGGTTCACCTTCGAAACCTTCTTCCTGGAAGAAATCAAAATCCTCCATGACCATGATGTAGACTATCGTCACCTCTGATGACTTTGACTTCCTCATAGCATCCCTGAATGATGCTTCACTGAAAATAGAATAAAAAAAAGAGGCCAAGAAGGAAGTAATGTATGATAGAATTGAGACTAAACTATGAGGGCTACAATAGGCCCTTCAGTCAAGCCATGCAGTCTCCACTGCATCGGGAGAACCAGAGTTGGGAAATGAGCCAACCCAACTCCACTGCTTAGCTGATACGGTCGAATCTCAACTTTGACGAGCACATGAAGAAATAGAATGATCCACCTAGGCTTTGGCAAAAGTACAAGGAGTACTCATAGAGAAATGCAGTGCAACAGAACAAGAAAAAATTTCTCTCCAAGCGAAGTTTGATGAAGAAAAGGATCAACTACAACAAGAAAAGGAACAGTTTCTCGCGGAGCAAATCGAAGTAAAAGAAGTGGTCAACAAAGGACTTCGCTCTATGACAGTCGTAGAAATCAAGATAGAAGACTGAGTTACACAGTAGGTGGACCAGCTCGTAGAAGCCATCTAGAAGCTACATCAACACATAACATATTTGGAGCTACACATTGTACTTGAGAAACTGCCTGGAGCACAGTTGAAAGGATAAAGGCTCTTACCCTAGAATGTAAGCAACTCACCGATCACAGTGCCTTGAACAACTCAACGAGAACCCAAAATTAAAGGCACTAGAGTGTTATAACCCTAATTTGCACCAGACATGCTTACCTAGCATCAGGCCATCTCATATTCCTTCTTTGCCAAAGTATTGTTGAACAACTCTTCTTAAAAAACCCTTTTATAAAGGCCCACACACCCTGCTCCATTACTACACGCGTGTACATGCTAGCTGACCCAAAACAATCCGTGTGTACCTACAAAAGCATGGAAAAAGGAAAGTTGCTGACATAAAACACATCTTTGGGTGAGTTAACTAAACCTTTTGGCCATGCGTGGCCGAGGGTTTGACCAAATACCTAGCTTCTTCTAGCCTATAAAAGAAGGGTTAGGGGTCCCATTTGGAAGAGGAGAACCATAGTAAAGAAACTATACCCGATTGTGCATTCCCTTTGTCCCAACCCTTTAGCCATCCTTATGCAAAGAGAAAGATAGAGAAAAGAAGTTGGAGGATAGTTGAAGAGGATCCCAGGACCAGGTTTTTTGAGCAGTGGTCGGATTCATCATTGTAAGTTGATTTGTTGAAGTTAATAATAAAGAAGTACTTTTCCCATCCCACCATATGAGGTTTTCATAGTTTATTGCATACATGTTTATTGAATCTCTAACCCATTAATCTATATATCAAATGCATGTGGAGTTCTTTTTTTGTCTTGTGTGAATGCAGGTCATCCTTGGGAGGAGAGCTGCAGTCAAAGATAAATCAAGCGTGAAGAAGGATCGATGTCAAATGCCCGAAATAAGGTATGCTCACTTGATCTTCTTAACTACGTATTTTCTTAGGAATAATGGGGATTATGTCTAGGACATCGGTAGAAAGTAGGAATCTTTAGGTATTTTCTGTCTGCATAATAAAACCCTAAGTGCTAGTCCATAGGGGGATTTCCCACTCACAACATAATTGGCGACCATACCGGGGAAATCTCTAGGGTTTCTAGGAATATTTTTTGGGTATTTTTAAGAATTGCTTTCATTTCCTGTTTTTAAAGTTTTTGCAAAAGACTGAGCTAACAGAGATTCTGGTATTCCATACAAGTTGTCTCTGTTTCTTTGCTTGACTGTATTTTTTTTTTGAGACCCATAGAGGTACACGTGTCTTGTGTAAGGTCTGCATGCGTGTACCCACGACCTACATTCTCACAGCCCGCATGTACACGCTAGCTGAGGAAGTATCAATCACGTGTATGAATCCATAAAATTTCTTTTAGAGAGGCAGTCATCCTCTTCCCTGTCAGAATTAGTCCTTCTCAGGGGTTTTTTGTAACTCTTTCTAGTCTTTGTTGTTTGCAGTCTATAGATTAGGTTTCACCTTAGATTGGTTTGTTCTATGAAGTTTTCCTTGAATTTTTTTCTTTTTTCTATTAAAGTAAGTGTCTGAGTCTTCAAGAGATTCTGGTTTTTAGTACCATTAGTACTTTCCTGGGATAGCTTGCTTGGCTTTTCATTTTTCTCAGATTTTCAGATATACACACGGCCTGTATAAGGCCAACACGCGTGTACACGCCCTTATACTTTACACAACTCGTGTACACACGCTTGCTGTTGAATTGTTAGTAGTGTGCTTGTGGAGAGAATTTTTGTTGAAGGTGAGACAATCATCCTTTCCTTTGACAAGATTTATACCTCTCAGGTTTTTGGGTCTCTATCATAGCGGTCAGTAACTTAGGTTTGATCACAACAATAGCTTTCTTTTTTCATTTAGAAGTTTTCCTCAAATTTTTCTTTTATAGGGTTTTTAGACAAGTGTGATAGTCTAATTTTAATTTTCTTGTGTGTGATTTTTAAAGTGACTCTTTGCGATCTGCGCTTAGGCCAGAGATTTTCTCGGTTTTGACTTGTTGATATTTTTCCTTTTTTCTTTGTGAGCATTCAAATAAAAAAAAAACTTTTATTTCTTTATTTGGTTAAAAGTGTTGTTTTGCATTAGTAACCAGGGAAAAGTATTTGCTTTCATAAGTTCTTGATGGTTTACTTATATCATAAGTAGCTCATAGTCAAGTGAAATCCTACTTTGAGTTTGTTGTTCAAAAGATCTTAGAAAAAATTTTAAGTTTGAAAAGTTGTTTAAGAGTTGAGTTAAGTAAAGGTTTTTGTTTATTTTTCTTTC
Source organism: Picea engelmannii (assembly GCA_009831015.1). Classification (NCBI taxonomy): domain Eukaryota; kingdom Viridiplantae; phylum Streptophyta; class Pinopsida; order Pinales; family Pinaceae; genus Picea; species Picea engelmannii. The sequence goes on along the minus strand of ML799073.1, from coordinate 254,048 downwards.
ATCTTTCAAACATCACTAGTTTCACTTTCATAACCTTTGACTTAAGACAAGCCATAAAAATTAACACTAAATCTAAAATTCATTATAATTTTTATGTTTGTAGGGTCAACCAACTAGTTTAGGGTTAGGGTCTTGAATTAGGTTGGAGACGAAACTCTTCAAGGCCATTAAAATCAAACATTGGAGTCTGAGTTAGGGAGTGTCAAAGTCCAGTATCGTGAAAGTTATCTGGGACCCCCCTTTAACACAGGGAATAAACATGAGGTCACGTGCAGAAAGGTAGCAGAGATAACCCCTCAAAAGCTGGACCAATCATAGTGGAGAACACATATAGAGGGCTTGTCTTGGGATTCCGTTGATTGCATTTTCAACGGAGCTTCATGGGTCTCGAATCTATTCGAGGTCCTCAGTTGTCTGTCAGACCATTTTTTTTCGATACCCTTGATAGGTTTTGGTTTGGATACCCTACTCATTGTGGTCTACCCGACTTTGGACTGTACCCGCCTGGTGATTGTTCGCATGCTGGCAACCAAGTTGCCTATCTATTTAGAGACATACACAGGTTACTGCGGAGGTATACCGTGGTACCTAGGAAAGACATAGGGCCATACTTTGCAGAGTATACCCGGAGGGTGCTTCCATGTTCAAGTTGCACTTACACCGATAAGTTTCTATAGTGTTGGTTGTTGTAACTGTTCTTGCAATTAGTTTAGTGTTTGCTTGTTTTATGTTGTAGGGACTTTTTTAGTGTGTGTTGTTTTTGAATGAATAGAAATCCTTAGAGTGTCTTTGATCTTCTCCCACAATGGAGGATCACGAGATTCGCCGGTCACGAAGGCTTCTAGGCCTGTCACCGATTACACTGGAGCCACCCCTGCCACCACTAAGGTGAAAGCTAGACCAACAAGGGTCTTTTGAAACGACCAGGTCATAAGAAATTGTGCCTGACCAACATCTGGAGGAAACGACCGTTTAAGACTTTGGAGTGAAAGTTCTTGGTCCACCTAAACCTCCAACCACTCATCTTTCGGCACCCATCACTATACCGATTCACCATTATGAGTGCTAGACAATGTCGCCCGCAGCAATGGAAACAAATGTTGTCACTCCTTCTGGGAATTATTCAATTCCCACTCCATTTATCACCACAGGAGAGTTTCCACCTCCTAACCCACTGTCACTGGTCCAAGCCACCATGGTCTCGACCACCTCTACCTCAGATAGTGGTCCGATCCTGTCTATGGTGGTGGCCACAACCTATTTCACACCAAGTGCGACAGACCTCCGTTCTCATACGGGATGCCTAGCTCAGGTACAAGTCCTGTACTTTCCTCCTCCACTTCATAGACTTTAGGTATGGGGGCACGGAGCTCTAAAGCTCCTCTGGAAGGCCACATGGGGGGAACTTCAGCTCCTTTTAAAACTTTCCCTTATGGGGGAGGTCATATACCTCCTTCATCCCCTTTGCTCGGTGGCATACATCAACAATCTACCGGGCCACCTGCACACCATAGTTTATTTGGAGAAGGGAGCCAAGGAACACCTTCACATAATATGTCGGTAGGTTCGACACCATTTTCTTTATTCGGTGCATTTGGTAACAACACCTTCTCGTCATCTTCTTTCCCAACTGGGGGAAATCCCGGTTTCAGACAACCTATTCCTCTGCAGGGTACTATTCCTGCACAGGGGGAAAACCCAGGAACTTCTTCCACATCAGGGCCTTGGAATTCTTGGCAGAGATCCGTTCCCTCGTCAGGAATGCCGATCTGGGGGAAATTATTTTCACAATCAATGGAATCCCGGACAAGGTACTATGCCTATCCCCATGGGATCGGCATGGGGAAACCCTTCCCAAAGTCCTCCGAATGTAATGCACGCCCAACCATCTACGTCCTATTTTGGGAATCAACCGATGATGTCTCCTCACATGCAAAATTTGTACGCTAGTCATGGCCATGATTTTTTCCAGAACCCAGTCCAGCAGCCGAACTTTTCCTGGCAACCTGGTGCCAGTCAAACTCCAGGTCCCTTTTTCCCAGGTTATACCCAACAACCCAAACTACCTTTCCTGACAACCTTGCATTTGCCAAAATTGACAAGGTTGTTGAATGACCCTATCTGTCACGATTCGCGTTGGCCCCCTATGCCGATGAAGTTTCTTTCGGACATACCAAAGTTTGAAGCCAAGCCTAACGAAGATCTAGGAGATCATGTGACTACCTTCCATCTTTGGTGCTCATCTAACTCGTTGAAATATGACTCCGTATAGTTGCGATTGTTTCAACGTACTCTCATTAGGACTGTCGCAAAATGGTACATTGAGCTCGACCGCTCAAGATACTCTTCCTTCAGCAAATTGGCAATGGATTTCATAAACCATTTCCAATTGCCTGTAAGATATGATGCTGGCACAAAATTGCTGGCCAATTTCTCACAGATAAAAGTGGACCATATATCTGATCACATCCAAGAATGGAGACGCCAGAAGAGTTTAATTAAGGTGCCAGTCCCACTAGCATTCCTTCTCAAGTGGTTCCTTAAGTCTTTGGTCCCACAATTATCCAAAGATGTCGTGACATCGGGAGTATTTTCCGAAGAAGATGCCATCATGAGATCTCAACAGCTTGAACTAATCTATTATCAGTCTGGTTTATTATATGAGATCTTGCCAGATGCGCCACTCTCAATACTTGATGAAACCAAACAGAGAGCTGGACCACATGCCGATGGTATTGTCGGTTCCACACAAACAAATCCCATTGAGCAACTGATGAAGAAATTGCAACAATAGTCTATACCACACATAACGACCAACCAAACTACTATTTTGGCTGCTCCCCCTACTAAAACGTCAGATGTACACACAGTGAAATCAACAAATCCAAAGGCCACCTAGTAGCCTGAAGGAAAGAAAAAACAATGAAATAAGGGTAACGGGGATAAGAAACCCACTAATAATGCTAGCGGGGGAAACACTGAGAAACGAAAGGTGAGGTATCCATGCAACCTGTGTGCGGAAGACCACCCAAACCACCAATGTCCTCGACTTGTAGAGGCCCAAGAGTTTGTGACACAATAACAACCTGTTGTGTTAACCAATCCATTTCAGCATGGGCAAAACCTAACCCAAGCCTCTACAAGCGCGGAAGGGGGAATTCAAGGACCCTCTCTATCTTCGAACAATCCTGCATCCGCGAATGTGTATATGATGAAGGGTGATTCTTTTATATCGACTAGAGCACATGACTACAGTAAACCAAGCACTTTTGAGAAGGGAAAAGAAGCCAAACTCCCATATCTTCCTCTACAAATTGAGAAGACTTTAGGAAAAATAATGACACGCATCCCAAAAGGCACGTTCAAAAAATATTCTCACAACCCAAATGCAAGGGCCGCCCAGAACTATTATGTGGTGGAAGATTTGTCTCAAACCCCTTGTGCGATGTTCGCTTTGGAGTTCCTCCAAAGTTTCCCTTCCCAGAGGAAAGATTTGTTAACCGCTTTAGGATCTACCGAGACTTGTAATCTGGGTGCCATCATGCTGGATACAACCGACTTAAAACCTCATTTTCCTTACCACGTAGTATTTCATATAGTAGTGGCTCACCCCATGAAAATGTTTACTCGAAATATTTTCCACACGGTGGTTGATGAGGACGCCTTGACATGCGTTATGTCGTTGGCATGTTGGAAGGCCATTGGCCAGCTCGTTTTGTCTTCATCACCTACTCTTCTCACTACTTTCGATGGTCATTCATTCCAACCACATGGTATCATTCCCTCTTTACCCTTATAGTTAGGAGGGAATACCATGTGCGTCGAGATAGAAGTAGCCGACATGTCCCTTAACTACAATATCTTGTTAGGAAGGAGTTGGAATTATTCCATGCAAGCAGTGGTTGCTACAGTTTTCCGGGTCTTGTTGTTTCCACATGAGGACCGTATTGTGACCATTGATCAATTGTCTTTCTCCAGACTTGACCCTTCATTGGGGGTGTCCATGGTCCCAATGATTGATAATCCTCAACCAGGCATAGTCAACGTAGGGGTTGGTTTGTGCCCATATTTGATGGGTACCTTCGATTACCCGCCCCCTCAAGGCGATGTCAATTTCATATCCGACCACCATAAGGTTGATATTTTCTAGGATTCATCATTTTCGCATGACTTACTTCACCAATCCATGGATACTTCCTTCCTTATTGGCCATGATGGATGGGACAAGGCAACTAGGCATGTCCATGCCCGTGTCCGCAGCTGAAGTAGCATACTCTTTAGTCCAGCAAGCTTCAGCCAACATAGATCCAACTACTGCACAAGAGTTAGATTTGCTTCTAGAGCCTATTTGGGCTCAAGGTTCTCTTGCTGACACCGATTCATTAGACTTAGTATTTCCCTCTGACGAAGTAGTAATTGAAGAAATGACTAGTCCAGACAAACCCTGGGATGATCTTCATCACAGATCATACTTCCTCCCAGAGTTAAGCAGAATCGAAGCTGGAGAATTCACCTTAAATATGACTGGAGATAGGTCTTGTCCTATTAACCCCTTAGCTACACACGAGGTCTATGTTGAGGGTAATATGGCAACCATCATTGAAACCATACCGATAAATATCTCCAGAACCCCTGGTGTTGTGGAGAATTTTTTCGTCGGAGCTGACTACTCCCTTGGAGAGATTCAAATCTACACAGATCTATTTAAAGAATTCTGTGACATTTTTTCCTGGTCTTACGAGGAAATGCCAGGCATCGATCCAAAAATAGTTGAACATGAAATCACAACTTATCTAGACGCCAAGCCTGTTCGGCATAAGCTTCGTCCAATTAATCCCAGGAAAGAAACAACCATTAAGGTTTAAGTTGAGAAACTGCTAAAATCCAGTTTTATCTATCCTATCCATTTGACCCAATGGGTGTCAAATCCTGTGCTAGTCAATAAAAAACAAGGTACGATTCGTGTATGTACAGACTTCTGTGATTTGAACAAGGCCTGTCCAAAAGATAATTTTCCCACACCATTCATCGACCAAATAATTGATGAATGTGCAGGTTGCAAGGCGTTCTCTTTCATGGACGGTTTTTCAGGATATAATCAAATACAAATCAAACCCGAAGACCAACACAAAACCGCATTCATTTGTCCATGGGGTACATTCGCGTATCATAATATGCCTTTTGGTCTCAAAAATGTTGGAGCAACCTTTCAGCGGGCCATGTATTTTGCTTTCCATGACCTCAAGCATATATTCGAGGCCTATTTAGATGATTTAGCATCTCGATCTCATAAGAGAACGGATCATCCCACTCACCTTCGACTTATCTTTGAGCGTTGTCGCCACTTCCGGATTCTCTTGAATCCAAACAAGTGAAAATTTTGCATAACATCAGGACGTTTGTTAGGTTTCATAGTGTCAACAATAGGGATCATGGTTGATCCTCTCAAGGTTGAGGAAATAATTCAGTTTCCTCCCCCACGCACAATCCTTCAACTTCAGAGTATACAGGGAAAGGTGAATTTTTTAAGACGTTTCATCGCCAACTATGCTGAGATCACAAAGGGCTCTATGCGCTTACTGAAGAAAGACATTCCTTTTCATTGGGATGATGTCGTTCAACACTCTTTCGATGCCTTGAAACATGCCCTCACAACAGCCCCTCTACTTCGGCCACCTAACTATAAAAAATATTTCTTATTATACCTGGTTGCAACAGAGTCAACCATCGACATGGTCTTAGTTCAGGAGGATGCCTTGTTCTTAGAATATGTGATTTATTACCTGAGTCGAGGCCTCGTAGGACTAGAACTCAATTATTATCATATCAAAAAACTTGCGTTGGCAGCAGTCGATGTTGTTTAATGGTTCCGTCATTATGTTCTGTTTCAGAAGACCACCGTCATTACTGTCATGAATCTATTCTAGTACATGTCGACATGATGGGTAATAGGCAGAAATATCATTAGATAGATAGTTTTCCTCCAGGAGTTTGACTTAGATTTCATTTCAGGGAAATCCAAAAAGTCACTGGTCTTCATAGAACTAATTTCTGAACTTTCGGTTGAGTCAAGTGATGTTGTGCCTGAAGAGTCACCTATTAGAGGATATATTTTTTTGATCACATCTTCATATCCATGGTACAGAGATATACTTATCTATCTCTAGACTTTGAAGTGCCCCACCTTTGCTTCTCATGATGAGCGTCGACGTATATGCCATTAGGCTAAGAATTATCTCATACTCAATGATACATTGTATTGAAGAGGTGTAGACTACATCCTACGCCGATGTCTCACTCACGAAGAAGTAGTTATCATGCTTAACGATTTCCATACCAGAGCATGTGGTGGTCATTTTTCTGGGTTAGGAACAACCCAAAATATTTTATGAGAAGGTTACATCTAGCCGACACTAATCAAAGATTGTATCGAATTGGTAAAGAAGTGCCACTCGTGTCAGATCTTCTCTCGGAAGATGAGGGCACATCCCTCTCCTATGTTTCCTGTCATCACAGTTGGTCCCTTCACCAAGTGGGGGATTTATTACACTACATGCAACCCTCCTTCAGCAAGGGGGCACCATTATATCATCATATTCGTAGACTACTTCATGAAGTGGGTCGAAGCTATTATTCAACCAGATAATAGCAAGGTTCGACATCCCGAGGGAGATTGTCACTGGCCATGGCAGTCACTTTCAAAACCAAATGATGATTGAGTTAAAATCAAAGCTTGGTTTGCGGCAAGAACATTCGTCACCCTACTAGCCCCAAGCAAATGGTCAGGTGGAAGCTATAAATAAATCTCTTAAGACCATCCTACAGTGAATGATCAACTTAGCCAAGTCAAATTGGCATTATGGGCTTACCGAATGTCTGTTAATACTGCAACTAGTTTCTCACCTTTTCAACTCGTTTATGGGCTGGAACCAATCTTGCCTATCGAATGTCATATCCCGTCCCTAAAGTTGGCAGTACAATTATTGTCGGATACTTCTCCACTTGAAGAACAATTATTATACCTTGAGCGACTCAATGAGAAGTGTCGTGATGCATCCCTGGCCAACGAGGCTCACAAACATAAAGTCAAGTGTTAGTATGATAGGTTCGTTCATCCTCAGATTTTCTCTGAAGGCGACCTTGTCCTGGTCTATGACCAAGATAAGGACCCCCTGGGGGCAGGAAAATTCAAACCCATGTGGTTCAGACCTTTCATCATAAAAGAGGTTCTAAAAAAGGGTGCTTATCATCTGGTTGACTTTGAAGGGAATGCTTTGGCAGAGCCTAGAAATGGGCTCTACCTCAAGAAGTATTACTCATAGGCAGGTCACCATGGGTAACTTTTGTAACATATGTATAGTCTTTGTACTATTACTTCCTAGTTTCTTTTAGTATTATGGACGTGTCATTTTTTATGTTATCTTTCGTCACTGTGGAAGATGTCAAGTGAATCTGAGGTGTTAATTGGGTATGCAGATGGTGCTATCTGACACACTCGGAGGCATGCCTCCATAGCTTGGGTAATTTTTACACCTCGAGGCTAGTTATTATCTTCCGGAGGTATATGCTTAGGTGGCACCACAAAAAATGTCGCCGAGTATCGTGAAGTTATTGAGTTGCTTCATGATGCCCTGTCATTTGGTATCTCTCATCTCCGAGTCTATATCGATGCTCATCTGGTTGTGTCTCAGTTAGATAGAGTCTACCATATTCATGATCTGACTTTACATCGACGATTCCTTAGGGTATGTCTCTTAGAAAGAAGCTTTGATTATATTACTTATTTTCATGCTCTTAGGAGATTAAACCAAATTACAGATACTCTAGCTAATCAAATTTTAGATTGGCATCTCACACACATATGAAAGGACATACACATAAACATGTAAATACATTTTTAAAGGCAAATATGATCCATAAGACACAAAAATACATAAAAATCCATATATAATATCATAGTCATCAGAGTACATAGGTGGACGCAAGCGCCTCAAAAGTATGACCAATAACAAGTCATGGGGCTTATGCCCTCAAAACATATATACAAGTAGTTCTCTCGGCACATGAAAAGTCTAACTAAGGTCAGGGCCTGTGGGCCCTGTTGTACTGATCAACAACGTTTTCAAAACACAAAAAGAATTGAACCCACATCCATGATGCCCCCACTACATGAGGTTGCATAGATGGTGGAAGATCCTCAATCCCTTCCATAGGGACAGTGCGGGTGAGCGAAGTAAAGTTTCACTCGAATCGTCTCAACACCCTCTCAGCTTCCTCAGATGGAAGATCTCCTACTGTTGTTGGTCCCCCTGCGGCAGTAGGTGCGTCCCCTGGCTGAGGATGATGCTTGTTCCTCGCATAGTCTACAGGTCACAGTAGTCCCACATCTGCACACAACAAACACATATCCATCAAAAAACTCTGGTGTAAAAAAAAATGATATATAACAAAAAAAACATAAAAATTACACATGTTTCACAAAAAAAAAACAACAACAAAACAATGATGTAAACTTAACCATCTCTCCTTGCTCCTCACTAGGGGGTACTGGTATCTCAGGATCTCTCAAGAAATTAATCCCAGCATAAAGGTAATCCTCTATGACTGGGATCTGTCATGACAACCAAGCAAAGAAATCATCATCAAAGGACTCATTGGTACTTCCACCACCTTGTCATGGCAGTAACACTTCCCATATACAAATTGCAGGAAGAGAGGCTTGATGTCCTCGTAACACTACTCGAGGACTGAAGCTCGAAACTCTTTCAAAGAAGAAAGAGCATAGAATGGTCCCGAACCCGAAGTTCCTTTGCGTCCACGACCGGTAATATGTCAACTGCCTCTTCATAAAATCTAGTAGTGTAGTGCTCCAATCAAATATTTTTGCATATAAGCACTAGATTGCATAGTTCATCTATGCACGGGACGCTTGATGTAGAGCTGCAGAACCAGTCATATGCCCAATAAGCAACACAATCGCCTGCAACGATAAGTCAGTAATCTTGCTTATGGGCACTTGTGAGCTCAATCTGTCTGTACCAGCCTCATAGTAAAGTCCTATCAATTCCGCTATGTTATGTGGCCCCAAAGGAAATGTCTGGAATTTGACTGGTTCCCCTCTCCTGGAGAGGCCAATCAAAAAATATATGTCCTCTGTCATCGTCACTAGTGACTGCCCCTCTAACATAAAGGCCTCTGCATCAGGATGCCTATAATCAACCAAGGCATTCAGTAGCCTAGGTGGTGCCCACATAAAAGGACATAAGACAAACTTGAGTAGCCCACATTGCATTAAGGTGGCCACAACATTGGGATCTTCCCCGACCAACTCACTAACCTCCTCATGCTCTCTTTCCCTCCAGTGAACACACATCCTACAAAACACCAAGTTCAGGAGGGTTAACCCTTGTTTTTTTTTTGTTTTTCATTCAATAAGGGGGTCCAAGCGAGTTGTAATGCTGACAGTCGCGTGTACACACGTGTAGTTTTTATTTTGCTCGAACATATACACGAACTTTCATAAGACATCCCACGTGGACCTAGGGCGGACCTTTTGAAGGTCGACGCCCCCCAAAAATTTGAAACCCAAAGCATAAATAAAGATTTAAATGGAAAAATGAGAAAGTTTATACTTACTTGGTCCAGATAGATGGTCGTTTCATCCACTGTAGCTCCTGGAATCACATCTTTTATTAAAGGGGGTTTTTGGCTCCAGAGTCAATTTCCAAATCAACAATGGTGATAATGAGCTGCCAATTTCTATTTATAGACTTTTTGGCCTCTTTTTGTCACTTCTTTGGCCCCCTTTATCATTTTCTTTAAACCAAAAACCATTTAAAGTGATTTAGGAGTTTCATTGGAAGGGTATGATCGAGTATCAGGACATTTTTTTCGGAGTTTTGGGTAACTTTTGATGGTCCGTGGAAAAATCTCAAATGATCAATTTGAGCATGTAGGTTAGGTTTCTACCCTGAATTTTGTATCTCATTGTCTTTATCCCTTTTCCATAGGATCGATCTCATTAGGTTGCGACACAGAACCATCATTGCTTCTTTAGAAGTGTCACGAGTTGGTGGTAGAGCTTACCAGAACATGGATTTCCTAGGTAGATCCTGGTTGCATTATGGTGTCCATGCTGTCTCTAATCATTGTAGGATCAGGAGTCCTTGTTGTTTTTCCTGATTATGAGTTTGAGCCTCATTTGCATGATTCCTTTTCACTTTTAACCTCACCCTCGGGATTCCCAAAAGACATAACAGGTCTTCTTTTAATCTCTTTTCAGACCCTCTAAACATGAAAAGATCATCGAGCGACCTTGTGGCCTTTCACGCTCATTAAACTAAAATTTGAAGTCACTTATGTCCGGTAGTAGTTTACCCCTTTTTCGGTTCGGACAGTCAATTGTACGAACAAAGGTATACTCTAAGGAACTTCAGTTCCCTAGAAGAGTACTCTCCAGTATCATTTTACTCCTTTTTCGGGCCTGAGGGACTAAATTTACGAAAAAGGAACCACAATGGAGTCCATAGTTAAGATATTTTTAGACTCCCTAAAATTGAAAAGATTGTCGAGTGACCTTATTCTTTCACACTCATTAAAATGGTCCAGAAGAACATTCTTGATGGAGTCCATAGTTAATCTTTTTCCAGACTCCTTAAAAATGAAAAAATGGCCGAGTGATCTTGTCTTTATCACACTCATTAAAATGGTTTTGAATAGACATCTTGTCGGTGATAGATTAACCCTTTTTCAAATCGACTAGACTACCTTTGAAAAAGGTACCCCAGTGGAGTCTCCTTTTATGTTTTTTCAGACTCTCTAAATATGAAAAACCATTGAGCTTACCTTCTCTAGTCTCGTTAAACTTACATCGAAGGATGTTACCATTGTGTGTTTTATTAATCACGTTTTCATACCTGTGTCTTTGGCCTAATGTCGGCTCCATGTTTCTCTCAACTAAACCATCTAAAGCATGCCTTATACACAAGCTCTATATCACTTTGCCTCTGCATCTTGACACCTTTGGCCCCTGGAGGATTTTTCCTGAGTGTTCTTACTCTGAACATCAGTCTTGTCCATTTGTCTTGAACTTGTATGTTTGCAACACTCGTTCCTCCTTTGTAACGTAACATCATTTTATTCTTTTTTCAAAATTATTGAAAAAGACAAAAAAAATCAAATATACCCCAAAAAGAGAAAGGGAAAAGTATTTTCCTTATTGGCAGCATAATGAGTCGCCCTTGGATAAAGCACATCTGTCTGTTTGTTTGTCAAACTCTGAGATTTAATATGACCTTAGGAAGTTGTTCTCTCTACGTAGAGCTATGTCCTCCTCCATTTGGTTATTCTTCCAAACATATGGAGAGTTTTTGTTGCCTCCTACCTCGTAAACTTATGTTAATGCCACACTGCCTGAGTCTCATCATTTTTCATGTTGTTGTCCAAGGGAAGTTTTACCAATCCTAATTTGGCCCCTCTATAGTTTGTCTCTTTCCCTCATGCCTGACCATCCTAAATGTCCAATCAAGTCTTTGCTCAAAATAAATAAAGCCTTCAGTCTGATCATCAAGATTCTCTAGTCCATGACTGACGAGCAGTTGAAGACCTTTGGGTAGTGAAGTCATACAATCATATTACACTCCTACCTGAGTTTTGAAGATTTTGAAGTTGTTGCTCAAGCTCTGAAGACCTCATCTCCAACCATCAGGCCTTATCAGCTTCTAGAAGATGGATACTCTACAAGTATATCTTTTTTATCTCGATATGTAGCTCCGTTGTGTATTGCTCATGGCTACACTTTATATAGTTATATGACATGGATATACAATTTATTTGACTGGTAGCCATGATTTTATTTTATCCCGAGCATGGGTATGCCTACCTCGATGAGACAATTATTATTTTGTAGATGACACCTCCCAATTTTTGGTCCCTGGGCACACTTGTTCGGCACATCGGTGAAGATTGTTAATGTATTTCAGCCATCAGATGTTCTTCTGACCTCACACATTAGGGGGCATCTGTTGTAACCCTAATTTGCACCAGACATGCTTACCTGGAATCAGGCCATCTCAGATTCCTTCTTTTCCAAAGCATTGAACAACTCTTCTTGAAACCCCTTTTATAAAGGCCCATGCGCCCTGCTCCATTACTGCACGTGTGTACATGCTAGCTGACCCAAAATAGCCCGCGTGTACCTACAAAAGAAAAGAAAAAGGAAAGTTGTTGATAGAACACACAAATTTGGGTGAGTTAACTAAACCTTTCGGCCATGCATGGCCGAGGGTTTGACCAAATACCTAGATTCTTCTAGCCTATAAAAGAAGGGTTAGGGGTCCCATTTGGAAGAGAAGAATCATAGTAAAGAAACTATACCTGATTGCACATTCCCTTTGTCCCAACCCTTTAGCCATCCTTGTGCAAGGAGAAAGATAGAGAAAAGAAGTTGGAGGACAGTTAAAGAGGAGCCCAGGACTAGGTTTGTGGAGCAGTGGTCGGCTTCATCATTGTAAGTTGATTTGTTGAAGTTAATAATAAAGAAGTACTTTTCCCGTCCCACCATATGAGGTTTTCATGGTTTATTGCATACATGTTTATTGAATCTCTAACCCATTAATCTATATATCAAATGCATGTGGAGTTCTTTGTTTGTCTTGTGTGAATGCAGGCCAACCTTGGGAGGAGAGATGTAGTCAAAGAGAGATCAAACTTGAAGAAGGATCGATGTCAAACACCTGATATAAGGTATGCTCACTTCATCTTCTTAACTACGTATTTTCTTAAGAATAATGGGGATTAGGTCTGGGACGACGGTAGAAAGTAGGAATCTTTAGTTCTTTTCTGCATGCATAATAAAACCCTAAGTGCTAGTCCGTAGGGTGATTTCCCACTCACAACATGGAGTCGAAGCTCCAAGAGGCGAAGTATCAAGATGAGAAGATACAGGCACAACTGAAGCCTCTGTCAGCTATGGAGAGAATGAAGCACTCCCAAGAGCAATGCACTACCTAGTAGCAAATCCATACTATCCAGAGTAGAGTTATGGAAGTAACGCAGAGGCTCCAACCAGTACAAGACAAGGCCTGTCAAGTGTTTACAGAGGTAGAAGGCCAAGAAGAAGAGCTAGAGAAGGTTTCCACTACAGCTGAAAAACGTCTAGAGGAACCTATCAGCGATGAAGTCATTCAAGAGTTTGCGGAATAGGAGGTTGTAGCACAACAGCAAGTCGAAGAAATTCGATCCAAGCTCAAGGTGTTCAAAGAAGAACTAGTCAGACCAGAGTGACTCAGGATGAGTCATAGGTGAGTGTTGGGGGTATGTTGGCCCTTGACCAAGTTTTGAGGGTTCTTGGTCGCGTTTGACATATTTTGGGACTTCGACAGCCTGTCAAAAATGGAGCACAAGATGAAGTGGAGATCACAGGATCTTGACCCCTTTTTGGGTTATGGGAATATGTAATGGGTATGGGATGTCGACCCATGGGTTTACCCATGTTTAGGCCTATTTTGTAAACTATAAATAGATGTCTAGGAAATGTAAGAAGTGGAAATATGTGATGAGGCTGATAAGCTAAGTGCTAGGGGAAAGAGTGTCTTGTAAGTGCTTTGTGCATACTATGAGAGACTTGCAAAGCTAAGTGCAAGTGATTGTGACAGATTGTGGAAGGCTTTGTATTGTAGCGCAAGGAAGAAGGATCTAGCAGGCTGTGCAGATCTTCTGTCCTATGCGGAGTAATGGTTTTGGGGCTCTATGCATGTAACCCATTGAAGAAGCTAATAAAGAAGACGAATTGGTGGTGTAGCCCTAGGGTGGGGGTGAACCACGTAAATACAGTGTTATTCTACTTTGTGCAATGTTCTGATGTATTTATGTGTTATTTGCTAAGTGCTTGATATAGATAGATAGATAGATCTCTTTATGCTTTGTTCTTATGAGGAATCTAGATGTTAGATCTGATATAAGTGAATGTGCTTAGTGCCTTAATATGCTAGATCTGATCCATTTATATATGTTGAGTGCTTAAATACATTAGATCAGGGTGAATGTTGTGATGCTCTGTTTTCTTTGTGGAGTAGACATTGGTTAAACAATGATGAGCTAATGGTGCTAAGTTCTCTATTAAGTATTATAATCACATATCTGTGTCCCAGCTAAGGTTGCAGACACATGAGTCCTGCAACCACCCCTGCCCCTACCTCAGGTGAGACTTCATCTGCTTCACAGGTGTTTCTGAAAGGGTCGATAGTTAGGTTTTTGTTGGTGCATTGTTGTAGCGTTGAACCCTGGTTATGCCCCTATTCCAACAGAGACATGTCCTCCTCCTCTTTATATTTCTTGGGACACTAATCCACAAATAAATTTACACCAACAGGAATAGGAACCTTGACCGATTTACATTCCTTCACATTAAACCTTTGCAATATTGTCTCGACATATTTTCTCTTATTTAACCATAGTTTCCTCGTTTTCTGATCTCTTTTAATTTCCATTCCCAAAATTAAATTTGAAGAACCGAGATCCTTCATGTCAAATTTAGAGGACAAGTGAATTTTCACATCCTGGATAATCTCCTTGTTGTTTCCTTTCAACAACATGTCATCCACATACAAGACCAAATAAATCAAATAATCACCAATTAATTTAAAATACACAAAATGATCCTCTTTGCTTCTTGTGAAGCCAAGTCCCAGCATATAAGTATCAAATTTTTGATACCACATCCTTGGTGATTGTTTTAAACTATACAAGGACTTTTTCAGCTTGCATACCAGCTCCTTCTTTCCCTTCACAACATAACCTTCTAGTTGCTTCATATAGATTTCTTCTTCCATATCCCCATGTAGGAATGTTGTCTTCACATTCATTTGTTCTACTTCAAAATCAAATGCAACAGAAACATATAACATAAATATTATAGAGGTTAACTTAGCAACAGGAGAAAAAATCTCACCAAAATAAATTCCCTCAACCTGGGAATAACCCTTTGCTACTAACCGAGCTTTGTATTTCTCCACTTTTCCTTCTGCATTCAGCTTCTTTTTAAATACCCATTTGCTACCAATGAGATTTATTCCAGTCATAAACTCCATTATATCCCAAGACTCTTTCTTATCCAAAGATATCATTTCTTCTTCCATGGCCCTTTTTCGGAGATTTCCATCCTATGAATCCACTACCTCCTTGACAGTTCTAGGATCATCATCAGTAATAGACAAAGAAAAATTTGAACGAAAATTAGATGGATTATACCTTTCCAATATCCTTCTTTCTCAAACCGATCTCCTCAATACTGGAGTATGAGGATCTTCGTCTTCTGGTTCATGTTCTTCTATAGAGTCTGACTCATCATCCTGTAAATCAAACTCTATTTTCTTTGGTTCTTCCTTACTTGGTAGGAATTCATATTTAACAACATCTTTCATTTCTCTAAATACCACATCTCGGCTATACACTACCTTATTAGGTTCTTGGTTCCAAAGCTTATAACCTTTGAGACCATCTTTATATCCAATAAAGATACACTTTTCAGCCTTCTTATATAGCTTACTCATGTTTTCTTTTGGAACATGAACATATGCATCACAACCAAATACTTTGATATGTGTGAGAGAAGGTTTCTTACCAGTCCATACCTCTTGTGGGGTCTTTTCATCCATCATTGATGAGGGTGATATGTTGACCAGGTAGCATGCAGTACCCATTGCCTCTGCCCAAAATTATTTCCCTAACCCAACACCACTAAGCATGCACCTTTCTTTTTTCATCAACGTCCTATTCATCCTTTTAGTCTTCTACCTTTCCATACCACTCTTCTTACATAATTCTTCAAATTCATTCATGCATAACTCTCTGCCATTATTTGTCCTCAAAACCTTAATTGTTTTCTTTGTTTGATTCTCAACAAGATCCTTAAACTCTTTAAACCTGTCAAATACTTTAGATTTCTTCCTAAGGAAATATATCCAAGTATTCATCGAGAAGTCATCTATAAATGAGACATAGTACACAGAATTTCCCAATGATGGGACTGATACAGGTCCAAAAACATCATTGTGAACTAGCTGTAAAATTCCTTCATCCCTCATTGCACCAGAAGGGAATCTTACCCATTTTTTCTTCCTATATACACAATGTTCAAAGAAATCAAAATCCAGAGAGAAGTTAGACATACCTTCAACCATACCTTTACCGTGTAGTAGTCAAAGACCATTCTCTCCAATATTCCCTAGTCTTTGATGCCACAACATAACCTTTTCTCCAGAGACTATAGGATTTCTTTCTTCTTCAACTCCAAGTACTAAGTTCTTTATTATATAGAGTTCCAAACCAAACTCCTTTCAAGAACACCATTGCTGCTCGAACCATCTTGCAGGTTTCCTTTTCAAGTATTTTTTTTACCCCTGCATCATCCATTTTGCTTACAGAAATCAATTTATGGCCAAACCTGGGATGTGCAGAACACCAGGTAGTGTTATAATCCTTCCATATATGAGACTCAACTTGAATTTTCCTCATCCTATGATTTTGGTTTTCGAATCATCACCTAAGAAAACATTACCTCCATCATACCTTTCATATTCATATAACCACTCCCTATGGGGAGTCATATGAAAGGATGCACCTGATTCAACAACCATGCCTCATGATCTGCATGTGTGATTGAAGAATCCAAGTACACATCCCCTCCTTATTCCTCGGAGGTATTTTCTTCTGTAGAAGGAGATTATTTATATCCATTCTTTTTCTCAACTTTGCATCTACACTACTTCTTGTAGTGCCCTTATTTTCCACATCTCCAACATACCTTTACAAACTTTATGGGAGATTTATATCTACCCTTAGACTTAGATCTCCCACTTGAGAACTTAGATATATTTCTTTCCTAGGAGCATCCTCTTGCAAATAATGCGTCTATGATTTGTCCTTCCATATTCTTATGTCTCATCTCCTATGACAACAAGGATGAGACCAATCCATCAAAATTCAAGGCAAATGTATTACTACCTATGGACACAACTAGACTATCCCATGAGTATGGTAAAGAACACAGTAAATTGATACACTTATATTCATCTAAAATGTTAATCTCAACAAATACTAACTAACTTACCAGAGTATTGAAAGAGTTCAAATTCTCTGCCACTAAGTCTCCATCTCTCATATTCGTATTATACAAATTCTTTCTCAGGAATAATTTATTTACTAGGGACTTAGACTGAGACAACTTCCACAACTTATCCCATAAATCCTTGGAGTGTAGCTTCCTTTGACACATTCAGTAATACTGAATCTGAGAGACACAATTGAATTGTGTTCTTCTCCATCCAATCTAACTTTTTCTAGTTATCTATTGAAGTTCATGTAGGTGAAGTACCCGGATCTATTGCAATACACTGATCTTTTTCCACCAACAAATCTTCCATATTGAGCTTCCACAGCTCAAAAATTTGCCCATTAAACTTATCTATCTCCATTTTCGAATTGCTCCCCATTTATTTTTACCAGAAAAATCAATACCACGGATCTCCCACAGTAACAAGTCTCATCACAGTCCCGAGCCAAAACCATGACCACAAAGGCATCCCCCTGAAGCCAACAAACCTCTGATACCAAATGTAGATTTTAACCTTGTACAATATTTACTGCAAACATATTTTCAGTAAAAGAACATAAAAGATACAATGGAAAATAAAAACATTACACAAAGATTTTTCCCCTTGAAACCCAAACCGGGAAAACTAACATATTCTATATTCATTCCTTAGTGATACATTCTTTACAATACAATATTTATATAGGAGCTAACAGCATACACAACCCTAAACCAATGAACTGGATTAGTCAACAAACCTAATTCCTTAACCGCAAATAGAAAACCATCGACAAAAACCATGCGTTGAAAAATCTCCCAACAATGGACATGAAAATCGAGGAAACAAGAAAAACGAGGAAAAAATGCAACACATTTATCGAGGCAAAAAAATTTCCTCAAACCCCCCTGAGTGTTTGGCACAACGTAGACACTTCTACTCGTGCAAAGAATATAACACATAGTGTCATTAAGAACAAGACTTGATAATATACTCTCGAATACCTAGGTAATCGGTGTTGGGTATGTGTTATATTCTTTGCATGTGTGTGTGTGGGCACGTCAGATTCGACAACTGTGTATGACGATCCCTCGTAGTAGTGTGCTTTGTGTCGTGTGCCTCGGGTGATTCCTAGGGGGGGACCAGGGGGGGAAGGTATGGCCCACTTGGTTACACACAGTGTTCGACACTGGGTGGTAGCCCGGGGCAACGCCCCAATTTTTTTTTTTGGGGGTGGTTTTTGTTATTTTTAGCGGATTTTGTCAGTTTTCTAAATTAATCCCAAATTAAGGGATTAGGGTTTTCGTATCTACGGAATACCTAATTTTTTTTTATATATTGTATGGTGAATGATGAAATTTGATATAATGAATATAAGAAAGGTTTTCCTTAGTTGAGGGTTTTCGATATAAATCTCTGTGTACTATGTGTATGAGCGATTGATTAATTTATGTTCTGCTTAAGAATCTATATGAATTGATTTACTTCACAAGTTTAAAAATTACATGTGGTATCAGAGCTTGTTTCTGTCTTCAGAGGGGCACCTTTTTTGCTAAGGGTTTGGCTTGGTCTTGATATATCAAGCTTATCTTGGGTCTTTGATAAACCTATGTTTAGTGGGAGCTTTTGCAGTGGTTATTCAAGTGTAGAAAGAGGAATGGAGAGCTCTTCTAGAATTGAGATAATGAAGTTCAACGGTAAAAACGTTGAGCTATGGAAGCTCAAGATGGAGGACCTTATTGTAGACAAAGAACAATGGATTGTTGTGGATCCTGCTACACAAACTACTAGTACACCACCTACCGGTATGTCAAAGGAATATTGGGAGAAGTTGGAAAGAAGAGAAAGGAGTACTATTCGACTCTTCCTAGTAGATTCAGTGTTGTTGAATGTCTCGAGAGTATCTACAACCAAGGAACTATGGGATAAGTTGGGGAATTTGTATCAATCAAAGTCCCTAGTAAACAAGTTGTTTCCTCGAAAGAAGTTGTATCATATTAAGATGGAAGATGGATATTCTGTGACAGAACATCTAAATGCCTTTAATACTCTGGTAAGTCAACTTGTCTCTGTTAATATTATGATTGCAGAAGAAGATAAGTGTATTACTTTGTTATGTTCTTGCCAGACTCTTGGGATAATCTGGTTGTAGCAATTGGTAGTACCAATCAATATACATTCAAGTATGAGGATGTAGTTTCATCCTTGTTATTTGAAGAGATGAGGCGGAAAAGCATGGATAGTCATACCACAAATTCTTTATTTGTAAGACGTCGTACCCAAGATAGGAATTTTGGTAAGCCTTCAGGGGGGAGACCTAAATCTATAGGTAGATCTAAGTCTCCAGAAAAATCTTTGAGGAAATGTTTGAAGTGTGGTAAAACATGGAATTATAAGAAAGATTGCAAGTCTAAGAAGGTTGAAAAACCAAAGGGATTTGATAGTACCTCTTCCATAGAGGCGAAAACCTCCACTGAAGAAGGAGGTGATGTTTACCTGGAATATACAGGTACACATGTAGACCATGATGTATGGTTGATCGACTCAGGTGCGTCATACCATATGACTCCTCACAGGGAGTGGTTCTCTGAATATGAAAAATATGATGGTGGTTATGTATTCCTATGAGATGAATCGACAACCAAAATCATGGGACATGGAAGGGTTAAGTTATTGCTAAAATATGGAAGGATTAGAAATCTCCCTGGGGTTTCTCATATTCCAAGACTTGCTAGGAGCCTAATATATGTAAGAAAGTTGGATGATGCAGTAGTGGATACTGTATTTGGAAAGAACAATTGCAAGATGGTACGAAGAGAAATGGTGTTGATGAGGGGAGTTCAGTGTGGAACTCTTTACAAGTTGTTTGGAAGCACTTATACTAATGGGTGTAACAGTTATGTTATCCGTGAGTAGAGAAATGAAGGAGACAAGACCAATACGGTCCCAGAAAAGAAGACCATGTTGTGGCATCAAAGACTAGGGCATATTGGAGAAAAGGGCCTTCAAACACTACATGTTAAAGGTATGGTTGAAGGTATGTGTAATTACACTCTGGATTTTGATTTTTGTGAACATTGCATATATGGTAAACAAAATCGAGTAAGATTCCCATCTGGTGCTACAAGAGAAAAGGGGATCTTAGAGTTGATACACAGTGATGTGTTTGGACCTGTTCCTGTTCCATCCCTAGGTAAATATGTTTATTATGTTTCATTCATAGATGATTTCTCAAGGAACACAAGGATTTATTTTTTCATAAATAAATCTGAGGTATTTGATAAATTTAAAGAGTTTAAGGCTCTGGCAGAAAATCAAACAGAGAAGAAAATAAAGGTATTGAGAACAAATAATGGTGGAGAATTCTACAGAAATGAATTTGAATAATTCTGTAAGAAGTGTGGTATATCAAGGCAGAAGACTACTCCATACACTCCTCAGCATAATGGAATTGTAGAAAGAATGAACATGACACTGATGGAAAAAGAAAGTATCATGCTCAGCGGTGCCATGTTAGGACAAGAATCTTGGGTAGAGGCAATGGGTACAACATGTTACCTGGTCAATCGATCACCTTCATCAACATTGGATGATAAAACTCCACATGAGTTATGGTCTCGAAAGAAACCCTCTCTTCAACATCTTAGAGTGTTTTGTTGTGATGCTTATGTACATGTTCCAAAGGAAAATAGGAGTAAGTTGGATAAAAAGGATGAAAAGTGTATCTTTATTGGTTATAAAGATGGTGTGAAAGGTTATAAGCTTTGGAACCTAGAAGCCAAGAAGACTGTTTACAGTTGAGATGTTGTTTTCAAAGAGGTAAAAGATGTGTCCAAATAGGAATTCCTACCAACGCAAGAAGAACCTAAGAAAATAGAGCTTGAGTTGGATGATGCAAAATCTGAATCATATGAAGAAGAGGAAGCAGAAGAAGAATAAGAATAACCTCATACCCCAGTATTGTGGAGATCAGTAAGAGATAGAAGGAAACCAGAAAGGTATAGTCCACCTGATTTCCGTTCCAATTTTGATTTATCTATTACTAATGATGATCCCATAAATGTCAGGGAAGCAGTGAATTCAGAGGATAGTAAACTCTGGAAGAAGGCCATGGTTGAAGAAATGGATTCCTTGGATAAGAATGAGGCATGGGATATAGTTGAGTTTCCAGCTGAAAGAAAATCTGTTGGTAGAAAATGGTTGTTCAAGAAGAAGTTTAAGGTAAAGTGGAGAAATAAAAATCTCGGTTAGTAGAAAAATGTTATTCTCGGGTAGAGGGAATTGAATTTGGTGAGATTTTTTCTCATGTTGCTAAGTTAACTTATATTATATTTCTTTTATCTATTGTTGTTTCTTTTGATCTTGAAGTGGAATAGATGGATGTGAAGACAACATTACTACATGGGGATCTAGAAGAATAAATCTACATGAAGCAACCAGAAGTCTTTGGAGTGAAGGGAAAGAAAGAGTTGGTTTTTAAGCTAAAGAAGTCACTATATGGTCTGAAGAAATCACCTAGGATGTGGTACCAAAATTTTGACACATACATCCTTGGATTGGGATTTGTAAGAAGTAGGGTTGATCACTTTGTATATTCCAAGCAGGTTGGTAATCACTTCATTTATGTAGTGTTGTATGTTGATGACATGTTGTTGGTAGGAAATAACATGGATTTTATCAAGGAGGTGGAATTGCAGCTATCCTCCAAATTTGACATGAAGGATCTCAGTGTTGCTAACTTCATTCTAGGAATG
Organism: Picea engelmannii; assembly: GCA_009831015.1. Taxonomy (NCBI): domain Eukaryota; kingdom Viridiplantae; phylum Streptophyta; class Pinopsida; order Pinales; family Pinaceae; genus Picea; species Picea engelmannii. Next base: position 232,204 of record ML799073.1, on the reverse strand, counting down.
GAGATTAAAAGAGATTGTGCAAACAAGAAACTCTCGTTGAATCAGAGAAAATATTTTGAGACGATATTGTAGAGGTTTAATATGCATGGAAGTAAACCGATCAAGCTTCTTATTCCTATAGGTGTAAAGTTATCTGGAGATCAGTGTCCCAAGACACAGGAAGAAGAAGAGAACATGTCCCATGTTTTGTATGCCAGTACAGTTGGTAGTTTGATGTATGCAATGGTCTGTACTAGACCGGACATTGCACATGTAGTGGGATTTTTGAGCAGGTATATGTCAAAACTAGGGAAGGAGCACTGGACAACAATAAAGAGGGTCTTCAGGTATCTTCATGGCACTACCAGTTATGGATTGTGCTACCAAGGAAGACCAGGATTGGAAAAAGTGGTGGACATACATGGCTTTGTTGATGCAGACTGGGATGGATATATGGATCACATAAGATCTACAAGTGGGTATGTGTTTAACCTATTTGGAGGAGCAATCGGTTGGATGAGAAAAAGACATGTTGTAGTGGCACTCTCAACTATAGAAGTTGAATACATGGCAGCCATTCATGCAAGAAAGGAAGTCGTATGGCTATAGAGATTGTGTTAAGGTATTGGGTTGGTACAAAAAGAAGTGATATTAGATTGTGACAGTCAGAGTGAAATATTCTTGGTAAAGAACCCATCTTATCATTCGAAGACAAAGCATATTGATGTTCAGTACCACTTTGTGAGAGACATGGTTGAGGAAAAGAAGGTGTTACTGGAAAAGGTTGACACTTTGAAGAATGTTGCAGATTCATTAACAAAGTCTATGAGCAAAAAAAAATTCTCTTGGTGTAGAGTAACAGTGGGCATTGTTGCCCTAGATTGTTGACTATATATAATCCTATGGACCCCTAGATGAAAAGAAAACAACAAGTGGCAGAATGTTGGGTATGTGTTATATTCTTTGCATGTGTGTGTGTGGGTGCATCAGATTCAACAACTGTGTTTGATGATCCCTCATAGTAGTGCTCTTTGTGTTGTGTTCTCTGAGCTCTTCTTATGGGGGTCCCAGGTATGCCCCCCCCTAGTTACGCATAATGTTTGGTACCTAGTGGTAGCCCAAGGCTGACAGGGTTTGGGGTAGCTCCCCAATTTTTTTTTTTGGGCAATTTTTGCTATTTTTAGCGGTTTTCTAAATTAATCTCAGATTAAGGGATTAGGGTTTTGGTATCTACAGAATACCTAAAAACATTGTATATATTGTATGGTGAATGGTGAAATTTGATATAATGAATATAAGAAAGGTTTTCCCCGGTTGAGGGTTTCCAGTATAAATCTTTGTGTACTATGTGTATGAGCAATTGATTATTTTTTTTTTTCTTCTTAAGAATACATATGCATTTATTTACTTCATAGGTTTAAAACTTACAATCAGGTAATATGACTAAGGGTACGATTGATCCTCCTTAGTTGGTTCTTTAAGATATTGGGCTGAGTACTACTGGTCAACCCCACACGTGTATTGGAGAGCTATAGCACAGGGTAAACCCTTGTCCATAGGAACCCCACAAACCCTAAATTGGAGGGTAAATACCATAATAGGAACAAAAAGGATATTTTGGCTGCACAACCTTGCCTCCTGCATTATGGTTGTGAAATTACTACAAATATTTATTGGATTACTGAGAGAGGGTTGAATCAGTAATAGAGAAATTTAATCCTTTTTAACCATATAATCCAAGTGTTATATCAATGTAGCATTATCATCCAATAATTGAAGAATAAATACGAAATGAACAAATGAACAATCATATACATACATACTACACCAATGTTTTACGTGGAAACCCAAAGCGGGAGAAAACCATATAATTTTTTTTCTTATATGTCTTGAAGAATTACATTCATTGGTAGCACAAACTTCCTTTTTTTTCCAGATGCAACTGGAAGGTGGATACAACCACCTATCCTTGCCCCGTCCAACCACCCTGACATATAAGTAGAACGATGGAACCACTATCACACTATAAATTTGAGATATACTGTTGTAAACCTATACCAATAAAACTGCACCAAAAAAACTATACCAATAAACCTAAACCATGCATCAACCATGCATCAACCTGTACCTCAACCTGTAATCAACCTGTACCATAAACAAGTGCATCAACCATGCACCAACCTGTACCAAACAACCTGTAATCAACCTATACCATAAACAAGTGAATCCAACCATGTACCAAGTATGTACCAATCATGTATCAGCTACTCATCAACTATGACTCATCAATATGTACCAACATCCTCAACTATACACCTCATCTATGTGCCAACTCATCAACTACTTGTCTCAACCATGTACCCAAAATGTACCTCAACAAAAATCCCTTATCAATTTCATCATCCAAATGTGATTTGTAACTCTGTAATAGACCTGGTGTATATGATCACATACCTGCAAACCTTCCTTAATTTTAACAACAAGAGACTAGCATTTTCATCAAACTTTACTTTAGTCTCACATGACTAGTTTTGGATTAGTCAACAACCCTAACTTGAAATAATCATAACTATGTACTTGTAATGAAAAAATATCTGAAAATAGTACACAATGTTCTTTAGTGGTTTATATGCAATTCCTCCAAGTTTCACTACTTGGAACCTCTCAGAAAAGGAGTTATAGCAAAAATGGCACACCTTGTTGAATTTTGGCTTATTCTAGAGAGCGAACTTGTAGAGCATGTCCCACACATAATATTTTTTGTATGGATTTAGAAATTTTACACAAAATACTAAGGATTGTAATCTAACCAAAATTTTTGGTCTTACTTAATTTGGATATGTTATGAATAATTTATGATGTTTTTACCCGAAACACCTGTTTTAGACTAGTTTCAGGACTAGCCACAAACCCTATTTTCCACAGAGTATAACTCCAAAAATAAAATGACCCACAAGATGAAATTTGTACTAAATATACTTGGATATGTTTTCTCAATGATATATAAATTTCATGGTCTGAATCATTCTATAAAAAAATTTATTGCACAAATGGTGAGATGGCCTGTAAATAACATACCTTAGAAAGCACCATCAAAAGAATTTATCCTCCCTTGAATTTCGGCCTTCTTTACTTCACCTTCTCTCTGAAATTCGGCTTAGATATCATTTGGTTACCTTAGTCACCTGTATATATTCAATATCCTCAAGTGTGATATAAAATGAGAGAGCCTTTCCTCTTATTTATACTTTCATGTAGCTTCCTCAAGGGGTTACCTTTTAACCATCTTAACCCACTTTCCTTATTTTAGGGTTAACCAACTTCTAACCACTTGTCCAATTAATAATTTATCCATTAAATTTATTATTTAAATAATTTATTTTGTATCCAATTTGACTTATAGTACACTCATAACTTCACTTTAACTCAAGGGATTACCTTCTAACCATCTTAAACCACTTTCCTTTTTTTAGGGCTAACCCACTTCTAACCACTTGTCAACTTAGTAATTTCTCCATTAAATTTATTATTTAAATAATTTATTTTGCATTCACTTTGAATTATAGTACAATCATCACTTCACTTTATTATTTACCTTCTAAAAATATCTTAAACCACTTTGACTACTTTGACCTTTTGGGGCTTCTAGATGACTCATGAGGGTTCTCCAACTTCACATGGCCATAAATATCTAACCGTGAGGAGTTATGTGACGTTCCACATACCAATGGAAATGGCATGACATGTACTATCCATATAGAATAATATTACCTACAAATATATCAAAACTCATATTGTTATACATCAAACAAACTTAGATCGATTCCCCAAACCCGGGTTCTCCAACTTCCTTCAAGGGTTTAAACCAATGACAACCAACCTTAATCAACAATATTGTTATATTAACAATTTGGAAATTTTGACACTGCAGTATTATTCAGGTCTGGGTCCCATCCACACCCTTATTTGAGACCTATCTCATTGGATTACCCTTTTTGTCTTGATTTCTATGATACCTATCATTTTTAACCATTTTTTTACCCCGTGGACCCATACCCTTCTCGACACCCTTATTTCCCACTTATCCCATTGGTGTCCTCTTGTTTCCCTTATCATATTGGTATATATCACATATATTCCTTTTTGTTCATGGACCAAAGCCTCTTCACCTCATGGTTCCCACCCACTAAGAATAAATCAATCAGAAACTGAATAATGACCTTAATACCCTATAAGCTCAAGTCAATACTAACATTCCTGCCATTCATGCTAAAGAGGAGTACATCTAGGAACAATTAGGTAGCCAAATTGTTGAATTCAATTCCACTCTCCAACAATTCATGAACAAATTCCAGGGTCCTTCCTCCTCTGACTCACCCATATATACTAAAGATGTTGACTCCAACCGACCTATGCACTCTCATTCCAACTCCCTACCTCATGAACCCCTTCTTCTAAGAGTTGAGGTGAACAAATTTGATGGCTCAGATCCAATAGCCTAGGTCACTCAGATGGAACACTATTTCTCCATGCATGACATTATTGATGAGTTAACCAAGCTTCATTATAGAATTATCTATTTAGATATAGAACGATGGAAATGGTGGAAATGGCGTATAAATGCACGTCAAGGGTATTTTTCTTGCTCATAGTTTGTTACCGAGTTTATGAATTCTTTGACACAAACACCCACCATTTAGGATGTCTCACCAAGTTGAAAAAGTCATGAATATTGGAATATTTAATCACTTCATTTGAGCAATTGGATTTCCAAAAAAAGGGTATGATAGATGCTTTTTTCTAGGAATGTTTTATCAGTGGCCTCAAGAATGAAATCTAAGCTTAGGTCACAATGGCTTACCCCTATACTTGGTTGGAATTAACTAAAAGTGCTAAGGAGGAACAATAGTTCATCTTGGCCTAGAGAATAAAATTGTATTTTGTTCCTTGCCCTAAACCTACCACCCCTTCCCCTTACAACAGTTATCTCAAGGTCCAAAAATTAACATGGGTAGAAATGGATGAATGTCAACTGAAGGGTCTTTTCTATAGTTATTATGATAAATACTTTCAAGGGAACAAGTGTAAAAAACATAAAATTTTATATCCATTTCAGAGGATGTTTTGATGAATATGTTGAGGTTTCTCCTGAAGCAGATATACCCCAAACAAATAATATTTTGTTTCCATATGATCCTCCTAAATTTGAACCACTGATTTTGATGAATTCTCTAATTGATTTTTTTTCTCCCCAAACCCTCAAATTTATTGGTTACATTAATCATAGGAAATCCATCATCCTAGTTGATAGTGGAAGCACTCATAATTTCATTCATCGCCACCTTTCTCAATAAATCAATTGCTATATCTATGTTGTTAACAATTTTCAAATCATGATTGCCAATGGGTGTTCCATGAAATCTGGGGGGCGTTGTGAAGATGTGGACTTACAAATTGGATAGTATAACCTGAAATCTCACATGTTTTCTATTGACATGGGTGGTTGTGACATTGTGATTGGTGGTGAATAGTTACCCATTATTGTCCCAATAAGAAAGGATTTGGAGAATCTAACCATGTAATTCCAACAGGAAGGACAACAATATAAATTCCAAGGAATTACAACAAGTTTTTTGGAGATCATCAACTCCCACTGCATGAAAAAGTTACTCAAAAAAGGTCATTCTGGAATCATTTCCCAACTTCACTCCATTCAAGTAGTTGAAACACCCCTGGTACACCCTAACCTTCAAGCTACCCTTTCTCATTATTCCACTATTTTCCAAACTCCCCAAGGCCTTCCCCCCTCCCATGGAGACCATGATCATTCCATTCTTTTAATCTCACAAAATATTCCTCCCAATTTTCTCCCTTATCGTCTTCCCTTTGCTCAAAATAATTAAATTGATAAAATTGTCTAAGAATTGTTATAACCAGGTCTTATCTGTCCTAGTAATAGCCCTTATTCTTCCCATGTTGTCATGGTCCTCGAGGAGGAAATAACTTGGGACACGTGTCTTGATTTTCTGTGCCCTTAACAAACTTACCATCAAGGAAAAATTTCCCATTCCCATCATAGATGACCTTCCGGATGAACTTAGTGGGGCTCAATACTTTACCAAAATTGAACTTCATTATGGCTACCACCAAATATGTATGAAAGAGGAAGACATCCCCAAGACTGCATTTCACACTCATGAGGGCCAGTATGATTTTTGGCCATTCCATTTGGTCTTTGTAATTACCCTTCCACTTTTCAAAATCTCATGAATTATGTCTTTCATCCTTTTCTCTGTCACTTTGTGTTAGTCTCTTTGATGATATTCTCATATATAATAAAAAATGGCCAACCCATATCACCCATGTGTTATGGAATATTTCCCCTATGGAAAGGTGAAACCTTCCTTTTATTACAGATCCCTACACCAAGACAAAAACACTACAAGTGGACACTAACATCCCTTTCAAGTTATTTTAACCAATCATAAAGAGAGAGGGAGAAATGGTGTGATGAACCTAGTTTCAAAGTTTGTCCTCACTGCTACCAATCTAAGCTTGATCTCCAAACTCCCTAGGATAAATTGATACCTGCAATAGGTATCAAAGAGAAACCACTACATCCTACTCTAGTTGATTAGATCAAACAAATTCATCTACGAATATTGAAGCAACAATAGAAAAGCACATGAAAGAATACACAAGCTTGAAGGAAATAGACCAGGTATATTCAAATGAGAACCAAAAGAGAATACTTACAAACCATGGATGATGATGCAACACTTATTCAATCTCTCCTCATCTAGTCCTTACATGAATCTACCAAGATCAAAGGTTTGATACCTAAATTATTCCTTCTTTTCACCTTGGAAAGCCTTCAATATATAGGCTTGAGAAGCACAAAAACCATGAGAAATCAAGGATATGGTTCCTTGAGGCTTGCATCAGATTCTAAACTGAATCCCAAGCATGATTATTTTCCACAACTAACCCAATCTAAAGGAGTCGGCCCATAGAATAAGGTGGAGGAGATACCCCCTTTGTCTCAACAAGAACAATGATCCACCCCGGTGACAGATAGGGTGCCACACTAATAATGGAATTCCCCTATAATGGTAGAGGGGGAACCATGTGACCACCCCCATTATGGTCATGGGGGTTCCACCCTTCATAAATTCTCAAAAAAGGGTTGAATATTTCAAGGAAAAAGTGTGTTTTGACCTAGAAATGATGGTTTTCCTCCTCCCATATGACTTATGGTTCATGAAAAAATGTTTTAATGGTTTCAAGGGGTGGAGACACCTCACAAAGTGAATGTGACACTTGGGAAGGTGCATACGACACTTGTGACAGTGAATGTGACACTTATTGAGGTGCATACATCACTTTGTGACACTTTGCGACACTTAGGGTGCGAAAAAAAAATGTGACATTTTGATGTGTAACAGATCCCCCCTAAAGTGTGAGGTCAGAAGAGAAACCGATGGCCAAAACACTTTACAAATTATTCAATGCAAGGGTGTTGAAGGGGAGAACCTGGTAGAAGCTGCAAAAAATCATCAAACAATATTAATATATGTTCCATTTTCGAGGCAGACATATCTATGCTCGGAAAGCGATATGACTCAAAGAATGGACACTGACAAATACATTTTGGATCCATGAGAATATTGACTAAGGATATGGCCACCAAAGATACAATGTGGATCCATACCTCCATGACATAAACTGATCATAGCCACAAAAAATACATAGTGGAGCTATGAAATGACAAAATATAGCCATAGATAAATACAATGTGGATCTATGTGACAGTATACATATCAATAATATTTCCAACATGGTGATTTTACTGAAATTGTTTACATGCTCAAATGACCTTCATCGCAATCTGGGAAATGAAAATAATAGAGTGAGTTCCCAACCTAGGTTCTTTGTCTTGATCCTGATGTAGTATGAATATAGACATGTGAATATATGATTTGATGTCGAACATGGTAGAAAACACTTTATTACCAGTCATTGAGGTAAACCATTAACAAGTGTAAGGTAAATATCCAATGATGACAATGACTCCCAAGGTACCCTAGTACATTCCAGCGAATGTGAACAAATGACATGAGCTCAAACATTCATGGAATCATCTAATTAGAGGTCAATTATGTAAACCTATTGTCATAAGCAATGAGGCCCACCATTGAGGCATGCAGGTACCAAGGTACTAACTTGTTTCTAAGTCCAATTCCTAGATAATGTGTTGAAGTCGATAGGAAATGCTCATCGAAGGAGGGCCTGGATGTATCCCCCATCATTGACATGAAAATGACATAGGAAAGTGATGTAATATGGTGGATTGAATGAGTATGGACTGACACAAGAAAAAAAAATTGGTAATACTGGGGATGGATGGTTTGAAGTGAAACTTTTATTAAACATGATAAGGCACGACAAGTGACTTGGAAACATTGACTTGACGAGTACCAAGAATATAATGTGATAGAAATAAGATCATTCTTTGACTCAACAAAAAATCATGGTGACACATGGAATTGGTATGACTTAGAGACAAGTGGGTTACCCCACTATAATATGAAATGCAAACATGTGCCATGTTCAAGGGCGACAATAGTAGCTTCCATAACGGTTTCCAAAACTTGACCCACTTCTTTCAATTTTTCCCCCATTCAGATAGATGAGTACCTCTTTATTTTTTAATGAGATTCAAGAGGATAACATATGCTTGGTATAGCTCATCCTTCAGATTATTCCCTCGACATATGTTTAACGAACCTGAGGAAGGAGGGGTTCAGTCCCATATGGGTCCTGGAGATTAGACTCACATAGTTCCTTCGATACATAGTTTTAAGAGCACAAAGAAGGTAAAATAAGTGGTTTTTCATGTTTAGAGAGTCTAAAAAGAACTTAAAGACTACTCCATGGATGGCTCTTTTCATAATTTTAGTCTCCCTAAGCCCGAAAAATTTGTAAAATAATAAATGGGAGAACTCTTCTAATCATGCTTGATTAGAGTAGTCCTTTTTCATAATTAGTCTTGCGAGGCTGAAAAAGAGATAAAACACCACTCGAAAGACACCCTTTCAAACCTTTTAATGAGTCTAAAAGAAAGCAACCTCACTCGATAATATTTTCATGTTTAGGGAGGATAAAAAGAGCTTAAAGGAGACTCTAAAGAGTTCCTTTTTCTTATAGATTTTACCAGTCCAAAAAAGAGATAAAAGTGTACTCGATAATATATTCACATGTATTAATGAGCATCAGAAAGAACAAATAATAAGTTCATTCAAAAAATAGTTACTACATTACGATGGAAATGCCCCTCGAATGAGGATCACTCCTAGCGGCGTGTCTCTCTAGAGGTGTTTTTACCCTAGCTTGCATGATAGAAGCTAGTGGTTTCGCTCCAGAATGATGTCCGGAGGCTGGATACCTACCCCACAAACTATGTTTCCTCCGATGAATCTTCTTATTTCCTCATTTAGGTGTCTGGTTACTAATGGGAAAATTTTCACTAGGTAGAGGAAAAGAAGGTTTGAGTACTCGATTCTAATGGAGGTGGGTCTATTTCATTTTTTAACGAGCTTGATAGATATGATGAAATATACTCATTGAGACCAGATACTACCAAAGGATCAAATAATTATAAGGATTTTCACACCTGAGTCGAAATCATGTTTAACATGGAAACCTATGTGGTGGGAGGAGAAAAAAAAGGAAACCCCCCATGAGTGAGGAATCCTTAAGAAGACCTACACCTACACTCTCAAAACCATTATGTCCTAGAAAAGGGACATTGTTCATTGCAACATTATGGATATCTAGAGTTTTATACTCAAATTTTTCAACAATGATAATTTTTCCTTGATGGGGAAATCGTAAGATACGGAACACTGAAGATGCGATGGTAGTCATCGCATAGAACCAAATACGACCAAGTAACAAATTATAATCCAAGGGTGAGTCAACCACTTTGACATTGACCAAAATGGTCTTACCATTTAACATCACAATGAATTCATGAGTCAGTGAGGATGGAAACCATGTCCATAAAATTCTTTCAAGGTGATACGAGACTAGGTAAGTGTAGGAGAACCAAGGGCTCTCCAACAAGGCAAAGACATGACACAAGTGGAGGCTCCCTCATCCAAAATAGTGTGATGGATGTTTTTTCCACCAAACAAAACTTGAATTTGGAAAAATAAGTGGCGGGAGACCCTATTCTTAAAATAATCCAGATTAAACATAATCAGGTTCAACTCCTCGGGATCCATGTCTCCAATGGCTGACAATAGGGTTCTACATTGATTGGGACAATGTTGTATAAATTTGAGGGCTGACATAGCACAAGGTGTTTGTGCCAAATAATCAATTATGTTGTAGTTTTAGGAAGCACTAGCATTTCGATTAAATGCCAATTTTCAAATTACACACTTGGGTGGGCGCAACACTACGTTAGAGATTGGTTTCTCAATCTAAAGAGGATTGGAAGATGGAGGAGGAGTGGAACTAGAGGGATGATCAACAACCTTTCATTTAGGTTGATCACTTGGAGGAGTGTCATAGGTATTTTCTCAAGTCGTGACATTAACCGTCTTAAACATGTACACCTCAGAGGAACTTGTGTAAGCATCCCCATGGTGGGAATGAACTACATTTCCCCCTTGCGAAGAGGAAGGATTTTGCACTACCAAATGTTTTTGTTGATCTGGTTGGTAGGTACCCTTTATATATTTAGTGACTGCCTCACGATGAGGTAATTATTTCGTGTAGTGGTCTTCCTCACAAATCATACAAGGATATTTAGGATTCCTCGTCAGTTGAGTATCAACAATATTAGAATTATCTTGCTCGTTATAAGGTTTCTTGGACTTACCCTTGCTTTTATTCTTACCCCTAGGTTGCAAAGATGAAGTGGATTGGACCATATTCACCTCAGAGGTTTGAGCAAGAGAAAAAGTAGTTGTGGTGTTTGGAATGGAACTAGGCTCTAGAGGAGGTCTTGATGGATCGTTCGATGGAAGAGGAGCATTAGGTATCATATAGTAAAGTGTGTTAGACTGGGATTAAACCAAGTCCAAATACCATGCACATTTTATAGCCTGCTCCTCAATAATTTCATTTCCCATAGAGACACCATGGGTGATGGGAGGAAAGAGTGACTTGTAAATCAATCACAAGGAGTTGGTCTGGAATGGGAGCCTTAATAATCCTTCTACACCACCTCCACTCATGGATGTGATCATATATGTGGGAGGAAGAGTATTTCCAGAGTGAGGTCAAAATATCTATACCATTCTCATAGCGTATAGGAAACTGAAAATGCATTAGGAAGGCCTTGGAAAGAGAATTAAATTTGGAAAAGGAGTTTCCCCTAGGCTTGTTGATGTTGCAACCATTTAGGTTTCCCCCAGTTAAATATTTCTTTGGAACTGAATGTTTCCCCCCAACTGAAGGTTGGCATCCCATTGAATATTGACCTCCAATGTAGGGTGCACTAATATGTGATGTATGATATGAAGGTGGAATAGCTTATGCAACCATGGTTGTGTGAATGACTTTAATACTAGCCATTTGACCGATGGAATGACCAAGTAAAGAACTTGGTGTGTACATGTGTGGAAATAATGAAGCATGCATGTTGCCAGACCCATGTGAGAGAAGAGATGAATGCAAAAGTGGTTGATTCAGGGTGACTTGGGTCAACAAAATTTCTAGTACATATGAAGAACCAACAATATCAACTACATGATTTTTCCAAAAAGATGATTTCCCAAGTCCTTCAGGAAAACAAAATGATGATGGGTTCACGCCAAAAGATGGTGTAGTGGTGGAACCAGGCAGTAATAAATAAGAAGAATAAGAATCAACATATCTTGTGGATGGTGGATCAATGAGTGGTTGGCCAAGTGGATCAGTAAACAGAGGATTCACAAAAGATGCAAATATTTCTAAAAAGGTTGGGACCGGTTCTTCAACGTGATGGCCACTTCCAGGAGTGACACTCCTAGTTTTAGAAGTATGATATGTGATCGTTTCTTCGTAAGAAATATTGTGTTGAGGTTCCTAATTTTTGGGTTCCATACTATGAAATATTAGACCCTAAGGCCGACTACAAAATTCAAAGAAACACACTCCTATGAAAACTAAAAACAATCAACCAAGTAACAATAGGCTCAAGGATCTTCCAAAGACAGGATATCAAGACATTGACAAACAAATAAAAAGGAATTACCCAAACCTCCATGTAACATCCCTTCTTGGTGCAAGAAACCCTCACTTTCACGGGATCACCCTCCAAGGGTACTAAGAGTGTGATATGATGTTTTCCCCAAGTACCCTAGGAATCCCCCCAAATTCGCGTATGTAGGTACCTAGGAAAGGTGACTAAGGATACCAACTTGCAGTCAAACTGAGGGTGGGTACAATCTACATTCAAGACCAAATGTATGGGAATTCCTTCCCAAAGTCCGAATCTCTTCAAGAGAACTAAAGACAAGTTTGACGATAGGACTCTAGAGGACCTCAAACAAATTCAGAATTCATGAAGCACCGAGACCAAATGAAACTAGTGGTTTCTCAAGAACAACCCATAATATATGATATTTCTTCTATGATTGGTTAAGATTTGGAGGGGTAATATTCATTTCTCTCCCAGAAGTGACCTTTTTTTTATCCTTGTGTGAGAGGGGGTTCCTTGCTATGCTTATACAAAAGTTGGATTTGTACGCTCTTTAGTTCTCTACAATCTATTTAGTAGTCTTAGACAATTTACTCACTACACCTAGTCAAAAGACCCTGATCCTATGCTACTTTTGGTGTGCTAAAACCAAAAAATGTTCTAGTTGGTTTTATTAGCACATGGTTGATTTTAATGGATTTTAAATCAGAGGGTTCACATAGATGAAACTGATGATGTGTAAGAGAATTGACTCCAATAGAATGAAAAAGAATGATACACAATTCTTTCTTTCAATGAATTCTACGTATGGGAAGGAGAAGAGTTCTATTCTTCTTAACACAAGAAGGCACTCAAAACAATCCAACTTTCAATTTCTGTGATGCCAAACTACCAAGCAATGTTTTTTCGATAATTGAAATGCATATGAAAAAAAGCTCTTTTTCCAAACATATACCAAAGAAAACATCCTAATGAATACATAATTTCTTTGTTTGATTATGTATGCAATGTGATATGCAAACATTTTGCTTCTTAACTTTCAAATGAAATAGATATGTGTTTGATACAAAGAACTACGAGGCAAAAAAATATCAAGCAAAACACACTCAATAATCTTGAGGATTGAAAGACAACAAGTAGGGGATAAATTGTTCAATCAAGAACTCAAATATCCAAAAGAGAAAGAATACAAACACTCATGAAAATCCTCAAAAAATGAGCAACAAGAAACAAAAATCAAGTTGGGTTGTGGTAAGCACAAGAGTCCTAATCATCTAGAAAAGTGAGATGTTTCAAATGAATACTAGAAGGATCAATACCAACCAACCTTTGTAAACCCTAGTTGATGAACAATCCTACACAACTAAGCAATCTGAAAGATTTGTGAGACGAAGATTAGACAAACTCAAAGGCATGAAGAACCAACGGATCTTGTTAACCTTGGGGGATCACAACTAGGAGAAAATTTGAAAACTCAAGGGATAAACATAAATGAATGATAAATGTCAAATTCTCAGGAAAACAAACTCAAATATAGTCAAGGAGTCTCTGGGAAAAAATCCCCTCAAGATCATACTAAAAACGAGCAAGCAAAAATAGGAAGAAAGGTGTAAAATAGGACATTGGTGCTCCTATTCACAAGGGGGCAGGGCATCATGGTGATCTGGTATACATTGCAGGGGAGCGCAACCTATCCCAAAAACCAAAAAACAAGGATAAAAACTCAGAAAACTCAATCAATGACTTTGTGATATCTTCAATGAGGAAGAGAGAAGGGGAAGTAGATTATAATCAAGCAACAAACAATAACTAAGGGTAGGAAAAGGTTTTAGACGATCCAAGGAAAGAATATTCAAAGTCCATCCCCAGTGAATTCACCAATTTCTGTTATAGAATATTTCTCGTGCGGATAGGTGAAACCTCCCTTGTATTGCAACACCCTATACCAAGACAAAAACACTACAAGTGGATATTAACATCCCTTTGAACTTTGCTTAACTAATCAGAAAGTGAGAGTAAGAAAGGGTGTGATGCACATGGTTTAAAAATTTTTCCTTTCTTCTTACAATCTAATCTTGATCTCCAAACTCCCTGGCACAACTTGATACTTGCAATAGGCAGCAAAGAGAAACCACTACCTCCTACTCTAGTTGATTAGATCAAACAAATTCATCTACGAATATTGAAGCAAAAATAGACAAGCACATGCAAGAATACAAAATATTGAAGGAAATAGGACAAGTATATTCAAATGAGAACCCAAAGAGAATATTGACAAACCATGGATGATGATGCAACACTTCTCCATACTCTCCTCATCCTTCCCTTGCACGAATCTACCAAGATCAAAGGTTTGATACCTAAAAGCTTCCTTCTTTTCACCTTGGAAAGCCTTCAAAATATAGGCTTGAGAAGAAAAAAAACATGATAAAATGAGGGATATGGTTGAGGATATGGATCCTTGAGGCTTGGATCATATCCTAAATTGAATCCCAAGTATGAGGGTTGAACAGAACTAACCCAATCTGAAGGATCTTTCCCATAGAATAAGGTGGAGGAGATCCCCCCTTTCTCTCAACAAGAATGGCGCTCCCCCCAGAGAGAGACAGGGAACCACCCTAATAGTGGTGCTCCGCTATAGTGTCATAGGGGGTGCCATGTGACCACCCCCAATATTGGTAGGTGGGTGCACCCTTCATAAATGCTCCAAAAAGGGTTGAATTTTCCAAGGAAAAAGTGTGTTTTGACCTATAAATGATGGTTTTCCTCCTCCCATATGACTTAAGGATCATGGAGAATTGTTTTAATGTTTTTAAGGGGTGGAGACACCTCAAAAAGTGATTTTGACACTTGGGAAGGTGAAACGATACTTGCGACAGTGAATGCAACACTTACTGTTCTGCATATGTCACTTTGTGACACTTGCAACACTTAGGGTGTGAAATGAAAATGTGAAATTTTGATGTGTAACAACACGTAGATCAAGTTCTCCATCTCCTCTCCAAGCACCAAATTTTCCTCAAACTGTCTAAATTCTCTTTTGGCTCCTCTGAAGTTGAGTACCTAGGCCATATTGTTGGAAATATTGGTGTAAGGGCGGATCCTAAGAAGATTGAAGCTATGCAGAATTGGTATCGCCCTAAAACTCTTAAAATTATGGATGGTTTCCTGGGTTTAATGGGATATTATCGCAATTTTGTTCATAATTATGGAAAAATTGTGGCTCCTCTCACAATTCTTCTTAAAAATAATTCTTTCAGTTGGACTCTAGCAGCTGGCCAATCCTTCCAAGCCTTGAAAGAAGCTATGTGCACTACTCCTGTACTGGCCCTACCTGACTTCATCAAGACCTTTTTTTTGGATGTGATTCATCAATGAGAGGAATCGAGGCATTCCTCATGTAATATGGATGACCTTTGGATTTCACCAACAAAGAGTTCTCAAACTGAAATTTGGGCCAATTGATTTATCAAAAGGAATTGTTGGATATTTTGCATGTAGTGGATCTCTAATGCCCTTATCTATTGGGAAACTGCTTCCAAATTAAAATGGATCATCAAAGCCTCAAGTACTTCCTCGAACAGCAAATTTCATTCCTAGAGAAACAAAAATGGGTGACCAAGTTATTTGGATATGAATATGAGATTGTTTACAAGAAGGGAAAAGAAAATGTGGTGGTTGATGCTCTTTACAAAAAATATGAAGAATAAAGGTCCATCTTTTCCCTCTCATTCATTTTCTCCGACATGTTTTAGGTTGTTTGACAAGAATGGTTTCAAGACCCCAAAATTTCCACCCTAATCCAAAAACTTCAACATGATCCCCAAACTGCTCAAGGGTACTTTTGGCACAATGAAGATTTTTTCTATAAAGGCCACTTATATTTAAGCAAATAGTCGGCCCTTAAATCCAATTTTCTCTCTGAGTTTCATGCTTCACCTATAATGCGCCATTCAAGTTTTACCAAAACTTATGAATGATTCAAATGATATTTCTTATGGGATGGTATGAAACGGGACATCTGCACCTTTTTGATACATGTCAATGCAATAAGGGAGAGACTATCAAACCTCTTGGTACACTTCAACCGCTTCCTCTTCCAGCTACTATTTGGACGGATATTTCTATGGATTTCATTTTTTCTCTTACCCAAATCAGAAAATAAGTCAGTCATCATGGTGGTAGTGGATTGTCTTTCCAAATATGCTTATTTATGTGCTCTTCAAAACTCTTTCACAACATCCACAATGGATCAATTTTTTATGGATAATATCTTCAAACTCCATGGAATGCCTCATTCTATTTCTTCTGAACATGATCCCACTTTTGCTATAAATTTCTAGAAAGAATTAGTTAGTCTCTAGGGAACTCAATTGCATCTCAACACATCCTATCATCCATAGACTCATGGACAAAGGGAAGTGGTAAACAAGTTTTTGGAAACATATTTGAGGTGTTTTGCGTTCGACAGACAACATCAGTGGGTTCAATGGTTACCCCTATCTGAATGGTGGTACAACACCTGTTACCATACTTCTACTTGCATGACTCCATTTGAAGTAGTCTACGGATATAATCCATCACTGGTTCTCCCATACATACTGGGTGTCTCCAAGGTTCATGAGGTTGGCCACAATCTTATAATCTTCATGTCCATTCTCCATTCTCTCTAAGAAAAATTGGTAATGGATCAAAACCGCATGAAGAAATAGGTAGATCAGGGTCAGTTGAAGGGGACCAGGTGTTTCTCTGTCTCCAACCATACAAGTATACTTCAATCAATACCCACCAGTTTCAGAAACTTGCACCAAACTTTTATGGTCCTTATACTATTCTCAAACATGGATGGCCACTGGTATATCAACTAGCTTTCCCGAGTCACTCCAAGCTACATCCTATTTTCATGTCTCATGCCTGTAGAAGGTGATTGGAACCAAATTCCATACCTAGACCAACCTACCAAAGTTGGATGAAGAAAGTTCCATTTGGTTATAGATACAAGTCGTATTGGACCAAAGAGAGTGTTTTCTTCATCAACGCATCATCCATGAAGCTTTGGTTCACGAGAAGGATACTCCACTAGAATATGACACCTGGGAGCCGACTACCATTCTCCAACATTTTCTTCATCTTAAGCCTTGAGGACAAGACTCTTTTTTAAGGGGGAGGGCATGTTACAGACCTAACCCCTCACATAGATAGAATAATATATTTTCCATGTAATAAAGGATGGAATTAGTTAATAAGTCCTAAATATGGTTTCCATGTAATAAAGGCCTACTGGAAATATTGAGAGGGGGGGTGAATCAGTAATAATTTTTTAAACAATTAGTAATTACTTTTTTATTTTATTAATCACTAGAATAGATAAAAAAATGGATTTGCATTTAAAATCAATTATATAAATATAATTAAAAATAATTAAAAAGTTTATAAAGAATGATCTGTGATTGTGAAGGAAACCAACCCTCTTTAGAGAACCAACTCTTGGAGACACAAATCCCCTTATTTTTTAAGAAGTTACTCAAGGAAGATAGAACTCCCTGATTTTTCAAGCACCAACTTGAAAGGAGGCTCCAATCCCCCGTATTCTTCAAGAACCAACTTGAAAGGAGGCATCGACCCCCTGTTTTCTTCAAGAACCAACATTAAAGGAAGCTTCAACTCCCTTTTGTTCATGTTTCAACCTGTAGAGGACTACAATCCTCTCCAGCTCCTCCTTTCCACCCTCACTGTGTGGATTTTATTTTTACTCTTATATACTCTAGTGACTCTGCTTCAGGTATACTCAGATATCTCCTCCGTCACACTTTCATTCTCCATTATAATGGGTTTATATATCTTACCAAATGGTTTGCATCACTGAAGTATTGTGTCTCTTCAATGAATCAATGTGCCTCTTCATTAATAATAAGTTGTTATTGAAATTAAATTAAATTGACCTGTAAATCCCCTTTAAATTAATTGAGTTTAGTTATTTCTTATGTCAATATTCCTTATGGAATGGTCGATCTTAGAATATCTTAAACAAATATGGCTAAGATTGTCACTTTCATCATTACACAATTCCCTAGTTTCATCAAAACTTGGTTGTCGTTGGATTGGGATCATGATTCAATCTTGATAGTTGATTTCCATGCCTGAATATCTTGGGCACCTAGTCTCTTCCTTCAACCCATTTCCAGAGTATTTGTCTTAGGGAAACAATCATGGATTAAGTTGCAATGGGGATGTGTCTTTCATGTTTCAAAAACTTATCACAATGGTGTTGTACCTTTTGTGTCCCATAAATTTATCGCAATGAGTTGGGCCTCTTGCATCTTAGAAATTTTTCTTAATGGGGTTGTGCCTCTCATGTATCTAAAAATGGTTTCAATGATACTATTTCTTCTTGCATCTTAGAATGTTTCATAATGGGATTGCTTCGGGATGTCTCGAAAACTTGTCGCAATGAGGTTGTACCTCTTGTGTCTCAGAACTTGTCATAATGGCTTGCACCTTCTTGTGTCTCAAAATTTGTCGTAATGGGGATTTAATACTATTTCCATGTCGCATGTGGTAGGGAACTCAACAATGTGGTTTTAATATTACTTCCATGTCGTGTGAGGTAGGAGACTCAACAATGTGGTTTTAATATTACTTCCATGTCGAGCGTGGTAGGGGACTCAACAATGTACTTTTTAATATTAATTCCATGTTGTATGTGATAGGTTATATGGATGAAGCATGATACATCTATCACATTTGATCTAGAAAAATTTTCAATGGCCCGATCTCTACATGATGAAACACTATTTTTTCCTGAACTTGCATCCTGCACGATCTCTGCGTGATGCAACACTTTTTCTCCTGAGCTTATGTTTTGTGTGATCTCTATGTGATGTAGCGCTATTTCTTTCTTAGCTTGTGTCATGTGCATTGTTGACATCAATGAGAACCATACTTTCAATACTCTGATCTTCGCACGATGTAGTTTTATTTCTCTGAATTTGTGTCATGTGCGATGCAACGATATTTCTCTGAATTGTTTTCCTAGATGATATTCTTTGCGCGATGTAGTGTTATTTCTCTAAAATTGTGTCTTGTGCATAGTTGGAATCAATGAAAACCATACTTCCAACAATATTCCCCTTTGGCATTGACGAAAACACAATAAAATTGTCTTTTACTATATTATTCCTTGTTTTGAGTTTTATGGTTTGAATTTTACTACTTGTCCTCCCCCTTTGACAACAATGACAGAAGTGATATTTCTTTGCTCCCCTTGAGATTATTCTCCCTCTGAGATGATTCTCCTCTTGTCTTTGTAATTTCTTTTCTGATGAGGTTTTTACAGTTCAATTAGGGATGCAGATTACTCCTAATTTATGTCTAAGATTTTCAAATGTGCTTTTGGGTAAGGGTTTTGTATAAATGTCTGCAATTTGTTCTTTTGTGTCTACATACTCCACTTTCGCTAATTTTTGAGTAACTTGATCTCTAAGGAAATGGTATTTTATTGGGATATGTTTGGTTTTAGAGTGGATTACAATATTCTTATAGATACTTATAGCACTGGTGTTATCACAATTGATAGTGATTGGATGATCATATTTCACTTGTAAATCCTCTAGGATTTGTTTCATTTAGATTACTTGTGTGCATCAAGATGAAACAAAAATATATTATGATTTTATTGTGGATAGTGATATAGATGTTTGTTTCTTAATTATCCATAACAATAGGCACTTTCCTAGGAAGAATGCTCCTCCACTAGCGCTTTTCCTGTCATCTATACTACTTTTCCAATTTACATCGATATATGAATTCAAAGTAAACTCTTTTGTTTTTGGATACCATGATCCAAAGTCTATTGTAGCTTGTAGATATCTGAATATCCTTTTTACTGATTTTAAGAGAGCTTCTTTAGGTGTGTATTAAAACCTACTCACTATCCTGCATTAATTCAGGTTTTGTTGTTGTTTCATAGAGCATACTTCCAGTCATGGATCTATACATAGTCTGGTATACTTTTGGTGAATCATCATCTAAGCTCAGTTTGCATCCTCTGACCATAGGAGTTCTCATTGGTTTGCAGTCTTCCATTTGGAATTTCTTTAGCATTTCTTTGACATATTTACTTTGGCATATGAATATTCCTTTTTCTATTTGAGTAACTACAACAATCATATCTTGTTCTTTAATTTTGATATATAGATTACTATCATTAGTTCCTCTCTTATATCCTTATTGTTGTAGATATTGATCAAGTATTGAGAACCATGCTCTAGGGGCTTGTTTAAGACTATACATAGCCTTCTTCAATTTGCATACATAGTCTATTTTTTATGTCAATCTAAATCCTTCAGATTGTTCTATGTAGACTTATTATTCTAAGGTTCCATATAGGAATGCTAACTTGACATCCATATGATAGAATTTGAAGTTTTTGAAACATTCAAATGCCATAAACATTATGATGGATTTTGATCTTGCTATTGAGGCAAAGGTTTCTCCAAAATCAATTCCTTCCAATTTGCCATATCCTTTGCATACTAGTCTATTGTTATTTTTTATTATTTGTCCATTTTCAATGATTTTTGTTTTGAATATACATTTGGTTCCTACAAATTTTTTATCTTTAGGTCTTACGACCAATTCCCAAGTCTTAATTTTCTCTATTTGATCACGTTCTCGATTCATTGATTTTATCCAATCCTCACTTTTACTGCCTTCTGAAAACATTTTGGGTTCTATTACAAAAATAATTTCTTGTTCTTCATATAACATTTTTCTCCTTATTTCTACTCCATCACTTTTGTCTCCTATAATTTGAATTTCTAGATGATTCTTTTGAATCTTTTTTTATGGTGATTTTGGCATGGGTGTCTCTTGTTGAATGTTTTCTTCATTAGTGTATGGTTCATTGTTGGATTTTATCGACTCCCTTCTCTGGTTATTTGATTTATTGACCCATGGTTCATGTCATTCGGGGTTCCAACAAAGCCTCTAACTATCGCCCCTCCTGGTAAACCAGAAGGAAATGCAGCGCCTGGAAGGTACTACACAGTCTCACCCGAGATAGCTATAGATGGTTGACTATAAGACTTAGGTGTTTACAATCTAGGACAAAGTAAGGGATAAAGGGTTTCTTGATTAAGGCCCTGTTCTGTGAACTGTTATTGTAATCTACTTGTTCTTAGGAATCGCATGCATATAACTCAAAATATAAACGGATTCTAATAATGCATTTGGTTATTCATCAGTTATAATCATCTATTGCTGAAAGAAGTTAAAGATATACAGACATTCAACACATTACACAATGATTACCATGGTTCAACCCTCCTGGGCTACGTCCACAAAGATCTGGCTCTTGGCTCTTTTATTATGGTAGTTCTTTATTTCCTTGCGCCGCGCGCTTACAGTTATTTGCAAAAGTGGGTAAGATCTATGTGAGATAAATTAGATCACACCAGGATCTACAACCTGCGATATAATCCTCATATCTACCTTCCCTCCTATCTTTTCCTGCTCAACAACTTAAAAAAATCGGTTCATACAACTCAAGAACTTGTCGCAATGAGGTTGTGCCTCCTGTGTCTCAGAACTTGTCACAATGGCTTGCACCTGCTTGTGTCTCAAAATTTGTCATAATGGGGATTTAATACTATTTCCATGTCGCATGTGGTAGGGAACTCAACAATGTGGTTTTAATATTACTTCCATGTCGTGTGAGGTAGGAGACTCAACAGTGTGGTTTTAATATTACTTCCATGTCGAGCGTGGTAGGGGACTCAACAATGTACTTTTTAATATTAATTCCATGTGGTGTGTGATAGGTTATATGGATGAAGCATGATACATCTATCACTATTGATCTAGAAAAATTTTCAATGGCCCGATCTCTACATGATGAAACACTATTTTTTCCTGAACTTGCATCCTGCACGATCTCTGCATGATGCAACACTTTTTCTCCTGAGATTATGTTTTGTGTGATCTCTATGTGATGTAGCACTATTTCTTCCTTAGCTTGTGTCATGTGCACTGTTGAAATCAATGAGAACCATACTTTCAATACTCTGATCTTTGCACGATGTAGTTTTATTTCTCTGAATTTGTGTCATGTGCGATGCAACAATATTTCTCTGAATTTTTTTCCTAGACGATATTCTTTGCGCGATGCAGTGCTATTTCTCTAAAATTGTGTCCTCTGCATAGTTGGAATCAATGAAAACCATACTTCCAACAATACCCCCCTTTGGCATTGAAGAAAAAACAATAAAATTGTCTTTTACTATATTATTCCTCGTTTTGAGTTTTATGGTTTGAATTTTACTACTTGTCCTCCCCCTTTGACAACAATGACAGAAGTGATATTTCTTTGCTCCCCTTGAGATTATTCTCCCTCTGAGATGATGCTCCTCTTGTATTTGTAATTTCTTTTCTGATGAGGTTTTTACATTTCAATTAGGGATGGGGATTACTCCTAATTTCTGTCTAAGATTTTCAAATGTGCTTTTGGGTAAGGGTTTTGTAAAAATGTTTGCAATTTGTTCTTTTGTGTCTACATACTCCACTCTCACTAATTTTTGAGTAACCGGATCTCTAAGAAAATGGTATTTTATTGGGATATGTTTGGTTTTAGAGTGGATTACAATATTCTTATAGATACTTATAGCACTGGTGTTATCACAATTGATAGTGATTGGATGATCATATTTCACTTGTAAATCTTCTAGGATTTGTTTCATTTAGATTACTTGTGTGCATCAAGATGAAACAACAATATATTATGATTTTGTTGTGGATAGTGATATAGATGTTTGTTTCTTAATTATCCATACCAATAGGCACTTTCCTAGGAAGAATGCTCCTCCACTAGTGTTGTTCCTGTCATCTATACTACTTTTCCAATCTACATCAATATATGAATTCAAAGTAAACTCTTTTGTTTTTGGATACCATGATCCAAAGTCTATTGTAGCTTGTAGATAGTTGAATATCCTTTTTACTAATTTTAAGAGAGTTTCTTTAGGTGTAGATTGAAACCTACCCACTATCCTGCATTAATTCAGGTTTTGTTGTTGTTTCATAGAGCATACTTCCAGTCATGGATCTGTACATAGTCTGGTATACTTTTGGTGAATCATCATCTAAGCTCGGTTTGCATCCTATGACCATAGGAGTTCTCATTGGTTTGCAGTCTTCCATTTGGAATTTCTTTAGCATTTCTTTGACATATTTACTTTGGCATATGAATATTCCTTTTTCTATTTGAGTAACTACAACAATCATATCTTGTTCTTTAATTTTGATATATAGATTACTATCAGTAGTTCCTCGCTTATATCCTTATTGTTGTAGATATTGATCACGTATTGAGAACCATGCTCTAGGGGCTTGTTTAAGACTATACATAGCCTTTTTCAATTTGCATACATAGTCTATTTTTTATGTCAATCTAAATCCTTCAGGTTGTTCTATGTAGACTTATTATTCTAAGGTTCCATATAGGAATGTTTACTTGACATCCATATGACAGAATTTGAAGTTTTTGAAACATTCATATGCCATAAACATTATGATGGATTTTAATCTTGCTATTGGGGCAAAGGTTTCTCCAAAGTCAATTCCTTCCAATTGGCCATATCCTTTGCATACTAGTATGTTGTTATTTTTTATGATTTGTCCATTTTCATTGATTTTTGTTTTGAATATACATTTGGTTCCTACAACATTTTTATCTTTAAGTCTTAGAACCAGTTCCCAAGTCTGAATTTTCTCTATTTGATCATGTTCTCAATTCATTGATTTTATCCAATCCTCACTTTTACTGCCTTTTGAAAACATTTTGGGTTCTATTACAAAAATAATTTATTTTTCTTCATATAAAATTTTTCTCCTTATTTCTACTCCATCACTTTTGTCTCCTATAATTTGAATTTCTAGATGATTCTTTTGAATCTTTTTTTATTGTGCTTTTGGCATGCGTGTCTCTTCTTGAATGTTTTCTTCATTAGTGTATGGTTCATTGTTGGATTTTATCGACTCCCTTCTCTGGTTATCTGAGTTATTGACCCATGGTTCATGTCATTCGGGGTTCCAACAAAGCCTCTAACTATCACCCATCCTGGTAAACAAGAAGGCAAGGCAGCGTCCAGAAGGTACTGCGCAGTCTCACCCGAGATAGCTATAGATGGTTGACTGTAAGACTCAGGTGTTTACAATCTAGGACAAAGTAGGGGATAAAGGGTTTCTTGATTAAGGCCTTGTTCTGTGAACTGTTACTATAATCTACTTGTTCTTAGGAATCACATGCATATAACTCAAAATATAAAGGGAATTTAATAATGAATTTGGTTATTCATCAGTTATAATCATCTATTGTTGAAAGAATTTAAATATATACATACATTCAACACATTACACAATGATTACCATGGTTCACCCCTCCTAGGCTACGTCCACAAAGATCTGGCTCTTGGCTCTTTTATTATGGTAGTTCTTTATTTCCTTGCGCCCCACGCTTACAGTTATATGCAAAAGTGGGTAAGATCTATGTGAGGTGAATTAGATCACACCAGGATCTACAGCCTGCAATATAATCCTCATATCTACCTTCCCTCCTATCTTTTTTTGCTCAACAACTTAAAACAATCAGTTCATACAACTCAAAAATCGGTTCTCCTTGTAACTTCTTTAACTCTTGTGTCCCCTTGACCCGTTCTAGAATTGGGATGGTTTTTTGTTGTTGCTTGAATTATTGGATATTTGCATTGATCCTTTCCTCCTCCTTGTCCCATTATTGGACCTGTGGATCCTCTTCCATCTTTGTCCAAAGTTGTGCTTCTTTATCCAGCAAGTCAACTACTTTGTTGACCTATTTTTCCAGCTCATGTGATTGCAATGTTGCTTCCTGCTTCCTCTGTTCCTTTACTACTGGTGGATTTGTTGGTCTAATCTGTCCATAGAGAGTCTCGATATCCTTCTAGTATTGATCAATTGCCTGAACAATATGATCGATCTTTTCTACCGCTGGGAGTTCACTTCTTTATGCAGTAGTTGGAAGTTTCCCAAAAATGTCTTCCACTCTGCATTCCAACTCATTTCTATGTTCCTTCTCCTCCTGTGTTTCCGATTTTTCCTGCACGCAAATTTTTTCCAGTGTTTCATGCTTATTTGTTGCTTGTTGTAGCTCGACAAAGTTTTTATGTGCTCGAGACTGTATCTCATGGTCGACGCTAACATGCAATTGGTATATGTCATGTGTTGGCATCCGTGTTAGGACCAATTGGATCTGATCCATATCTTTTAGTGGTGTCTGTCCCAGAATCTCATCCATTCGTAGCATGCTCGACTTTATGTAAACTGTGGAATGTGGCTTTGGAAGAACAAAGTACCATTCTCCTACCTCTATTCTTTCTATGGTCCATGCGCTCAATGTTTTTATGCCTCTGCTACTACTTATAATCTGGGATTCTCCGAATTTCTTTAGGATTTGCCTCATTTCTTCCCTGTAGTGCACTGCATGATCAAAGTCCTCTACGAGGCAGTCTTGGACCATTATGGCAATCATCTCACCATCATCCTCTGTGATTGTGTATTTTTGTAGTGATCATTGTGCCTTTGATTTCTTGTGCGAACCTGTTTCCTGTACCACTAGTCTCTTAGTTCCCCCTGGTTCTTGTGTGATGGGGTTCGTCACAATTTCCTGTGCTCACTCAACTGGGTTCTGTTGTTCATTGGTTGGATGAGTGGTTTATGTTCTCACCTTCTGGGTCCCTGGCTGCTCTGAGTCGCCCCATGTCTGAGTCGCCTTTATTCGGCCCGTTCTTGGTTTCTTGGGTATTGGGACTTGTGGAGGTTGTGCTTCCGCCTGCGAAGGCCTTCCTTCTACTATTTGTCCCGATACTGCTCTGGGTATGGTTGGGATCTTCCATTCATATGACCACTCGTGGATGATCATGTCAATGTCTCCCTTGGTGATGCAATAGCACATTTGTAGCCACTATTTATGTGGGTCCTATCTTGGTTGTATCCACATGGCTTGTCGCCTAGCCCAGAAATTGGCGATGCCCCTGAATCACGCGACAGCCTCTGGTGTTTTACTCCATGCTCGGTTGATTGCTTCCTTCATTTCTCGTAAGTAAGCTTCGAATATAATTCCATTTTCCTTCTTATGCTTGGTCAGTGGCGTGGATTTCAGGATGCAATATCTCACTCCTCCTGGATATGGTGTGGTACAAAAGGTGATGTGGTCTGGTTCTTTCCATCCCACAAAAGCAATGAGAGTAATCAGCCATGAATAATGAAATTCCATACCTTCTTCCTGTGCGTCTTTACAGTCTATTTGGAACAAGTTTGACAAATATGGTGCCCATCTCATGAAGGTGCCTTCCGCGCACTGAGTTGTAGCTGCGATGACTCATGTCGGTACTTCATCTTTGTGGAATTTTCTTAGCAGTTTGCAAGGTAAGATCTTTTCTCCCAGTTCTGTCACGACATCATTAATTCGCTTGATTATAATGCCTCTCATTCCCCTATTGATGCCATATTTATTCTTCATTTCTTATGCCAATGCTTTTTCCTTGGGCTTGTCCTCCAGTATCAATGCGGGATCCATACCCCGGATGGGTAGTCTCGTAATATGTGCAATAAGTTCAATGGTTATGGGGACAGGTTTGTCCAGCCATACATCCCCTCCATGCATAACTTCTAACAATTTCTTCATTCATGTCGTCGCATATTGGGCTCTGCCAAAGTGTGGTATCTTCAACAATCCTAAGATTATGGTTCTGTCTAGTCCATCTACCCACTAGTGTGGCTTAGTGACAGTTCCTCCAAGAGGGTTCAAGGATATTGTCTCAGTAAAGCTTGTGGTGCAATATCTGGATATTTTCTTTCATTCGCTATGTCATGGTTGGAAAATTTGAGCTTTCTGATGTGACCCAATAGCTCCGATTCCACCTGTATTCATTCTAGTGTGAGAGGTAGCACAATCTCTGCAGCTGGTTTCTTTCAAGGTGAGCTCGGTATCTAAATCTTGTCTTCTTGTTGTGTTGGTTGGTTTGAAGTTCCAGCAGCTTCTGGTTGCTTCTTCGCCATCCATTCTTCCCAAGCCTTGCCCATTTCACCAGTTGGCTCGACCGAAAAAGAATATTTTGGGATGGGTATTTGTGGAACATTTGGTTGGACCTCTACTTCTGGGTTCTGTGTGCTTCCATTTATTTCCATGGTTGCTTCAACGTTTTCTAGTTGTCCTTCCTGATGAGTTCCTACTGCTTCATTCTGAGGCTCCTGTGCTACTTTTGGCATGTCCTCTTTCATGGTTTCTTCTTGGGTCTGTAGGATATCTTCCTGGATCGATGTTGATTCGAATGGAATGTCCTCCAGTGACGATATTTAGTCAATATTAACGATCTACAGTGACTGCTGGTCGTTCTCTTCCCGTGTTCCTTATGACCTAGTTTGAACCCTAGTTGGTCTGACTGCCTAGCTTGGTTTTGCGAGCTTTGGTGGTGCCATACTAGTGTCTGGTGGATGTTTTATTGGTTCAAATAGCTCGAATAAGCTTTACGATCTCGCTCTGTGCATTCGGGTTGCTCTTTCTGTTTCTTCATTCATTTTGTGCGAATAGACTAACTGTTTCTGTGCTCGTATGTTGTATGGGTGTTCCATGAAGGTTGTTGAGGACACCTCTTATCATGTGCGATTAATGAACCATAAGTGTGGGTTCAATGCATCCATGACGGTTTCGTACCTTCCCTTATGGCTACTTTACCGATGACATCCCATCTGTCCTTTCCTTGCTTTAATCCTGTCGCATGTTGTCTTGCCAGTGTGATTTTAATAACTTTCCTTTTCCCATTTATTTCCCTTTCCGATATGGCCATTGTATTTTCCCTCATAGGTTTTGTATTGCGTATGCGTCTTGTCCGTCGTGTTGCACGCTGTTTTTTTTTTCCTACGCGGTGGGTAGTTGACTATCCTTGTATAGCTTTAGCTGGCTCCCGTTGATCATTCCTCTGAGGCTTGCGCTTTCTAGATCTTTCAACTGTATAGCTCCTCCATCCATGACAGATTTTACCTCGTATGGTCCTAGCCAATGCATCCTCAGCTTCCTTGGGTACTGCAGCGCTTTACTGTCGTAGAGCAATACTAGATCTCCTTCCTTGAGCATCTTTCTCTTGATGTGGCGGTCGTGCCACACCTTGTCTCTTGATTTCTGTACTTGTTGGTGTAATACTAACAATATTTCGTCTTCCTCCATTGACAGTAATTGATCCATTGATTCCTATACTGCATCTCGTTCTGTCATTTGTGTGATAGCTACTACACGTAGACTAGGTATTAGAAATTCTAACGACACTACTGCTTCTTGAACCTAGACCATTTTGAATGGTGTGTGACCTATCAACTTTTTTCATGTGGTTCTATATGCCCATAGTACTACTAGTACCTTGAGATCCCAATCGTCCCTTTTGACGTTACATATCTTCATCGGGGCGTTCTCTAGAATTTTGTTGAAGGATTCCACTATGCCATTCCCCTGTGGGTGATACGGTGTGCTTTTTTGGTGATGAACTTTGAACTCTTTGAGCATCAATCGGATGGTGTAGTTGATGAAGTGCATTCCTTGGTTGCTCATCAAAATTCTAGGACACATAAATCTAGTAATTACCTGTTCAAAACGAAAGTGGGCAGTTGTTTCTGTGCCGCAATATTTTACTGGTGCGTCTTCTACCCATCTTGTTAAATATTCGGTCACGGTGATAATATATATTTCCCTTGTTCTCTTGGAGGGTGGGTTAATGGGTCAAAAAAGGTCTATTGCCCATTTATCAAATGCCTGAAGTGTCACTTGTGGTCGTAGTGGCATCTCATCCCTTCTGTTGGGTTTGTCGACCCATTGACAGACATCAAATTCCTGATAATATTCTTTTGAGTCTCTTTGTATCGTTGGCCACCATAATCCTGCACGTAGTACCTTCTATGCAGGATCTTTTCCTACATAGTGCCCTCCTGCTATTCCTTCGTGAGCTTCTGCTAAAATTCTCAATCGTTTATGGTCTAGTACGTATCTTCGTAAGATGCTATCTGCGCCCATTTTGTATAGATGCCCTACGATCAGTTGATAGTCAGCTACGCAGACTACCAAGCTCTTCTTATGCATAGTGGTATATCTTTGTGGCCCAATACTTGTTCTCAAGTACTGGATGATCTCTGCGAAGTAATTGTCAGCAATCTGTACTGAGAAAATCTATGCATCTGGAAAGTTGTCTTTCAAATGCATTAGGTGTTGTCCATTTGTGACCCTCAATAGGTGGTCAGGCTCTGCATTCAGTTTCCCTAGTTTGACTATTACCTCGAAGTCAAATTATTGAAATAGCAGTAACCATCAACAGATTCTTCCCCCCAACACTGTCTTGTTAACTAGGTATTTCAGGGCTGAGTAATCTGTGAACATATTAATGTGTTTTCCCAATAGGTAATGTATGTATTTCTATAGTGCGTAAACCATAGCTAAGACTTCTCTTTCCATCGTGTTATAATTATGTTCTGAGTATGATAATTTACTTCTTGCGAACGCTATCAGGTGATCCAAGTCTCCTGCTCTTGGTTGTGCTTAAATAGCTCCAAGTGCTATTGTTGATGCATCTACATGTACATCGAATGTCTTTTCCCAGTATGGAAATACCAATATTGGTGTAGTGACCATATTTTCCTTCAAGGTATCCAGACCGTGTTAGCACTCGTCGTTCCATTGATACTTGGTATTCTTCCTTAATAGTTTTTCCATAGGCATTGTAATCTACACGTATCTTTTGATGAATTTCCTGTAATATCGCGTATGTCCTAACGTTTCTCTTAGTTGGTGGACTGTTTTTGGTGCTGGTAGGTTAAAAATGACTGTGATTTTGGCTGGCTCCACTAGTAAACTCTGTTTGCATACTATGTGTCCTAGTAGTATCCCAAATGGTGTTACAAATATGCATTTCTTGATATTCAGTGATATCTAGCACTGTCTGCATCGTTCTAACAACAGGCATAAAAATTCCGCATGGTTTTTTAATAGGATATAAACCATCCAATCATCCAAGTATACTTCAAGAAATTGGTGGATGTTTTGATGAGCACTCTGGAGAATAATGAAGGTGCATTCTTCAATCTGAACAACATGACTATGTACTGATAAGATCCCCATTCTATCGCAAATGTGGTCTTCTGTTTATCCTCCTTTGCTATCTTAATTTGATGATATCCTGAGAATCCATCGGTGAACGAATAGGCTTCGTGTCCTCCTATGTTCTCAAGTACTTCACCTGTGAATGGTGTGGGGAATGGGTCATGTAAGAATGCATCGTTCAACTTCCTCAAGTCGACGCATATCCTGATCCCTCTTCCTTGTTTCTTGTCCTATACTACCATTGGGCTTATCCATTCTGATTCTTCGACCAATTCGATGATGCCAACCTCAATCATCTTGTCGATATTGTCTTTAACTTTCTGTTTGTAGATGGGGTTAAGTCTATATGGTCATTTTTTAATGGGTATCACATCAGTTTTGAGTGGTATCTTCATTTCTCCTAATTCTCCAGCTATTCGTTTCATCTCTGTAAAGGTCATGGGAAAAAGGTCGATGTATTTGCGCAACAATTCTTTGATTCTTTCTAGTGTCTATTCGTCCCAATAATATCCAATGATGGCCATTTTGGGCTGCTCGGTGGTCCCTGTGTTAAACTTCTTGATCTTGATTGGCACATAGATGACCTTTGATTCTAAGGGTGGTCCTTCCACATTTCTCTTGCCTTCTACTTCTTCGATCTGACTATCATGCGGATCATCTTCATCTGGTGCTTCTTACTGTACATGGTAGCATGATGACAGTTCCTTGACTGTCTGCTTATTCTGTTGTCGTACCTCTGTGATAAATTCCACTTATGATTTTGTAATGAATATGACATCTCTGATCCATTTCAGGGCCATGTCTATGTTGGGTTTCTCATGCTCGAATGAGAAAGTGACTGCAAAGTTATGTTGGAGTGGTGCCCATGTCTTGGTTCCTTTTCACAATTCCTGGTCTATATACCAATTCACTAGTATGCCTTCTAAAGTATGAATGAAGTGGTGAGACCATTCTTATGGTGGCATCATTTTCCATAGTGTTTTACACACATCCAAGTGTTTTGTTGGTATTCCTAGTCCATCATATTTTTGTCGGTTGTTCCATATATGTTCTGCGCCGAACATTATGTGCAATAATCATTTGCATTGGTACCAACCTGTGATAGTCTCTTTGTGCACACCCCACCATCTTGGAGGTGTAGCCTTTAGTGATAAATCTACTGCTAATAGTCTCTAGTTCTCTAATACTTCATCTTCGTATTGTGTCAAGAAAATTTCCAAAGAATTTAGCCCGTAAAAACTGGGTGGTTCTCTGATTTTTGTGCCAAGCCATCTTACTGCATGGTCTATTCTTTCACACCTTCTTTTGGATACTTCGTGTAGTCTTTGCTGCCAGTTTTCTAACGCAGTGTCTGAGTTCATTGTGCATGAAGTAATGCTCTAAGTACCCTGTCTGCAGTTGGGTTTATATAGTCCGCATTACGCGCAGTTGTTCTGTACAACTGGTCGATTTCATCTAGATCCAGACAAGCGGGTTTGACGAACCTCTCGCCTTCTGATGGGTCAAGTAGGGATATAACCTTGTAGTCTCCTGACTCAAATTTCATTTTTATAGTCTTCAATTTAATTATGGCCTGGTTGTCGAATGCCCAATCCAGTCCAAGTAGTGTTGGGTAAGGTGTTGTACCGTATACTATTTCGATGACTTCAAAGTCTGGCTTAGTGTGCACGCCATCCATATATACGGTTAATCCTTTCAATCTACCTATTGGTAGGAATCTATGTTGATTCGATAGCTTTAATTGAACAGTTGAGTATCCCAGTGTAGGTTCTCCCATGCATTTCCATGTGGCGTTTGGTAGTATGTTCACCTTGGATCCTAGATCTAGTATAATATCTCCCATGTTGAAATCCCTAATGTTAGCATCGATTCTAAATTCTCTACTTGTTCTTCTTATTGTGTGTAGGTGGTTGACATTTTTTAGTTTTGGATTTTGTTCTGTCTCGCCACTACATTTCTCTACGATGTTTTGCAATACTTTGATAGTTGATGGATCACCTTACATTTTGATGCATGATTTCAAAAATTCTTTGAGATTAATTACTTGTTCCTTAGGTTATATTATGTTGGTATGATCTAGTGATGGCGGCATGTCATATTCCAGAGCTTCCTTGTTATGTTGTGCAGTCAACGCTATGTCCTCCTTCTAGAATTCTTGTCGGCATTTTGTAAAGATCTCCTTTTCCTTTTGTGTGTCGAATTGATTCTTGGGGTTAGGGCTCTTCTTTACCCATTGGTTCTGTCCTGGGTCCTGTCGAACTACGTCGTTTCCTGTTTTCGTTCCTCCTCGAGTGACTATGTTGATGTTTCGTCTGTCATCCCTTGCTTCAGCTAAAATCCACTGAACATTCTAGTTATTTTGGTTCCTTTTTTCCTGGATATTTACGAGTACTGTCAGACATTCCTCTGTATTATGGTTCGAAGTGCAACAATACATACAAGTCACTGGTGGTAGTGGGAATTCTTGTGCATAATGTCCTGGTTGCTAGCAATTGTGACATGTGACTGGTCCTTTCCCATGTCTGAAACATCCTCTGGCTTGTCCTGCTCCTCTATAGGTTGCACGATCACCTCATGGAATGTTATATTGTGGTCCTTGATTATACTGTGCAGTATTGTACTGGGGTTGTGTTGGGTTTTACTGCGACTACGCGTTATTATAGGGTTGTTGTATAGTATTATACTGTTGTTGTGCAGTGTTGTATGGTGTTGGGGCTTGAGTGAACTATGATTCTTCCTGCCCAATCATCATTTTTGCCTATACCCTATAGGCATATGAGGTTCTTTCTTGCATCAGCTCCATAGTTCTGCAATCTTTGTTTTCATAGCCCACCAACTTGTAAAAAGTGCAATATGAGTTCGTTGGGACTGTTTGGTATCTCTACATCATCGTACAATGGTAAGGGTTGTGACTCGGTTTCTTGCATATTTCACACCATAATCCCCCTGTGGTTTGGCATCCCTGTTTCCATATACTGCGTGAACATCGGACATTTGTTTTTGCGGTGTCCTTATTTTCTACATGTGGTACACCAAACAAATTCTCATTTTTCCTTGTTCTTATTTTGGTTCAGCTAAAATTTTAAGTTATTCAGATCCTCTTTCAGTTATTTGATAGTCAGGTCCATCTTCTAATATTGATTCTCTTCCAATTGCAAGGTTGCCTGCAAAGCCTCTTCTTGTGTCTAAAACTTCTATTTTCATAGTGGGTATTTTAAGTGTGGGAGTAGTGAGCTGATAAACATGTGTTGATGTTGCATCTCGGTCATAAGGTAATTTAACTTCCCTTTTATTCACTTGGACCTTTGATCAATCTCCCATACCGATTCTCCAGGTTTTTATCTTATCTTAATCATCTCATTCATATACTGATCCTCTGAGCTCGGCTTCTGGAACTCATTTATTAATAGTTTCTTAATGTTGTCCAGTGTCTTTATCATCCCTAGAGCACTATTCATGTCTAGACTCATGTACTAGTCTAGTGCACGATCTCTTATCATGATCGTTAGCTACGCGATTTTGGTGTTGTCATTAGTGATCTTCTTTGCTTCCCAGATCTTTTCCCAAATGAATAGATTCTTCTGAGGGTCTTCTGCTGCTTCTCCTCAAAACTCCGTTAATTTGATAGTAGGGTTGTGTCCTACCATTCTAAGTACTGAACTACTGCCTCTTCCGCGCGGTGTGGATACTTGACTAAGATTACCTAAACTGGCTCTTCTAGTTGTCGCTCCTTATGTAGATGTACTTCTTGTTGTCAGACTTCCTCCGAACTTTGGTTGCCTAAATGGTGGTGTTCTCTGTGGTGTATTGGCCGTACATGGGTTTATGGGTTCAACACTGACATTGATCTAAAAGGGGTGGTTGTCTTCTCCTCCTATTCTTGGGCCTCTGGTTTTCCTCTCATAGGTGGCACGCAGAATTTCCTCAATCTACTCCATAGCCCAGAGATCCTCTATCTCTTCCTCATCACTCGCTAAACCCTCCCTTTCGGCTACGACTCTCTTCTTGGTGTTTATCTTATATTGGTAGGGTGCTCCACTACGTGTCGTTCCTAATGATGCCAAGATCCACTTGAGTTGGTCGTCATCCATCAAGAACAGGTCCAAGGGTTCCTTTTCCTTCTTCTCTTTATCCTTCCCCCATTCCATTCCTCCTCTTTCTGTCAGTGCTTCCCCCCTTCCCCCATGTGCACAACAAAGTCTAACTATCTAATTCCATTGTCATTACACCTTTGTTATATAGCAATATCTTGATAGAAGTATACAAGGATCTAATATACCTCCCTCTGGGTCCTCACAAAAATTCTTTCTCGGTTGCACTGTATGACTTTGTTGTGTCTGCCGCAACCTCTTTGATGAATCCTGCCACAATACTGTCAAGCCAAAAGTCTACTTCACAGGTGAATTTTTTGTTCACCTGCTGCAGCTACTGAATATGTACTAGAGTCCAATTTAGATGTCGAATTCGGTTCATCGAGTGATTATCTGTTAATATTAAGATCCACTCCTGTAGTAGATGCAGAAAATCACAGAAACGGATTTCGTGTAAATATGTAAACAAATATTTATCCAGGTATCTACGTGGTGTGATTCTAGGGTATCTATTGTCTTTGTGTGCAAATTCTAGCTCTTTAGTTCTCAACCAACCCTCAATTTCTTCTCTCATGGGTTTCCAAGGTCTCCACATTCCCTTCTAACGACTCATTGCTTCTTCGATGGTTCTTGTCCACTCTATCTCATCTACTTAGTCCTATCTTGTTCCTCTTAACATGACAATAGAACCATTTGTTAGATTTTATCGACTCCCTTCTCCGATTATCTGAGTTATTGACCCAAGGATCATGTCATTCGAGGTTCCAACAAAGCCTCTAACTATCGACTCTCCTGGTAAACTAGAAGGCAATGCAGCACCCGAAAGGTACTATGTGGTCTCACCCGAGATAGCTATAGATGGTTGACTGTAAGACTCAGGTGTTTATAGTCTAGGAAAAAGTAGGGGATAAAGGGTTTCTTGATTAAGGCCATGTTCTGTGAACTGTTACTGTAATCTACTTGTTCTTAGGAATCACATGCATATAACTCAAAATATAAACGGATTATAATAATGCATTTGGTTATTCATCAGTTATAATCATTTATTGTTGAAAGAATTTAAAGATATATAGACATTCAACACATTACATAGAGATTACCATGCTTCACCCCTCCTGGGCTACATCCACAAAGATCTGGCTCTTGGCTCTTTTATTATGGTAGTTCTTGATTTCCTTGCACCACATGCTTACAACTATCTGCAAAAGTGGGTAATATCTATGTGAGGTGAACTAGATAGCACCAAGCTCTACAGCCTATGGTCTAATCCTCAGATCTACCTTCCCTCCTATCTTTTCCTACTCAACAACTTACAAAACTCGGTTCGTACAACTCAAAAACCCTTTGCGTATCACCGACAACAATACTCAGAACAATCACTCAATGACAGTCGTAATCCTCATAAAAACTAACATAAAATCAACAACGACAACAACAACAACAACCAAAACAACCAACCATAACTAGCCACCCTATATGATACTTACGTATCTATATTTATACATTTTGGGCTCTTCAGCCACTTACAGAATATTACCTAAACCCTAACCCTTCATACGCTAGGTTTTTCTCCTATGGGCTTTTTGTTCTTCCTCCAGTTGTCTCTTTCCTCTGGGAACACTTTCTTGCATTCCTGCATGCTAATCTTTTTCCAGTTGTCACTTTAGTTTCCTGCATGGTTTCTTTCCCATGATCGTCCTTCTTTCCACTTTGGCCTAGTGCCAACATTCATTCTCTTGCAACTCTTCATAACATTTGTAGGCATTTGTTTTAGGTGAATATCCCAAAAATATACCTTCATCTGATCTAGAGTCAAATTTACTTAGATTATATTCATCCCTCTTGATGTAACACTTACTTCCAAATACTCTGAAATGTTTCACAAATGATGGCCTTCCAAAGAAAAATTCATAAGGGGATTTCTCATGCTTAGCTCTAAGTTGTGTTTGGTTAAGTATGTGAACTATTGTATATATTGCATCTCTCCAAAATTTCTTTGGAAGCTTGGATTCATTCAACATAGTTCTTGCAACCTATTGAATAGTTATGTTTTTCCTCTCCACAACTCCATTTTGTTGAGGAGTTCTTGGAGATCATAATTGTCTCTTGATTCCATGATCTTCACAAAACTTATTGAATTCTTTAGAAACAAATTCCCCTCCATTATCTAATCTTAAACATTTTATTTTGAAATATGTTCTAGTCTCTACATAAGTCTTGAATGTTTTAAAATTTTCAAATGCCTCATATTTTTCTTTGAGAAAATATACCCACGTTATTTCACTCTCTACATAAATCTTGAATGCTTTAAAATTTTCAAATGACTCATATTTCTGTGAGAAAATATACCCAGGTCATCCTTGTGTAGTCATCAATGATCAACATGAAGTAGCTTTCCCCTTGTATTATTTTAGTCCTAGAGGGTCCACAGAGAACAATGTGAACAATTTCCAAGGGGTTTGATGTAGAATGTGATTTTGTCTTTAATATCACTCTTGTATACTTTCCTAATTGAAAATGATTGCAAATAAGATCTGAGGGCTTGACAGATTTTGGCATGTCTGTTAGAACTCCCTTTTTACTAGATTTGATCAGATTATCAAAGCTCAAGTGTCCCATCCTTCTTTTCCACATCCAACTTTCATATGCTTGAATCATATGGCATTCTTCTTCTTCCTTAATATCTAAGATATACACATTGCTTGAGGTTCTTGGTGAAATTGCAACTAATTTTCCCGATCCTTCTTCTCTTATTTCACATTTCTAGAATTCAAAGATGAGTATATGACCTTGATCACAAGTTTGTCTTACACTTAGAATATTAGGCTTCATATTTTCAACTAGTAACACATTTTCTGCTTTGTTTTTCTTGTTTCCCAAGGTGACCGTTCCTTTTCCAAGTATTTTAGCGGATACATTATCTCCAAATGTGACACTTCCTTTTTCCTTCTTCGTTAGTTTGATAAATTTACTTTATCTCCTGTCATATGTTTGGAGCACCCATTTTCAATGTACCATTGACACTTTTTGTTCTTGGCATACTGGGCTACTTTACATTCTGTATCTTCCATATTTTTTCCTTTCCATATTTTTTTTATCTTGAATGATAAAATAAGTTGTTTTTGTGGTTAACCTGCATAAATTGGTTTGATGACCATAATTGTTGCACTTATTGCATTAAACAATGAACATTTGTAATGGAGAGAATGAATTGTAACTTCTATTCTTCAAAATATTTTTTCTACTTTTATATTTTTTATTATTTCTATGAATGTATGATTTTCCATAAGCCTTGCAATGTAATGCTTTATGTCCAAAGTTATCACAAGAGTAGCAATATCCAAGAAAGATGTGTTGATATCTCTTAGGAGGAGTTCTTCTAGCCATTATATTCCATTTATCTTCTTTCTCTTTTGTGGGAGGTGCAGACTTCAACTTATTCTGAACAATCTTTAATGATTCCTTCTCCATCTTGTTATTTTCAATTTTTAAGGTGCTCTTAAGAGAATCTACATAATTGATTTTCCTTTTTTCTATATTTTGTGTTGCACAGGTTGATTTTTTATCATACCCAAGTCATGTCTTATCCTTTGGTGATATTTGACTATTAAGAATGTCATCCAATATTTTTGAACTATTTTCAAACCTTGAGTGATTCTTTCCTTTCTCAAGTTCCTTTTTCAAAAGGACAATTTCAACTTCTCTCTTCTCATAGTCTTTTTGTCTTTCATTAAGTTGTTCAGTTAAGATATCTTCTATTCTTTTGGCCTCTTGGAGTTGAGTCTTCAAGTCACTGATGATTTATTCATTCTCCTTGACAATTTTTTATATTTCTCTTTCGCTTTATTTATGTGTTTACTCAAACTCTAGTTACTTCCCTTTTAATGACTTAGTCTTCTTTTTATATGGTCTAAGCTCTTCCATAGCACTAAGAACTTTTTCTTCAAGATTCACCTCAAATTCCTCTTCATAGTATTCATCCATGCAAACATTATTTTCAGTAGGATTATCATGTTTCTCTATACCCATAAATAGTTTCTACGATTCTTCTTCTTCTTCTTCAATTTCTTCAGATGAGTTGTTTTCTTCTTTGGTGTAGAAGGTCTTATAATTTTTGTGGAATTTCTTCTTGTTTCTGGTTTTTATTTTCTTGTACTCTTTGTAAGTTTCTTCACCATCACTTTCTTCTTGTTTTGAATGGGGAGATTTGTTGGAAAAAAGTCCAACTTTTACATAGTTAAAACATTTAACAGGTAGTTTTCCTTTGAATTTACCAGTTCCTTTATTAAGTTTCTATTAGAAAAAACAGGACCGCGGAGCAATAAAATAAAACAAATGCAGAAACAAAACACAGAAGACACACAATACAAGAGAGACACAGATTTACGTGGTTCACCCAGTGTGGGCTACATCCACCAGAGAAATTGCCAGGTCCTTCC
>ML799073.1:100490-163047 GCA_009831015.1 Picea engelmannii | reverse complement strand
TCTTACTTATACTTTTCCTTTTAATTCTCTGTTGAGTTAGGTTAACTCCCAGGGTTAATCTTCTATTCTTCTGTTGAGTTATCTTTTACTCCTTTCCTTTTCCTTTCTTAAGTCAACTTAAAAATATAACTTTTAACTTCTTGGCTATTCCCCCCCTTCAGTGTGAGACTATGACCTAGTGGGGGTGCCTAGGCCACTGAGTCTCCTCATTACCTCTCTAAGAGGTGGGGGACATTACATAAAATTACTTGTTTTTTATTTCATGCACATTTAGAATGCATTTATCTTACAATGTTTTTAAATGAACACTTTCATTTCTCTTAATTATAGAATATACTAATCTATATACTCAATATATCAATCAACCATGTATTTTTAACATTTCACATAAATTAATAAAAATACACAAGCTAAATCAAACATCTTTCATATGCTTAATCAAATACATTTTCATATGTACTCAACACTTATAACCAATACCAAGGGTTCCATGCTTCTCCATGCCCTTCAAGAGTTACTTTCTAGTAAGTACCAAGGGTGTCATTCTCATGCATGCTCTTCAAGTATCATTAACAAATGACCCTCCATTCTCTTTAAATAGAGATCATGGACCAATTGTGTGTTAAGCCACAGATCAATGTTGCATTAATATTGAGGATAATATGAGTAGTTGGATTACTCTATGTCTAGAATATATCATGACCATCATATTACCTAGCTACAAATGCATAATAATGCATAATAAAGAAACACACAAATGTATGCACTTTTACCTAACGACACATTAGACCAAGTTTATCTTAACTAACTCCCAAGTGTATAAATATCCTAACATCCCCCCTTAAGAACAACTTGGGATAGGATTGAAGGATTTACAAAGGTGACACAATACAAGAAGTAAGGAAGCATTGGAGCCTATCCCCATTTAATGACAACTTTCTAAACTCCTAACATAGATTGAAGTTTGGAAACTTTCACTTTTGTAAGATACTTTATGGAAATGTCTGCAACTTGATATTACATAGGGAAAAAGAGCACTTCAATAACTCAATCATGAATGAGCTATCTCATGAAGTGCATGTGTAGCGCGAAGTGTCTACTACACTAACGTCAAAATGGGTCTTTGGAAAGCTTGATGGCACTTTGATTGTTGCACCATAGGGTTGTCGAATGTTTCTACTGTAATCCAAATTCTAAAAGGATATGTTTAAGCCACAAGGCTTCTTGACTTGCATTAACCGCTACTCAATACTCTGCTTCTACCGAAGAAAGAAAAATATCTTGTTGTTTCTTACAAGCCCAAGTGATAGGTCTTGAACCAAGGCTGAAAACATAACCTACAATAGATTTTCGATCATTAGGGTCCCTCTGAGTTGTAATGTATCCTGAATCGAATTGTTCCCTAGACATACCAAAGTATCCTTTTAGATTCTTTCCAATGTATTTCATAGGGTGTTTTCATATACCAGGAAATAAGACCAATATCAAAGGAAATATCAGGGAAATTATGAGTCAGATATAAGAGTCTACCAACAAACTAATGGTACAAAGTGGTATCAACTTCAGGAGAAGTACAGGTCACAACAAGTTTGACTCTAGACTAGAAGGGAGAAGCGATTGGTTTAGAATATTCCATGTGAAAGTGGAGAAGACGGTCACAAAAATACTTATAACGAGAAAGAAAAATTCCTTCCTTGGTTTGAAAAATTTGGAGGCCAAGGAAATAGTACAAATATCCTAAGTTGGTTATTTTTGTTACAACAAATTTTTCCTCACCCCATGCAACTTGCTTGGATGGACCTTCCACTTCCCTATGCAGAATTGAAGTCCCCTTTTGTACCTTCCAGAGCCAAAAAAGCATATTTTTCCACATATACACGCCCTACTAGTTATACAACAAGCGTATACGTAGGTTGCTCCACTACAACTTGTGTACATTAGGTTTGGTGCCCAAAATTAAAAATTATGTCGGGTTTCCATGCCATGTCACAAGATCCATAATCCTTGACCTTCCATATACTATAAATTCTTTGACTCGACCCTTTAGTTCCATTTTAATGTTATAAATTGATCCATATCCAAGCCTTGAGGAGATTCAACAATTCAACTTTGAGAGCAAAGACAATTCAACCCCCAAGCTCATCCATCTTTGTGATGGAGAACCTCATTGACTCCTTGATATGAGCTTGCCTTTGGTGGAGGATTGAAGTGGTGGAGGATCAATTGGAGGGACTTAGTTTCTTTGTTCTGATATGTGTTGTTACAAAATTTTGTCACCTATATACTTTTGCTGATTATTTTAATAGAAATACTCTTTTCTTTTCCAATTGATATCTTGCAAATATTTGAATTATTATTCCATGGGCATATTTTTCATGTATGTTAATGGATTATGCTAATCTATATGTTAACAATATATATTATCACCATATGCTTGTGCATATTCATTTTTTAGGACAAGTTGTAGGTATAAAGCTTTGAGTTTCGTGCTCAATGGTGGTCTTCATCGAGCGTACGGACGAGGTAGAATCTTGGCCTTGTCTTGTTATAATTTCATTTGTATAACATATTTTGGATTAGAGTTGATTTCTATGTGTCATTCCATCTATTTTGGTGTACCCCATGCCATAGAGAGATTTTCCTCATAATAATTTCAAATTTCTTCT
Organism: Picea engelmannii; assembly: GCA_009831015.1. Taxonomy (NCBI): domain Eukaryota; kingdom Viridiplantae; phylum Streptophyta; class Pinopsida; order Pinales; family Pinaceae; genus Picea; species Picea engelmannii. The sequence continues at coordinate 160,381 of ML799073.1, read as the reverse complement.
TAAGGATGGTATTCACATGGTTTAAAATTTTAGGTTCACTACCAGTGAGGATAAGGTCATAAACATAAATAACATGTATTATGAGATGGATTCCTACTTTCTTAGTATAGACATTAGGGTCATAAGGGCATCTAGAAAAGATAGTGTGAAGAAGAAATCTATCCATTTTGGCATATCAAGATCAAGGAGCTTACTTAAGACCATAAAGAGATTTCTTAAGGTGACAAACAAGGCTGGAGTCATTTTGGACATATCCAAGAGGTTCTAACATGCAAATTTCTTCTTGAAAATACCCATGCAAGAAATCATATTTAACATCCATTTGAGGGACCTCCCATTTATGTGAGGCGGCAAGGGCTAAACAAGGTGGATGGAATTCATTTTTTCTTCAGGGGAAAATTTTTCATTATAGTCAATGCCTTCAACTTGAGAGAACTGTTTGGAAACTAAATGGGCATTGTGTCTTTCAACACTTCCATATTATGCATACTTATTTCTATACACCCATTTACATATGACAATTTTTATTCCTTTTGAAATAGGTACAAGATCCCAAGTATCATTCATCATTAAAGAGAGATACTCTTCATTCATTATTGTGTGCCAATCTAGATGAACTAGAGATTCCACAAATGTTTCTGAATTATGACCCTCTAAAACTTGAGAAAAAAGAGAAGAGGCTTGTTGGAGATATGAACATGTCCAAAAATGATCTGAAGGATCACTGACAAGATCATCAACTGCTTCTCGTGTTGAGAAGACCCATATGGGAAGCAATGGTGTTGGTGCAGGTTCATGTTCAATGGAATTATCTGGAGGAAGGTGAGTAGGCAGAGGTGTATTTTCATCCTCAATATCATCATATGAATAAGACGAAGAAACCATAGTAGGTACAAAACATGGCACACACATCGAAGATGGCTTGTAGGCCGATGAAGAAACAAACACTGAATTAGGATCATAGCCCAAGATTTTTTCGTCAAATTTAACATCTCCTCTAGTAATAATTTCATTAGAATGAGGTTGAAGAAATCTATAACCTTTGACATCTTCTGAATAACCAACAAAAATACTTTTCTCACTTCTAGTCTATAAATCTTTCCTTTTCTCATCAAGAATGTGAGCCCATGTGATGGGCCCAGGAATAAAAAAAAATGATTTACTTGTTGGGTATGTTTATATTTTTTGCATGAGTAGTAGTGTCACATATTTAGGTAGTTTTTCGGCACATGGTTGTTTGTCGATGGTTTTCTATTTTTGGTTAAGGAATTAGGGTTGTTGACTAATCTGGTTCATTGGGTTAGGTTTTTGGATGTCATTGGCTCCTATATGTATATTGTATTGTAAACAATGTATCACAATGAATGAATATAGAATATCTTGGTTTTCCTAGTTTGGGTTTCGAGGGGAAAAGCCTCTGTGTAATGTTTGTATTTGTCATTGTATCTTTTCTATTCATTTAATGAAAATATGTTTGCAGTAAATATTGTACAAGGTTAAAATCTACATTACTATACCCTTGGTCTCGTACTTTACTTGTCAACCCGGGTTTCGTACAAACTTAAGTGGTGCTATGAAATTTTTATGCAGTCCACATAGACAATAGTATAAGTTTGAGACTGATCAAGGGTTTATATGCATGAAATTGTGTAGGAAATTGAAATGACAAAAAGAAAATTAATCTACTTCTTGAATAAAAATCACACCAACTGAAAAGATAATTAATATAGATTGCAGAAAAGCAATTTAGTCTAATGGTAGGAAATTGAAATGATAGAAGGAAACTCAATCTACTACTTGAATAAAATCCACACCAACAGAAAGGATAGTTAATCTAAATTGCAGAAAAGGAATTTAGTCTAATAGTGGGAAATTGAAATGGCATAAGGAAAATTAATCTATTGATTGAATAAAAATCACACCAACTTAAAGGATAGCTAATATAAGTTGGAGAAAAGGAATTTAGTTTAATGGCAGGAAATAAAGCATACCAAAACATAAAGAGAAAGTTGAAAGAAAAAGATGAATTCATTCTAGTTTAAGACAAAAAAAAACTACAATTAAAGGAAAGCTAAACTTATGCATGAACAAAACAAGTTATTTTATGTGTATCCCTTGAATAAAAAAACAATCCATATGCCTTTTTGTTTTTTATTGGTATTTTCATAAAAAGAAGATTAAGATGAACTGAAATATGGAGCTAAAACAATCCTACATGTGGTTTCTACAAGAACTGTACAGTTTCTATAAGAAACTCTTACAAGAAGCTAAAGAGAAGCCAACAAATCTAGTGTTAGTCTTTTGAAGAATAAAAAAAGTTATAATATAATAAAATGAAATGGATATAAGGTTGTTGGTTGTGGAAATGCACCCAAGAGTGTTCCAAGTCATTGTTGAATCTTTCTATAGGATAATTGTTGTAACAAATAGTTTAATGATAACTTGACAAAAATCATAATTGATTGTACAAAACTATTTTAATCTTCAAAAATAAATGAAATGATAACTAATCACTATCTAACATGAAAAGAACTAAAGATATTTCAATAGGGACGTTGATCCCTCTTGAGTGATCCCTATCCAAGAAGCACAAGAAGCCCTGAAAAAAACTCTAATAGGATGAAAACAAAACCATATTTTATTTCATCAACATCAATAGTACATCAAGAGAAAATGCTCTAATTATCCAAAAAAAGTCTTCAGAGAAAAATATCAATGAAATATTATCAAAAATCGGTCCCCCTTATCTCCTAGGCTAGGGGTATATATATAGATAGAGAGTTCGACCTCCCTTCCTTAATTCAGGAGAGAAGTGAGTAAATGAGGGGTCTCATCCCATTATATCTATATCTCCAACTGTTGCTAATCATGAGTGGTCATTAATGCATAAGGAACACTCTCGAGGTAGGTCGGGACAATGTCCCTTTATTCTTGGCTAGAATCTCTTTGAGGGAGACAAAATCCCCTATTCTTAGGAGGTTGGTACCCTCAACTCATGGAGTTCGATCTGCTTGGTTCTATACACATCTTTTTGCATAAACATTAGAACAAAAAGGCACATTATACACAAAAGTACATCTCAACACATATTCTTTAAGCAACATCCTAAATACACATGACTTACTATTAAATATGGTCAAAAAAGCAAGTATTAAGTCAATTTTTGGTGGGAAATATGACTAAGATGAGCCTTTGGAATAGACAATAATGGGGCTCATCATCACCCTCCAACTGAAACTTTGCACACCCTTTGTGCAACAAAATTTGGTTCTTCTGCTCTCATTACTATTGTTGTTGTCCACTAAGATCTTGACCACTGCTAGGTTGTTTTCCTATACCTTGATGGTGTTCAACATTCTATTGTTGTTCATTAACATGTTGTTGATCAATACCCCACTTTTGGAGGCTTCATTGGTTCTAATTGTTAGTTCCATCTGTGTGGTCACATATTCATTTTATTCTATATTCTAGAAATTATGAGCAAACTCTGTGGATACCTCACCATAAAATACTCTAAGTCTCTCAAAGTATCCCAACCAATCACATATCTGAAAAGTTTCCACTAGCTCAGGGTTGTCATAAACCCTAGAAGGATATGCTTGTTCTCTTCTCTTGAATCCTACTCCCATGATTTTTTGTTAAGCATTATGAGTTGAGTTTTTGAAAGGAGAAAAAGGCTATTTCTAGATTTCTAGTAGGATATTAAAGTTGACATGTTCCTTAGAGAGGAGGATAAATTGAAATTGTTCTTAGGTAAATCTGGTGGTCAACACATTTAGCAAGGGTTTTTGTTTATTTTTAAGAAAAGGAAAAATGAGGGTTTTCTCTGAGAATTTTCAAGTCGATAGGTTTTTTTGCATTCGTTCCTATAGAAACTATAACGTCCCTAGAACCCCGACAGGCCAAGCAACGCCATAGTGGAAACATATTTATTCTCTGATACCAATTTGTAACCTTCCTGACCTTAAACTGATAGGCCAGGAAACATTACCTTGGAAAACTAACATGCTCGAGCATATATATATATTTCTAATGCAATTTTAACTAGACATTAACATTTTGTACATACACATATTCTTGCAGAAGCGACAATAACACATACCAATATTTAACGGATGATTTACGTTCTGCTATCACACATCTTAATGAAGAAATAACAATAGAAGAATAAATGTAGTAATCACAGACAAAACCATAGATATAACAACATATACAAATACACAGAATGTAAATGAAGAGATAAATGGGTACTTATCTTTTAATTGAGGACTACCAACTGCGTGTAGACCTTCCACGAACCTGCCAGCCTTATACCATGTTTCTCATCATGCTCAGCAATGGGTCACACCCGAGCTGGGACTAAACTCCTTCAGGCAAGGGATTCCTAGGCTTGGAAAGGACAATAGGAAAGTCGCACAAAACAATAGGAAGGATTTTCTCCCAGAGCCACTTATGCCCATAGCCCACAGACCCTCATTCCCCACATGTCTATTCCACCCTAGGAGGGTACACCTTCACTATCACAAGTCCATCGAATTCTACACCTCCCTTTCCTTGGGCTTCAAAAACAAGTTGGACTGGAAGTCTCAGAGTACTATAGATGCTGCGAGACTCCCTCCAGGAGAACTTGCTTTCCCAACAAACTCTCTCACCTGGGGAGATTTTCTCACAGTCCTAAGAACCTACTTCTTCAATTCATATCTTATGTCAAACGGACACGGGTGATGTCAACAACAGAATTTGGCTAACGCACAGGTGATGGTAACAACTGAAAATGGGTAAGGACATAGAATCTGGAAAAAAGCCATGCTCAACCAAGGAGATGCATTGGCAGAACAACCAACTGCTAAGACACAGTATAATCTCAGGAAAGTACAGGTGTGTCAGGCTTCATAGGAAATACACAGGATAACTCAAGTATATATGTAGGTTACAATGGTGTGTGCCTTAATGGGGAGTATCGTTGACTTCCAAAGTGGTGACCATCACGAGCTTCCCCATAATGGTGAGAATGGTGAGAATGGTGAGGGAACCCCCGAAATGAGTTAACTTTCCCACCTAAAAACTACATGCACCTAGGTTTACACATGTCTCCCTGAAGTTGCATGAGCTCCACTTAACACTCATCCCCTTTCCCTAGCATCTTAGGAAAACACGATTAAGTCAAACCTTAGCCTCTAGGAAATAATAATATAATATTATTCCTTTAGGGGTAAGCCCTCTATGTTATCCCCTATTCCTAGACACTTAGTCCCTTCCCTACCTAGTGGAGCTTAGTCCCCCGTAACTCTTTCTTCATGGAGGGTCTACAAGCAACAATGTAATTTTTATTAATGATGTGATTATTTACATATACAAATAATCAGGCTCATTGGCCTTAGAATATGGGCTCTCTATCCTAATAAACATATAAGTCTCTTAGCTTATAACCACTCATCTCACCAGCCTATAAACATAATTACAATTCAGTAGGGGCTCGACCTTGGGGTGTTACAATCCCCTCCCTTAATTTTTCACTGTCCTCAGTCTAACGTATTTACACAACAACAACAAGATTTCCAAAATCTTCAAAAATATGTGGGTACTCTGCCTACATAACATCTTCATGCTTCCATGTTGTGTACTTAGGACCATACCAGGTCCACTTTACCTTTACAATATTTACGACTCGATTCCAGAGTTGATTTCTTTTCCATTTGAGTATGCACACAAGATGCACTTGCAAAGCACCTTCTTGCTCCACCTAAATCACATTCCAATCAATCACATGATTAGCATTAGGTATATACTTCTTGAGAAATGATACATGAAATACATTATGAACATTCATGGATGCAGGAAATGCAAGCATATAAGCTTCTAGTCCAATCATTTCTAGTATTTCAAACGGTCCACAAAATCTGGCTGCCAACTTGGAACAACTTCATAGCTTCAGGGAACTTTTGTTTTCTTTCACCTTCAAGAAAACATGATCACCCACTTTAAACTCTTTGTGGTTCCTGCCTTTGTCTGCATAGCTCTTTTGTATTTATTGCGAAGCATTCAAATTATGTTTAATCTTCAACATTTTCTCTTCCATTTCCTTGAGAAACTATGGCCCAACCACTGCCCTATCAGTTGGTTTGTCTCAGCTTACTCGGGTGTTTCACTTTCTACCATAAAGTGCTTCAAACAGGCTCATCTTCAATGATGCTTGATACCCATTGTTGTAGGGAAATTATACCAAGTGTAGATAATATTCCCATTTAGATGGTTTTTCCATCACATACATCCTTAGCATATCTTCTATCACTTGGTTTACTCTTTCTTCTTTTCCATCTGACTCAGGATGATAGGTTGTGCTGAAATTCAGGTTCATTCCAAAACCCTTAAATAATCCTCTCCAAAACTTCGAGGTAAACTTTTGGTCTCTTTCAGACACAATTGTCTTGGGAATATCATGTAGTCATGCTACCTCCCTCATATAGATATCAACAATGTTAGTTTCCTTGTGAGTGGTCTTCAATGGAATAAAATGGGAAGCTTTAGTAATCTTGTCCACTACTACCATAATTGCATCATGTTAATTGCTTGTTCTGAGCAATCTTGTGATGAAATCCATTATCACCACTTCCCACTTCCACTCAGGGATGGTTAACAATTGTAGCAACCCAGCTGGTTGTCTATGCTCAGGCTTTACCTTTTTGACACTCCAAGCATTTAGCTATGTATTAAGCAATCTCCCTCTTGATGCCTAGCCAATAATATTGTCTCTTGATTGCTGAAATTGTTTTTTGATATCCTAGGTGTCCTGCATAAGGTACATTGTGCATTTCTTTTAAAATCACACTCCTCAATTCAAAAGAATTTGGTACATAAACTTTTTTTCTGTACAAGAGAATTCCATCAATTCCCAATTCATAATCCTCAACTTTCTACTGCATGTTACATTGCTGCAATTTTTTTACCAATGTACTGCAAATCAACTTTTGCAACGTTAGAAATCCTGCCTTTAAGATCTGTTTGATACATTCTAATAGTTGTAGCATGTAATTCATGCACTCTCCTATTGAGTGCATCAACCACTTTGTTCTCCTTTCCTTTGATGTTCTTGATATCAAAGTCATATTCACAGAGGAATTCCATCCATCTACTCTGCTTAGCATTGAAAGTAGGCTAATCAAACAAATACTTCAGGCCATTATGGTCGGTCCTGAGCTGAAACCTCTTTCCCATGAGGTAGTGCGTCCACTTTCTCAAGGCGTGCACTATGCCTTCCAAATCCAAATCATGAGTGGCATAGAGCCTTTCATATTCTTTCAATTTTCTGGACTTGAAACATATCACAAAACGTTTCTGACTAAGGACTCCTCCTAGTACTTCTTTACATGCATCTGTGAAAACCACGAAGTCTTCATTCAGATCTGCTATCTTTAGAATTGGAGCACTGGTTAAAATTTGCTTCAATTGTTGGAAGCTCTTTTCACACTCTTATGTCCATTGAAACGTCTTCCCCTTCCTTTGCAAGGAAGTGATGGGGTGAGATATTCTTGAAAATCCTGCAATGAACCTTCTATAGTATCCAACTAGACCCATGAAGGATCTGACTTCTGTCACATTTTTAGGTGTCATCCACCCTTTAATGGCCTCAATATTTTCAAGGTCCATGGTTATCCCTTCTTCAGATATGGTATGTCCCAAATAGTGAATTATGTTTTGACAAAATGAGCACTTTCTCAATTTGGCATATAGTTGATGGTCTCTCAGCACCTGTAACACCATCCTCAAATGATGCTCATGTTCTTCTTCCGACTTGGAATTTACAAGGATTTCATCCAAAAATACAATGACAAACTTGTCTAAATGTTCTCGAAAAACACCATTCATTAAGCTCATAAAAATAGTTGGTGCATTTTATAACCCAAATGGAACCACTGTGAACTCATAATGAACATACCTTGTTCTGAAGGAGGTCTTGTTGATGTCTTCCTCTTTAATCCTTACCTAATGGTATCCTAACCTGAGATCTATCTTTGAAAATATTCTAGCATCCTTCAACTGATTGAAGAGATCATCAATCCTTGGCAGAGGATACTTGTTCTTTATAGTCACCTTGTTCAACTATCAAAATCGATGCACAATCTCATTGTCCCATCTTTATTCTTCACGAACAAGATTGGGGCACCCCAAGGTGACACACTTGGGCATATACATCCCATATTCAAAAGTTATTCCAACTGCATGTGTATCTCCTTCAGCTCTGGTGTGCTTATTCTGTAGGGAGTCTTTGACACTGGAGCTGCTCCAGGTGTCAAATTTATAGATAAATCAATATCTCTCTTTGGAGATAGTCCTGGTACCTCCTTGAAAACATCTTCAAAATATTCCAGGACTACATAATCCTCTACATTTGGCATCTTATCCTTAGATGCTTCCATATGGGTTGCAATATTTTGATTGCCCTTCCTGTAACACTTCTTCAGTTGCATTGTTGAGATTTCTCTGACAGCAAATGCCTTGGGAAGTCCTTGGACTGCTCTCTGATTTCCTTCCTCATCCAAGAAAGTGAATTCCTTTTTATGGTAGTATAATATGGTATGATGTTGGTCCAGCCAATCCATACCAACTAGGAAATCATATGATCCCAAAGACAAGATGTTCAAATATTCCTTGGTACTGATTCCATTCATGCCCACTGGACATGATTTAACCAACTCAACAACTTTCCTCTTGGCTTGTATAGCCAGTTGTACCAGCCAATATTTCTCATGCTTGCTTCTTGGAAAATTTAATCTTTCCCCAACTTTAGGATCTATGTAACTATGACTAGATCTTGAGTCTATTAAAATAGTAAAGACATGGATATTGACTATACCTTCAACTTCAATCATGTGTGATTGAAACTCAATTTACTTATTGCCCAGGACTACATAGATCCTTGGTACTCTTCTTCCCATGTCCTCCACTATTTCAGCTTGCTGAACATTGTCAACAACTCTCACCTTGTCCTTTTTGTGAGGAAAATATCTATACCTATGATCTCCTTTACAACCCCAACATTCCATAGGTGTCTTCCCTGGCCTTTGACCACCTACTTCATCCATCCTAGGCTCTCTCAAAATTGGTTGTCCTTGAGGACTATTCCTGAAAAATGGTGGTTTGTTTCCCTTCTTCCTCTGACCCCTCTTAAACTTCTTCTTGTCTTCCCAAACTTTTTGGAAAGTAAGCTTTTCTTTTTGCTGATCATATAAGCATTTTTCTCTCCTTATATTTTCTTCCATAGTTTTATGATCATCGTACTAGATCTTGTCACTAATGAATGATGGCAGCCCACTCGGATACCTTTGAATCTTAACTGTCTCTTCCTTGATGAAGGGGACATACTTCAACAAATCCAAGAATATTATTTCATACTCATAAATGGATATACTTCCCAGCTTGATTTCAAATAACTCTTTCATTTTCTTGTCATAATACCTCTTAGTTAAGTACTTCTATTCAAAATGTCTCTTGAATTCCCTCCATGTAAAAGTCTTCTCGCTAACGTGTTGTACTTTGAAAAGATGATCCCACCATATGGATTCATTTCCTTTAAGTTGATAGATGGAAATTATTCCCTCTGCATGAGAAGAATAGTTCTACAATTGGAAATATTTCCTCATTCCCAACAGCCATTCCTCAACATCTTCATCTTTCTTGTGCTCTCCATCAAAAGTAGGAGGTTTTATTTTATTCATTTCAACCTTCAGTTTATCCAATTCAGATCTCCTATGATTTTTGGTGGGAGATGGACATGAAATGCTATGTGGCCTCCTTTTGGAATGCATTCGGGAGTGTCGATGATGTCTGCTACCACTTCTTCCTCTTCTTTCCTCACCAGGGGTCTCGTGATTCTCTAATTTGTTGGAGCTACTCTCCTTATCCAATTTATTTTCAATTCTTTCCAGGGTTCACATCAGCTTCATATAGAATTCTCCTTGTTTCTCCTTGTCTCTCATAATCCTTTTGTTATCTTCCTGGTGCATTTGGACATATTTTTGTAAATTCTTAATGATTTTCATCATTCTCACTTCTTTGTCTATTTATTATCCATTCCCATTGGAGTTTGTTCCTTCAATTCCCAAATGGATATACATTCCTCTAACTTCATCCTTTGAACTGTAAGCATCATGTTCATCCTCCATTTCTCTATACTATGCGACAAATCGGTTCGGCTCTGTCAATTGTTAACTCTACAAAAAAGTGCAGTCAACCGAATTTTTGTCAGGCTATCAGTCTTTAATAATTTTCCATAGTAACTTAAACAATCTTATTCAAAAGAAAGAATATCAGACTCCATTTTCGGTGGGTCTGCATCGGTCAATAGTCCCCATGATTCTATCTCTAAACCATGTTTTGTTTTGCAACAATTCACCATTCGACGCTAGCCCCTTTTCTTCATTGCTTAACTCGCATGTGACCATTGTTGGGACCAAGTGATAAACCATCAGGAACTTAATTCGTGCTTCGAGACTTCGGGCTTCAGGTGTTTCCAAAGCCTTCAATACCACAAACCTCTGGAGTGATAACACTCCAGAGTGTCAGATTTTCTGACACGCATCCACGACTATAAACGGTCACGATGACTCTGGTGCTTTGACCTTCAGGAGTTCTCAACCCACACGACCCCACTTTCCTCGAAGTGGCTATCCTCCACAAGTTATTAACTTACTAATATGTGGCACACATCCCATTTGTCTGCATTATCCTTGGTGATGTCAGTAGGCCATGTCACTTTAGGACTTCGAGACTTCAGAAGATTTTACACTTGCATTCCTCAAATCTCCTAAACTCAAAATTTTCGATATACTTTACCTTCCAGGGTCCACATGGTACATCTTTCAACAATTAAGGTGGTGGCACGTGGCCCCATGTGTCAGATTTATTTTGGTCCATCAAGGTCATCAAAGTTCCATTCTGACTGACACATGGTAGGACTAAGGAAGCCCATGTCACCATGGATGACATCATCATGGCACGTCACTTTGGGACTTCAGACCTCAGAAGGTTTTACCTTAGCATACTTTGTTTCTCCTGAAATATTGTGAGAGCTACGACTCACAATCACTTGCATGCAGATCTGATAATTGAGATATGTTTTTCACCGCTGTGACTTACCTCTTGCTCTTGGCTTAACCTAACAGTTTTGTTCCTTCTTTGGTTGATCTATTGGTCAAGCATTTCTCCCTCTCTGAAACTTTGGGCTTCAACCTCTTTTCTTATAACACATAAAAAAATTCGAAGTCATGAAGTCTGAAGGACTTAGGGGTTTAAATTTTATGCACCTTCTCTAGATATGATGAATGTGAAGGGTATGCCTTCTCCTGAACAAATCCTACGACCCAATTTCAACCTCGCGGCCCAACACAACGGTTTCTACAACTTCTTTCTCTATTTCCATTCCATAAATCGTTATACCTCATCATCTTCATAAAACATCCAAGGTATTCTCTTGGCACCTAGGGATGCTCTAAACTTCGAATTTTTTCCCTTTCAACAACAATTCACTCTGAAATATTTCTTTCGTTAACCACTAACATGGCCCATCCAGGCTCAGTTTCAAAACCATGGCTCTGATACCAATTTGTAATGTCCCCATCCACCTAACAGGCTGGGCAACGCCACAGTGGAAACATATTTCTTCTCTGATGCTAATTTGTAACCTTCCTGGCCTTAAACCCACATGTCATGCAACATTACCTCGAAAAACTAACATGATCGAGCACACACACACACACACACACATATATATATGGATATATTTCTAATGCAATTTTAACTAGACATTAACATTATGTACCTACACATATTCTTGCAGAAGTGACAATAACACATACCAATATTTAATGAATGATTTACGTTCTTCTATCACACAACTTAATGCATAAATAACAGTAGAAGCATACATGCAGTAATCACAGACAAAACCATAGATATAACAACATATACAAATAAACAACATGTAAATGAACATATAAATGGGTACTTATCTTTTGATTGAGGACTACCAACTATGTGCAGACCTTCCACGAAGCTCCCGGCCTTAGACCACGTTGCTCGTCATGCTCAACAGTGGGTCACCCCCAAGTTGGGACTAAAATCCACCAAGAAAGGGATTCCTAGGCTTGGAAACGACAACAGGGAATTCACACAGAACAACATGAAGTATTTTCTCCCAAGATCCACTTACTTCCAAATCCCATAGACCCTCACTCCCCACATGCTTGTTCCACCATAGGAGGGTACACCTTCACTATCACAAGTCCATCAGCTACTACACCTCCCTTTCCTTGGGCTTCAGCAACAGGCTGGATCGAAAGTCTCAGAAAACTGTAGCTGCTACGGGACTCCCTCCAGGAAAACTCACTTTCGCAACAAACTCTCTCACCTGGGGAGAGTTGCTCATAGGCCTAACAACCTTCTTCTTCAATTCATCTCTTATGTCAAATGGACACGGGTGATGTCAACAACAGAATTCAGCTACTGCATAGATGATGGTAACAACGTAAAATGGGTAAGGACATAGAATATGGCAACAAGCCACGCTCAGCCAAGGAGTTGCATTGGCAGCAACAACCAATTGCTAAGACATATTACAAGCTCAGGAAAGTATAGGTGTGTCGAGCTTAACAGGAAATACACAAGATAACTCAAGTATATCTACATGTTACAATGGCATGTGCATCAATGGGGAGTATGGTTGACTTCCAAAGTGGTGACCATCACGAGCTTCTGCAGAATGGTAAGAATGGTGAGAATGGTGAGATTGGTGAGAATGGTGAGAATGGTGAGGGAACCCCCCCCCAACAAGCTGACTTTCCCACCTAAAAATTTCATGCGCCCAGGTTGACACATGTATCCCTGAAGCTATATGAGCTCCACTTAACAATCATCCTCTTTCCTCGAGAACTTAGGACAACATGGTTAAGTCAAACCTTAGCCTATACGAAATAATAATATAATATTATTCCTTTAGAGGTAATCCATCTATCTTAGCCCCTATTCCTAGACACTTATTCCCTTCCCTACCTAGTGGAGCTTAGTCCCCCATAACTCTTTCTTTGTGAAGGGTCTACATGTAATGATGTAATTTTTATTAATGATGTGAGTATTTACATATACAAAAAGTCAGGCTCATTGGCCTTAGCATCTGGGCTCTCCAGCCTAATAAACACATAAGTCTCTTCACTTATAACCACTCATCTCACCAACCTATAATCATAATTACAATTCAACAAGGGCTCGTCCATGGGGTGTTACAGAAACAGATCCTGTAGAATCAAATTTATACAGGAATTATGTAAATTGAAATTTCTACAGGATGCATTTTTGAAGAATCATGAAAAAGAAATCTAGTGTTGACAGGGTTTGACCATAGGTTTATGAATATAAAAAAAAATTAAACTAAGATATCTTAACACATGGGAAGTTGGTTGAATTTTTAGAATAGAGTCTATAGGATTGTAACTATGAAAAAAAAAATGAGTTTTTGTAGGGTATGAATTGCTTGTTGTTCAATGACCATAAAACCTTCTCGGAATGACCATAGGTAAAAAACACAGGAAAACTAAAATAAATACAACAAATGTTCAAGATTGAATGGATATTTCTTTATCTATAGTTTCATGGATACCCGCAGTCTGTAGAAATTCTTCTCTTGCAGCGTCCTCAGATCCTTTGGCTTGTAGTATCTAGAAATTATTCTCTTGCAGCATCCTTGGATTCTCTGGATAATTGTTTTGTTTTCCATCTTCTCCTACGAGCTCAAATTCCCGACTTCACCTGACTAGAGCCACTCTTCTTCTTCAAATTCAAAATGGTGCTCCGATTTTTCTAACTCCGAGTTATACCCTCAAATTGTGGATAATATTGTTGTCTTGTCACAACAGTACATGAACAATTAACTTGATGTTTTGATAAATCCTTAATTCGTGATTTTTGATTCAAAGTAATGAACTTCCATTTAAACCACTTATTCTCCACATGCAAATTCGAATCTTGGCATGAATTATGGCCATCTCCCCAGTTTGAAATATGTGAACATCCTCATTTCCATCACCTTATTGAATTTATCAATGATTTAAACCGTATGAAATAAGCATAGGTAAATTTGTAGGAATATTAATGAAATGTTGTGAGGATAGATAATTGTGTTACCTTTGTTTACCTTTGCATGCACATTAATTTTTCTTCTTGCAGGTGGCAGGAGGAATGACAAATGATGAATTGTGTTATTGATGATGTTTCCAGATTCTCTTGGTGTCCTCTTCAATATCACATATGAAATGCGTTGGTATAACATGGCCTCCAATCATTCTAGATGATACATAGAATCCTTTAGATCTCTTTCTTCTATGCTGAATATTTTCTACAAGATGCAGAGTATCTTATAGAAGTTGATTTTTTTCTATCCCAAGGGTGTATTTGATGGAAATAATGGTTGGATAAGGTTGTTTTATTAATGATATTTATCTTTGAATTTCTGATTTAGGTCTTGAACTGGGTTTCCTTCCATTATTTATAGAATTGTCCTTGTAGGCTTATCCTGTAGAATCCTATAGGATCCTATAGAATAACCTTACAGGCTGATTTTATTGAAAATAAAGGCTAAAATGACATATACAGGATATGGAAAGTGGTATATATGATAAATATGGATGATTTCATGGAGATGATAGGAAATGTTATGAATATGGAGATAATGTAAAATTTTATGTATGAATATAGAAAAATTGGAAATTCTTACTATACTTATTGAGTTTTTTTTATTGCTTATTTTATTCATGTGCAGATGGATGTATCAATGAAGTGTTGGGTACTTGAAAAATGAAATATTAGTAAAAAACATTTTTTATCTTTTCTTTTTCTCCTTTTTTTTTACAAGGAAGAAGTGTCATTACTAGTTTTCACCAATGCCCTACCTCATCAAGCCTATGAGAGGTTTTCACCTATGATTTTTATTCTTTTTTTTTTCATATCTCATTGTTTGGATGGATTGAGAGCATCTATTTTGTCAATCAAATCCATATTTTGTGTCTTTGCTTTGTTGTAATCTCTTCCCTTGTCATTGTCTTGTTGTAAACGTTTATCCTAAACCCATTTACTAACAAGGGAATTCCTTCTTTATCAAAGGATCTAATCTAAAATGAACCATTATCATGAGTTGTAGGGTTAGAAGACTGAGGTATCAACCCTCTATTTCTTCTACCTTTCTTTCTTGAGGACCTTGAATGGTTATTGAATATTCTCTTAATACCATCATAGTCCAATTGATAGATATATCCATTGGATAGGAGATTCAATGTTTCCATGAGATATTCTCTTACTCCTCTGAGTAAGACAAGCTTGAGTGATTCTTCATCCATAGTGCAGGTTTGAGATCTTTTGTAGCTTAGTTGAAATATGTCTTCAAATTCTTCTAGATATTCATCAAGTCCTTGTGTCATTCTAAAAAATTCATCCTGTGTGTATCTGGCTCTAGAATAGTCTTGGTATCTTTTATTGAAGGTATTTTTTATATCATCCCAAGTTGTGACACTATTTCCATCAAGGCTCATAAACCATATTAGAGATGAATCCTTCAAGGTAGGAGGAAAATTTTTTAGATTGTGTTCATCAATGGTATAATCATATGTCCTGCATATAACTGAAAACTCAAACAAGAAAGTGTTGGGATATTTAGATTTAAGCCCATGAAAATGAGGTAAAGTAGAAGGATTAATATTTTTCATCTTGGCTTCTCCATTAGATTCCCGAATAGAGAACTCAAATATTTCTTCTTCACTGGACATGACACAAGGTGAGGACTGACTCTATTCTAAAATATTTTAGAATTCTCTAGATTCCCTTTCCAAGAAAATTTCTAATGCTTCAAGAGAAATATCTAGATTGATTGGACCTATTTTTGTGGTGGGGATACTTGGTAGAAAAATTCCTTTCCTATATCTAGGTATAGTCATTCATGAAATCAAAAGAAAATTATTTTTTCCTGATATTTAATGCAAAAAGAGAGTGTGACAAGGAGCTATAAATACTCACACGAAGTGAAAGCACTTGGGTTGTTACACTACAAAAATTCCATAGTGAGGGTGGCCTTGTGATTGAGGTATCATTTTTACTTCTCCAATCCACACAAAATAAAGAAAAAAGAAAACAACATACAGACTTCAACACCTCCCCGTAAACGACGCTAAAAACTGATGGTCCTGGGAATAACAACAATGATTTAATGTACCCTCGGTCTCCTACTTTACTTGTCAACCCAGGGTTCATAAAAATTTAAGAGGTTCTATGCAATGTATATGTAGTCCGCACTGGCAGTAGTATAGGTATGATACTGATCAAGGGTTTATATGCATGAACTTGTTCAGGAAATTGAAATGACAAAAAGAAAATAAATTAACTGCTTGAATAAAAAGCACACCAACTAAAATGATAATTAATATAAATTACAGAAAATTAATTTAGTCTAATGGAGGGAAATTGAAATGGCAGAAGGAAACTCAATCTACTTCTTGAATAAAAATCACACCAATTGAAAGGATAATTAATCTAAATTGCAGAAAAGGAATTTAGTCTAATGGAAGGAAATTTAAATGACAAAAGGAAACTTAATCTATTGCTTGAATAAAAAACAACACCAACTGAAAGTATAGTTAATCTAAATTGCAGAAAAGGAATTTATTCTAATGGAAGGAAACAAAGCATACCAAACCATAAAGAGAAAAATGAAAGCAGAAGATGAATTCATTCTAGTTTAAGACAAAACCACTGCAATTAAAGGAAACCTAAACTAATGCATGAACAAAACAAGCTATTTTATGTCTAACCCTTGGATAACAAACAAGCCGTATGTATTTTTATTTTTTATTTCTATTTTCATAAAAATAAGATTAAGATGAACTTAAATATGGAGCTAAATTAGTCCTATAGGAGGTTTCTATAGGAACTATACAATTTCTACAAGAAACTCCTACATGAAGATAAAGAGAAGCCTAGAAAGCTAGTGTAAGTCTTTGGAAGCGTCAACAAAGTTAAATGTTGGGTATGTGTTATATTCTTTGCACGAGTAGTAGTGTCACCTACCTCGGGAAACATGTCATGTATTTAGGTGGTTTTTTAGCACATGGTATTTTGTCGATGGTTTTCTATTTTCGGTTAAGGAATTAGGGTTTTGGACTAATCCAGGCCATTGGGTTAGGGTTTTGGATGGCGTTGGATCCTATATGTATATTGTATTGTAAACAATGTAACACAATGAATGAATATATAATATGTTGATTTTCCCGATTTGGGTTTCCAGGGGAAAAATCTCTGTGTAATGTTTGTATTTGCCATTCTATCTTTTCTGTTCTTTTCTGAATATATGTTTGTAGCAGATATTGTACAAGGTTAGGATTTACAGTTAGGCTATAATAAAATGAAATAGATCTAAGGTTCTTGGATATGGAAATTCACCCAAGAGTGTTCCAAGAAGATGTTGAATCTTTCTACAAGATACTTGATGTAACTAACCGGTTAATGATAACTTGACAAAAAGAAGAATTAATCATGCAAAACTATATTAATCTTAAAAAATAAATTAAATACTAACTAATCACTATCTAACATGCAAAGAACTAAATAAATTGTAGTAGGTCCCTACACAAGAAGCAGAGGAGCCCTGAAAAAAAATCTAATAACTTGAAAACAAACCATATTTTATTTCATCAACATCAATAGTACATCAAGATAAAAGGCTCTAAGTCTCCAACAAAAGTATTCATAGGAAATGCTCAATACAATATTATCAAAAATATGTCCCCCTTCTCTTGTAGGCTAGAGGTCTATATATAGAGAGAGAGTTCGACCTCCCTTCTTGAATTGAGGAGAGAAGTGAGTAAATGACGGATCTTAGCCCATTACATATCTATATCCAACTACTACTAATCATAAGTGGTTATTAATGTACAAGGAGAGATCTTGAGGTAGGTGGGGACTATGTCCCTTGATTCTTGGCTGACAACTCTTTGAGGGAGAAAAAAATCCCCTATTTTTAGGAGGTTGGTGCCCTTGACTCATGGAGTTCAATCTGCTTGGTACTATACACATATTTTGGCATAAACATTAGAGAAAAAAGGAACATTATACAAAAATATCTATCTCAGCAGACATTCATTAAGAAACATACAAAATACACATGAATTACTATTAAATATGGTTGAAAAAACAAGTATTAAATCAAGTTATGGTGGAAAATGTGCTTAATATGAGCCTTTGGAATAGACGATAATGGAGCTCATCACCATTATACACTACCAAATAAACATAAGTGGATTACTTTTGGATTAAATTTAGTCCATGCTTTTTTCGGTGTTATATTTTTTAGAGCCTTGTGGGAGTGCGATTTACTATCTAATTTTAACAATTAATGGCTTATGCCCAATAATGAAGACTTAATCCCTTAGATTAGATCATACAATTATCCATTTCTTTTAATGTGTGATTCTTTCTCTCAGTAACACCATTTTGTTGTGGTGTATATGGAACAGTTTGTTGCATTTGGATACCCTGTGCAGTGCAGTAACTTGTAAAATTGTTGTTCACATAGATAAATCCAAGAATCCAAGAATTGTTGGGACACACTTGCATAAGATTATATTTCTCTCAAAATAGAGCATCACAAAAGGACTCAAGAGAGGGTTCTTTATAAGCACTCCCTAGAGATTCTCTGGTGCCACAAAAGTTAGATACAAAAATAGAATATGAATTAACAAGATTAGTAAGAATATCATATATGCATCGATCTTCCTTCAGATCCAGTTGACATTTTATACAAAACATTCTAAGTGTTTTGAACTTATATAATTAATATTCAATGCAAGGAAAATTATTTGGACTTAAAGTCATTAAATGATTTTCCAACTAGTGGGCTCGAACAATAATGTGTTTACCAAACACAACTTCAATATTTTCCCAAGATTTATCTAGGTCCTCAATTCCTTGAAGGTGACACATTAAATCATGAGACATGGATATCTGATTAGTATGCGTTCTTCACCATTGCTATTATCCCATCTAGCATAATTTTCATTATCAATGGGTTCTTTTTCTTTTCCCAAGATAATTTGGTACAACATTTTACTTCTTAGTACATACTCCATATGGGATTTCCATGAGAAGTAGTTGGTACTATTGAAAAATTGGTTGTCATTGATGTCAACCTTAGAAGAAGCCCTAAAGAAAGGCATGAAAGATCCTAAAAATCATGATGGTGTGTCAACTTGAAGAAGCCTTGAAGAGCCTTGAAGGATCCTTGAAATAATTGTATATAAGTCCAAGGTGGTCCCCTTATGTAATATATTTTAAGCATGTCCCTCACGGAAAGATATAACATGTGGTTGTTTCCACATGCCCACTTTGATTTGTACACAAATGGAGCCTTAAAGGAGGCTGGTTTTGGAATGTATTTTAATACTGAGAGGGGGGGTGAATCAATATCCATAATTTTTTATCAGTTTTTAAATAATTATTTATTAACTTTATTGATCAGCAAGAAACTTCAATAAGTATAAACTTAAATTACAAATTACAAGTTTGAAGATTGATTTAGAGCACCAACTCTAGGAGACAACAATATGCTTGTTTTAGGTCACCAACCCTAGGAAGCACCAACTCCCTTTATTGTTTTAGGGCTCCAACCATAGGAAGAACAAACTCCCTTAATTTAGGGAACCAACCCTAGGAAGCACGAACTCCCTATCTTTAAAATTTATTTGGCAAAGGATACTAATCCTTCCTTGATCCTCCCTTCCACCTTCACTTCATAAGTATCTTAGTATTTATTCATTAGACTCTGCACTTTCTTTTGATCTTCATATGTAGACCACAAAGACACTTTATTTTCACCACAATTTCTAGTTTATATAGTATTTCCATAGGTATAAGATTGAACTATTGTGTCTTTTGACAATGAACCATTGCACCTCTTCATTTAAATTTTACAATAATGTTGTCATTTAAAAATTTTGTTTAACTTAAAATACTTCAATTTCTTTCTAAGTTGTTTTATACTTTCACGTGAAAACAATCTTGTAGAAGCAATGGAATGGTTTGGTGTTAATATTTTTGAATTACTCTATAGGCCCTTTAAATTGGTACATAATTCAAATTCTGCAAAGGCACTTCCTTCATTCCACATTTTGTAGGATTGAAACCATATGCTTATCCATTCTAATCATAGTTCCTTTTAGCACTTTTCTCTTTCGGTCCTTCTTATTCTACATAGGACCTTTATTCAAATGTGTGCAAGATTATTTACTTCTAGGCCCTTTTGCGCTCCTTATCAACTTCTTTACCTTGTCACACAACCGGTGTTGGAACCAAGTCCTTTGGTACTTCATCCTTCAAGTTTTCTAGTTGTTTCAAACTCTGTTACTCTCGGAGTTTGACCTACCGAAGTGGTCGTAAAGTGTAGGTGACTAGTTGAGACTGGTTGATAGTAATCCTTACACTATCCTTCCACTGTAATCAATCAGACAGTCGAGAATTATTTTGGAGGGTCTTAGATCAATGACCAACAGTATTTCATGACTTCGGTATTAGACACTTCAAGCATTTTTGCTGGTAGGAGAAATGGACATCCCCAAAGGCCGTAATCCCGTAGTGACGTGGTATGTTGACATCACATAGGTTGACATGGACCCATGATCTATGTGCCACATGTCACGTTGATTTGTGACTTTCAAAGACCTTATGTGCCAAATGGGCCTTGGCACTTGTCACCAATTGATTGGGCAACATTCCATCTTCTTCCACATGTCTACCTCTTGGATCATGGTTGCTTGATCTAATGGCTCGCATTGCTTCTGAAATTATTCCGTCTATCTAACATTTAATTGGATTCCAGGGCTTCAACACTCCAGGAATTTGAGATATTACAACTCTTAGGTTGTTCAACTCCCCCGGATTTATACCTACCGAAGTGGTCATAAATTCACGATGATCGCTTATCGTCGGTTAATGCCTTCTTAGAATTAACTTTCATGCAACTTGTGGTGCGTGATATCTCCTCTTTCGTGGATATTTTTCCTCAATGGATGGTTATATATTCACTTCCTCACAGCTCTTAAATACTTTGAACCTTTACATACCTTGGAGATCGACGGTTATGATTTAATCAATTATTGAGTGGATGGTTCTCATTCATTTTAAACATGGAATTTTACTTAGAATTATTTTATGTGATGGGTTTGCATAGATTCAGACTTGCGGATTCACATGTATTCTTGGGTGTCATCAAAATGCACACCCAACTTTCGTAGCCTCCAAGATGAACCTATACTTAGAAAAAAAATTAAGTAATTTTTCTTGTGTTCATGGAATCTCGGACATGCGGACTCGCATGTATTCTCATGTGTCATCAAAGTGCATGCCCAACTTCCATAGCCTCCAATATGAGCATATACTTAGAAAAAAATTTAAGTGATTTTTCTCAAGTTAGCAAAATCGTGGACTTGCAGACTCATATATCTTCTCAGATGTCATCAAAATCCATGCCCAACTATTGTTTCCTCCATAATGAACCATACTTAGAATTTTTTAAGTGAAATTGATAGAATATGATACTTAGACATTTTTTTTCAGTTTCTCAATGGACTCGCAAAAATACATCCAATTTGTCTGATCATGATTTAATTTTGATCAAAAAATCAACATCGTTTCTTCGTTCTTTACCATCTGATCGTGCTCTTACTTTGATATAATGATAAAAATTGTTATTAATTATTGTAATACCCCAAGGTCAAGCCCCTGTTGAATTATAATGATGTTTATAGGCTGGTGAGCCAAGTAGTTTATAATATGGGAGGATTATTTGTTTATTAGGTTGGACAACCTAGATGTTGAAGACCAAGGAGCCTGATTTTGTAGATGAAAATACTCACATCATTAATATAGTTACATCATTGTGTGTATATCGACCATGAAGAAAGATTTATGGGGGACTAAGATCCACTGGGGAGGGAAAGGGATGGGGCTGAAAGGATGGGAAAAAGGGATAATCTTGAGGGCTTAACCCCAAGGAAATATTATAATGTATTTTCCTAAAATATTAAAGTTTGGGAAATAACCTATGTTATCCTAAGTTTGTAATATTCCAGATATAAAAAAATATGTAGAACAGAAATAAATAGCTAGAAATGGCAGACGAATGACAATATAATCAGAACAACACCACAATAAAACCAAAATGATACCAGAAGAACATCAGAAAGAGCACTTCGATTACTGAGAGCAATTTTCACTTGCCTCTTCGAGGGGGAAACCTCCAACAGAGCAGAGCTCTATTACAATAATATCCAAGACAAAACTTCTCATACCCTCGACTCCTATTTATACTAAATATGTCTATCAAAAGAACAATCTAGAGGAAGATCCTTCTAGAAGTGAAAGCTTCTATTAGGTATTCTTACATTGGACTTATTCTTCCTTATTGCTAGGCCTTATTAATATTGACCTTTATTACATGGAAATATATTATTCTACCTATGTGAGGGGTTAGGTCCCTAACATGTCCTCCCCCTTAAGAACATCCTTTTCCTCAAGGATTGAGATGAGGAAATTGCTGCAGAATAGTAGCTGGTTCCCAAGTGGCATCTGCTAGAGTTGTATCTTTCCACTAGACTAACACTTCCTTTATGGTTCGCTGACGCAGACGATGCTCACGTTGGTCCAAAACTTCTTGTGGATGTAGCCAAATAGATCCTTCTTCATCCAACTCGGGAAGGTCGGTTTGAGTTTGGCACTTCGTGCCCATCACCTTCTTTAAGCAGAAAACATGAAAAACAAGATGGATCTTAGAATGACTTGACAAACATAACTAATAGGCCACCTATCCCACATGGTTGATAACTGTATAAGGACCATAAAATTTGGGCACCAGTTTCTAACAATGGTTAGCCTTGAGGGAAGTTTGTTTGTAAGGTTGAAGTCAAAGAAACACCTGATCCCCTTCTGCAAATTAACGTTCAGAGTGACCTTGATATTCTTTTTGATTCATGCGATTCTGGGCCATGAACAAATTCTCTTTGAGGGTACAGAGAATATCCTCTCAAACTGTAAGAGTTTAGTCAACTTCCTGGGCCTTTGAGACACCTAGAAAATATGAGAGAACGTAAGGTGGATTTTGTCCATATATCGCTTGAAAAGGAGTCATGCGAGTACTTGTATGGTAAGAAGTGTTGTACCACCATTCAGATACTAGTAACCATTGAGCCCGTTGATTTTTCCTTTCTGATGCAAAACACTTCAAATATTTTTCTAAACACGTGTTGACCACTTCATTTTGACCATCAGTATAGGGATGATAAGATGTGTTGAGATGCAATTGGGTTCCTTGGAGCTTGAACAGATATTGCCAAAAATTGATGGTGAAAGTTGGGTCGCGATAAGAAATAAGAGAATGTGCATGCCACGAAGCTTGAAGACTTGATCCATGAAAATTTGAGCCACAGTGAAAGTTTTAAATGGTTATTGAAGAGCACATAAATGATCATACTTGGAAAGACGATCAACTACCACCATGATGACTGATTTATTTCTCGATTTAGGTAAGCCTACAATAAAATCCATAGAGATATCCCGCCAAATAGCAGGTGGAATCAGAAGTGGTTGTAGTGTTCCCGGAGATTTGACAGTTTATCCCTTGTTTCATTCACACACATCACATTCAACCACAAATTTACGAACATATTGTTTCATACCATCCCAAAAAAAAGAACATTTGACTCGGTCATAGGTTTTGGAAAATCCTAAGTGACCACATATGGGTGTAGCATGAAGCTTAGAAATTACCGTGGATTTAAGTTTTGACTAGGTACTTAAATACAAACGAACTTTGTATCGAGTCTCATCATTGAGCCAAGAGTACCCTGAGGAGACTGGAGAATTGGACTGCAATTGTTGTATTAGATGTGAATGTTTTGGAATCTTGTAGCCATTCTTGGAAAATAGCTTGGAGCCAATATAATACAATGAAGGAGAGAGAAAAAAGGTACCCTTCATCTTCATATTTTCTTGAAAGTGCATTAGCAACCACATTTTTGTTTCCTTTCTTGTAAATGATCTCATAATCATATCCAAAGATATTAGTCACCCATTTTTGTTTCTCGGGGGAGGAAATTCGTTGTTCCATAAAATAATTGAGACTTTGATGATCTGTCTTAATTTGTAAGCATTTCCTCAATAGATAAGGGCACCAAAGATCCATGACATGTAGAATAGCCAACATTTACTTTTCATAGATTGATTTTCCCAAATTTCGCTCTGACAATTGTTTGTTTGTCAAGGCCAAAGGCCGACCCTCTTACATAAGGATGATGCTAATTCCTTTCCCGAAAGCATCACATTCCAGGAAAAAGGTCTTTTTGAAATTAGGAAGAGCGAGGACTAGAGTGGTTCACATAGCCATATTCAAGGTTTGAAAATCGTAAGAAACTACTAGAGTCCAAGTGAAAGAATTATTTTTAAGGAGAGCAGTGAGAGGTGCCACAATCTTTCAATAATTCTTAACAAACTTGTGATAATAGCCTGTTAAACCAAGAAATACATGCAAGATTTTAAGAGTCTTTGGGTGAGGCCAATATTGCATAGCTTCAATCTTTTTAGGATCCACCCTGACACCATCCTTAATGTGACCCAAGTACTCGACTTTTGACACTCCAAAAGAACATTTAGATTGTTTGAGGAAAAGTTGGTGTTGCGATATTAGATGGAGAATTTGATCCACATGGGAAAGATGAGATTGCCAAGTTTTACTATAGATGAGAATATCATCAAAGAAAACTAAGACAAAATGATGGAGAAAATGATGGAAGACATGATTCATGAGACTTTGGAAGGTGAAGGGGGCATGACCAAAAACTCATAGTGACCCTCGTGAGTTTGAAAGGAAGTCTTGGGTATGTCAGTGTTATAGAAATATTTGCCTCACCCTATGCAATCTTGCACAGAAGGCCTTTTTCCATTTCCCCATCTAGACATATCATCCATGTTTGTAAAATCCAGAGATAAAAATAAATATTTTTCCACATGTACGCATCTTGCCTACTATACAACATGCATATATGCAGGATGCTCCACTACATCCCGTGTACATCAGGATTTGTGACAGAATATGAAAATTAATGTTGGGTTTCCATGTCACGACAGGAGATCTATGATCCTTGGCCTTCCATATACTGGAAACTTTATGACTCAGCCCTTCAGTTCCATTTTGAAGGCTATAAATGGGCCAATTCTGAGCTATGGAAAAAGAGGAGAAAGAATTCAACTTTGAGAGAAAAGTTACTTTGGAGAAATTATTTACTTCATATTGATTCTACATCCATTTGTCCTTTAAGTCTGAACACAGTGTTCATCCCCCAAGCTCTTGCCTTATTGATTGAGAACCTCATTTCTTCTCTATTATGAACTTGCCTTTGGTGGAGTATTGAAGTGGTGGAGGCCTAGCTGGAAGAAACTTAGTTTCTTGGTTCTGAACTGTGTCAACATGGAAGTCTGTAACATTTTCACTTCTATTGATCATATATTAATAGAAATACTCTTTTCTCATTCAATTAATATCTTGCAAATATTTGAATTATTATTCCATGGGCATATTTGTTATGTTTATTAATGGATTATACTATTGAATGTGCTAACATTATATAATATCACCATATTCTTTCTTTTCTTGGTTGTTGAGGACCAGTTGCAGGTATATTGTTTTGGGTTAAGTGCTTAACGCTAGACTTCATTGAACGTCTAGATGAGGTGGGCCTTTTATCTTGTCTTTCTATCATATTTATTTTCATAGCATACTTGAGAAGAGAGTTTATTTCTGCAGTCATTTCCATCTATTGTGGTTTACCCTAGCCATAGAGAGATTTTCCTCGTAACAGTCATCTTCTTTCATACATATCTGGTGGTAGCCAGAACATAGATCAAGTTTAGTGAAGTATTGAGCACCACTCAACTCATCCAAGAGATCATCAATGAAAGGAATAGGGAACTTGTTCTTGATGGTGAGCTTATTGAGGGCATGAAAGTAGAGACACATGCACCAAGTACCTTATTTCTTAAGTATCATGACCACAGGGGAAGAATAAGGGAGGGTATTGGAGTGGATAACACCCACTTGGAGAAATTCCTACACTATATTCTCAATTTAATTCTTTTGGAAAGAGGGGTGGCGATAACGGAGAACATTGGAAGTAAGACTTCCAGGAACAAGGGGAATGGAATGATCATGAACACCACGAGAAGGAGTAAGGCCTTGAGGGGTGGAAAAAAAATCTTGATGTTTGGAAAGGATAGCTTGGAGGTCAGGATGCACAGAGAGTGTCTCAAGGGCTTGAATCGAATGGAGTTGAGAAATGATACTGGAGTGGCCTTTCTTGAGGATATTTTCCATACAATGGGAACTAATGATATCAAGGGAACCAACTGTGAGACCTTGGAATTGATACTTTTGTCCTTCCTGTTATAATTGCATGGTTAATTCCTTAAAATTCATAAGAATGGGACCCAAAGTGCATAACCATTCAACACCTAGCACAATGTCACAACCTTCCATGTCAATGGAAAACATATGAGATTTCAATTGGTAATGTCCAATTTGAAGATGAACATTTTCAAACCACCCACCACATTGCATGGACCCACCATTGGCTATCATGATTTGAAAATTATTGACATCAAGAATATATCAATTGCTTTCCTGGGATGATGAACTTCATGTTCTTAATGTAGCCAATGAGATTGAGCATTTGGGGGGGCATGAAGCCAGTGAGGGCATGCAAGGAAATAAGTGGGTCAAATTCAAGTGGGTCAGTAGGCTCTTGGGTGGCTTCAGGAAGGGAGGGTTCTTCAGCAAGGGGAACTGTCACATCCTCTTTAGAAACATTTTCTGAGATGGCCATAAATAGTTTTTGTTCCTTACACATGTACCTTGAAAAATATTTTTCATCACAATTATAGCAAAGACCCTTCAGTTAGCATTCAAACATTTCATCCCTAGTTAGTTTCTGGACATTGTCACACACCCACTACAGAAAATTAGAATTTTTTCATCTTTTCTTCGAGGGACAGAATCCCTGAATTTCTATGGGGCCTAGCGCAGATCATCCCTTCCCTTATCCTCCTCCAAGCGACCACAACCTGGCCTTAGAAAAAGCGCCTTTCACAACTCGCGAGTTGGAGAGTCAAGGCTCTCGACTCCTCTTTCTCCAATCATCGATACCCGAGATGTGATACGGGTATGGCTCCCTCCTCACTAACGCCTGCTACATATAACCATAGGCTAGGCTAAACACTAGCACTACTCGCAACTTGCTAATTCGCTAGTTGGAGTGTTGAGACATGGTGCTCCTCCTTTGCGAATCCTCGATATGTGAGAGGTCAATGTTATGTGGACTCTGCCAAGTGACGCTTACATGCCACTTGTCTCCTCCGTTGTACTCTACTTACGAGCTATGTCACTACTTCCTGTCACACGAGACCTCGACTCTCAATGTTTCGTGACCTTAGCGATCAAGGTGCAACTTCTTCATCCTGTGAAACCTCGAACCAATAATTCAAAAATGGGTTGACTCTTTCCTAGGAGACATGTGTCCATCACCTATCACCCTCTCTCACCTTTCTCTAGGCGCTTGTTGTTACACCACCTGTCAACCACGCAGTCCCCACCTAATAGAAGTGCCACATGTTCACACGATCCCTCAATGCTCGACACTTCACGACTTCTACAGTCGAAAATAAATTCTTTCAACCTTTGAACCCCTGATACGCGATGCCACGCTGAGGTTCTAATCCAACAGTTATCCCGTGGCTTGGATCCAACGACCACGATCATGTCGCGATCTCACGAATCGTGAGTTCATGTAGTCCTACCCTTGACCACTCCAAGTTTTGAGTCAATGAAATTCTACTATCTTACCTATGCAAAGGATAATATTGACGGTCAATAGAGCTTCGTCAAATCCTTGGATCTATGGTCCTGGATCCCATCGCTACTTGCGAAGGCTGAAAGGGTTGAGGTGTTAACACCTGCGCTCCTTCTCTAGATCCATCGGTCTTGAAAGATCTGTGGTATTTCCAAAAGGATTATGATCGTTCTTCTACCAAATGATAGGGTATTCTCTTTCTATAATTGGACTCGCTATCCCTTCTAAACTTGAATCATGAAATTCAACCTCTCAGAGCTTCAAACTCCCACGACTCTGAGACCTTAGAGAGCTACTCTTTCTTGCATAAGGTTTCTAGACCTGGATCACATGAACCTTCAGATGGTTCTTGGGCAATTGTCCCTGATCTTAGTCGAGTATCTAGGTAAAGGTTCGGTATGGTTCTAATGTTTATGGGGTAATTCCTGGGGAAGAGTGCTCTCGAGGAGCTTTCCTAGAGTATTATGAGGATTAAGAAAAAAAGACGATTATTAGTGGAGCGAGCTCATGCCCCCAACATAATCATTTGTACAGAAACCAACTATGGCATGTAAGTATACACATCCATCCATTATATCCAGTCTAAAACACCAGGCAATCATTCCACTCAAAAATCATTATGGGCATATAAACATGAGCATGTATTCATGATATTCAATTTCAAAATACAAGGCACAAAAAACTTATCAGATCCACCATGTGTGATGCAACTTCTTAGAGGGGTGCTCGTTTCCACCCAACTGTAGGCTCAGTGACTCCAAATGAATTTAGCACTAGCTGCCCACGAGCTAGACCACAGTGCTTTGAGATTTAGTCTCCTACTTCTAGCTCAACACAAGTCAAGGACAAAGGTTACTCTCCTTCTCCTGCTACAAAAAAATAATCCAGGATGAAGGTTACTCACCTTCTCCTATGTTCAGAATTCCCTATGCTTCCATAATTTCTCTAGTTCTCTTCCGCGATCCCTGTCGCGCGTGCTCTCTCCTCTACCCTTTACCACACCTCCTCTCTTTCCTTTTCTCTGCAAGATTGCATGTGGCGTCAATTTACCTGTCCGTGGTCAGGTCTGAGATATTTTATGGATGGGTGGTTCACCCCTATCCCCTCATTAACTCTTGAGGAGCCTCCCCACCTACCATTCTGACGGGAAATGAATTCCAGGGTCAGAGAGTTTCTTTGGTCTTTGAGCAAGTAAAAACCAATACGGTACTGGCTTGGTGGAAGTTAATGAAACCATTCCAGGTCCCTTCCAACACCTCTCATTATCCATCATGGTATCTTTTAGCACATCCTCCTCCCAACAGTCATGCACACATATTCATAACATAATTCACATTCATCGACCTTTTATACAAAGGTCCGTCAAATCAAACATTCACATCTTTGAGTTTTCCATAGTTCTTGGCCAATATAGTTATTTTTACATACTGGGGGAAACAGGGTGTTACAATTCCCTCCCCCTTAAAGGAACATGGTCCTCTATGCTCTATCTATCAATATGACGTGTATGTACAGAACTAAACAAAATCGAATATGCCTGTTTCATGGCATCTTCCATTTCCCACGTAGCCTAATCTGGGCCAAAATGTTTCCACTGCACCTTGAACTATGAAATGATTTGGTTTCTGAGTGGGGTTTACTTTCTGTCCAGTATGCATTGAGGTTCTGGCAGGAATTCTCCCTCCGGTTCCACCTAGATCACAGACCAGTCAATTATATGATTAGAATCGTGTACATATTTCTTCAATAATGAAACATGGAAAACATTATGTGCTTTTACTGTGGGAGGAAGTGATATCCTATAGGCTACAGGTCCCACTCTATCTAGAACATCAAAGGGTCCACAATACCGAGGTTCCAACTTGGCACAAGCTCTCATCCTCAAGGAACTCTTCCTGGGCCTAACTCTGAGATATACGTGGTCTCCAATCTTGAATTCTCTTGGAGTTCTGTTTCAGTCGGCGTAACTTTTTTGTCTGTTCTGAGCGACCTTTAGATTTTGTTTTATCTAAGTCACTTGTTGTTCCATTTCTTTCAACATGTCGGGTCCAATAGTAATTATTTTCATGGGATTACTCCAATTGACTAGAGTGTCACATGGTCTACTATAGAGGACTTCGAAGGGGCTCATCTTCAGGGATTCTTGGTAGCCATTATTGTAGGAGAATTCCACCAATGGCAGGTAATGTTCCCACTTTTTGGGTTGATGAATTACATGCATCATTAGCATGTCTTCTAATATTTGGTTCACTCTTTCTGTCTGTCCATCGGTTTGAGGATGATAGGTTGTGATAAACAGTAATTTGGTCTCCAGACCAACCATTAAGGATTTCCAAAAGTTGGAAGTAAATTTCATGTCTCTGTTAGACATGATCTCTTTAGGCATACCATGTATTCTGAATATCTCCTTCATGAATATGTTGGCGATGTCTATTGCCTTGCAAGTCAACTTGACGGGGATAAAATGAGTGGAATTGCTCAATTTATCCACCACTACCATGATGGTGTCATTTTGTTTGGTCGAGGTTGGTAATCCGGTGATGAAATCCATGGAGATGGTTTCCCATTTCCATTCTAGGATTGGTAGAGGTTGTAATAATCCTACTGGGTGTCAGTGTTCTTCTTTAACCTGTTGTAATTCTATACATTTGGCTAAGTATTCAGCTATGTCTTTCTTCAATCCAGACCAATAGAATTGTTTCCTGGTGGTCGTGATCATCTTCTGGTATCCTGGATGACCAGTATATGGTCTTTTATGTAGTTCATCCATTATGAACCTCTTCAAGTCATCACAATCCGGAATATACAATCTGTTTTTGTAAGTTAGCAGACCTCCATCTATCATCTGGTATCCTTCATACTTTATTCCTGTGGATTCTTGCTCCAGGTACGAGGTCATGGTCTAGAAGAATGTGTTTGTTTCTTGTGCATTCCTGACTCTTTCCTTGACATTCGTATCACAGGTGCTCACCACTGTCAGGTGAATTGCTTTCATACTTCTGCTAAGGGCATCGTCCACCTTATTTTCCTTTCCCTTGATATGTTTAATTTTGAAATCAAACTCATTAAGAAGGGCCATCCACCTAGCTTGTCTAGCATTGAGTTTTGGTTGGTCAAATAGATATTGCAATCCACAGTGGTCTGTCATAAGTACAAATTTCCTTCCAAGGAGGTAATGCCTCCACATTTTTAAGGCATGCACTATGGTGGCCAATTCTAGATCATGGGTCACATAGTTGGTTTTTTTCTCATTCAATTTTCGGGATTCATATCAGACTAGACCTCCTTCTTTCATAAGGAATCCCTCGAGCCTTCCTTACAGGCATATGTGCACATGAGGAAGTCATTTTTGGAATCAACGATCTTCAGCATGGGTGCATGGGTCAGAAGGTGTTTCAGGGATTGAAATCTTTCTTCACATTCTTGTGTCCATGTGAATTTAGCTCCCTTCTTCTGGAAGGTAGTGATTGGACAACCAATCTTTGAGAATCCTTTTATAAATATCCTATAGTATCCTGCTAAGCCCATAAAGGATTTGATATCTGAAACGTCCTTTGGGGTAGGCCATTCCATGATAGACCTAATCTTGTCAGGGTCTACTGTTACTCCTTCTTTAGATATGACATGGAGTAATGTATTTTCTTCTGGAAAAAGTCGCACTTGCTAAATTTGACATAGAGTTGATGTTCTCTTAGAACTTGAAGCACAAGTCTAAGATGTTCCTCATGTTCCTCTCTATTCTTGGAGTAAATTAATATATCGTCAATAAAAACCAGTACAAATTTTTCTAGGAATTTGTTGAGCACATTGTTCATCAAACACATAAAAGTGGTCGGGGCATTGGTTAATCCAAATGGTACTACCACAAAATCATAGTGACCATATCTCATCCTGAAGGCAATTTTGTGGATGTCTTCACCCTTGATTCGAACTTGATGGTATCCAGATCTCAAGTCAATCTTTGAGAAGATGGAAGCACCTCCCAATTGATCGAACAAGTCATCAATATAGGGTAAGGGGTACTTGTTCTTTATGGTTACCTTATTAAGCTGTCTATAATATATGCACAATCGGAGGGTACCATCTTTCTTCTTCATAAACAAAACTGGTGCTCCCCATGGGGAAACGCTGGGCCGGATATAGCCTTTTTCCATCATTTCTTTTAGTTGTAATTTAAGCTCAACTAGCTCGGGTGTGCTCATCCTATAGGGTGTCCTAGACACGGGCACTGCTCCTGGTGCAAGTTCTATCGAGAAGTCAATGTACCTTCTCGGAGGTAAACCCGGTACCTCTTCTGGAAACACATCTCTATATTCTTTTAGTGTGGGGTGGTTTTTGAGGCTTGGTTTGTCATCTTCAACTGATTCCAACACCTGTATCACATATAGTGGACATCCCTTTCTGCAATACTTTCTCATTTGAAAGGTTTATATTCATCTCACCAAAACAGGTTTTTGGATCCCTCGAAGGGTTATCCTCCTTCCTTCTTCACTTACACATTCTAGGGTTTTATGGTAACAATCCAGTCTGGATTTATATGTGGCTAGCTAGTCCATACCAATCAACAGGTCATATGATCCTAGGGGTAGTATGTTAAGGGTTGCTTGGGTGGGGAATTCACCCATAGTGAATTGGAAAGCCGGTATGACCTCCACTACCTTTCTTTTTGTGCAGTGGCTAACTGTACCAACCATGGCTTGGCATGTTTATGTGGCTGTAATTTACACTTATCAACAGCCTTAGGAGCTATATAACTCAAATTTGAACCAGGGGCAATTAGAATAGACACTAGATGGTTGGTGATCATACTTTCCATCTCCACCACTGAAGCTTGGTGGTCAGCTTGTTTATTATCCAAGACTGCATAAATTTGCGGCACACTCCTGGCTACGTCATTGACGGTGGTAGCTTCTTGAATGTTGTAAATTCTCCGATTGTTCTGTTATCAGTGTGGGTAGTCCCTCAGTAGATGTTCTTCTCCACAACCCCAACATTTCAAGGGTTCTCTCTTTGGGTTATCAATCTTTCCTGGGGTAGATCCAGAAGGTTTATTTCCGCTCTGGGAGGGGAAATTCTGTTGATGTACACTTCGGGTTGGGAAGCTCATCCTTGAGTCCTTTTTATAGTTTTTAAATCTTGGGGATTAAAACCCCTTTTTCTGGAATCCTGAACTATTCTTTTGCTTACAGCCTTCGCGAGGTTCTGTCTGATGCCCAAGTTATTCATAACAATATCTTACCTTTCAGATAGTGTCTTCTAAGGTCTTTGGCTTGTCAAACTCAATCCTGTTCTGATAGTCCTTAGGTATTCCATTGATGAATCGTTGCACCTTTTCCTTTTCTGCTTTTATATAGGGTACATACCTCAACAACTCGAGGAATCTGCTGACATATTCCCCTATGGTGAGTTTCCCCATCTTGAGTTCATAGAATTCTTTATTATTTTCGTCGAAATATTTTTCCTACAAATACTTCTTCCTAAAGTATTTCTCAAACCGTTCCCAAGATAGGTCCTCTTCGTGAATCCCTTTTACATTCTTAAAGCCTTCCCACCAAATGGAAGCCTTTCCATTCAAGTTGAAAGTGGCTACTCGGGCCTTCAAGTTTTCTGAGAAGTCATGGGCTCTGAAATACTTCTTTAGTCCAAGCAGCCAGGCCTCCGCTTCCTCCCCCTTATTTATTTCACCGTCAAAAGAGGGTGGTATGGCCTTCTTGAATTCTTCAAGATTATGACTTTTGGAATGCTTTCACTTCTTTTGTTTTCTTTGGGAATAAGAACTAGTTCTACTACTAGAATATCCCTCTGAGTCGCTAGTTTCCTTTCCAGAGGAATCGTCCAATGCTTGTCCCTTATCTCTGGGGTGGACCTTTCTCAAGGTTCTCTTCCTAGCGTGGCAACTTAAAAGACCACGGTTCTGCATCTTAGGTGGACTTCGGATTTTCTTTGTCTGTCGTTGGTCCACGTGACTGGTGTCAGGTCCATGCTACAATTGTCTTTGTATGTTGGATAAACTCTATAGCAAGACTGCATTAATTTTCGTTTTCTTCTCTTGCTCTTTTATCAACCTCTCGTTGTCAGCCTTACAGTTCTATAGTTCAACCATGAGGCTTCCCACAGTCTCAGCTAGATCTGGAGGGATCTCTACCACTCTCCTTTCATCAGACTCCTCGTCTCTATTGTGGGATCCATCCACCACTTCATGGTGTGTCACCATTCTATGCGTCTGCAGTTTCTCGCAGTTGATCGTCCTCTTGTTGTGCAGGAAAAAAACTTGTTGTTAGTCAACATTATATTCATCCACCATCAGTGCATAATTCATATTTTTCAAATGCATACACACAATAGGAGTTTTCATTCTTAAGTTCAACTTTTGATAAAGGGGTTAGGATAGAGAGTTACTCCTTTTAAGAGTACTTCAAATGGAGTTTCTTCACAACTCGTTCATGAACCCAAGTAGGCCAAGTATTGCAACCATGCTCTAATACCAATTTGTCACACACCCACTATGAAAACTAAGAATTTTTTCGTCTTTTATTTGAGGGACAGAATCCATGAATTTCTACAAGGCCTAGTGCAGACCATCCCTTCCATTATCCTCCTCCAAGTGACCACAACTTGGCCTTAGCACAAGCTCCTTTCACAACTCACAAGTTGGAGAGTCAAGGCTCTCGACTCCTCTTTCTCCAATCGCCAATACCTGAGATGCGATATGGGTATGGCTCCCTCCTCAATAGCACCTGCTACATATAACCATAGGCTAGGATAAACACTAGCACTACTCGCAACTCGTGACTTTGCTAGTTGGAATGTTGAGCCCTCGTGCTTCTCCTTTGCGAATCCCTGAGATGTGAGAGGTCAACATTATTTGGACTCTGCCAAGCGACGCGTACACGCCACTTGTCTCCTCTCTTTTACTCTTCTTACGAGCTATGTCACTACCGCCCATCACACGAGACCTCGACTCTCGGTGTTTCGTGACCTTAGCGACCAAGGTGCAACTTCTTCATCCTGCGAAACCTCGAACCACGATAAGTCAACAATGGGTTGACTCTTTCCCAAGCGACATGTGTCCATCACCTGTCACCCGCTCTAACCTTTCTCTAGGCACTTGTTGTTATTCCACCTGTCAACCACACGGTCCCCACCTAACAGATGTGCCACATGTTCACACAAGCCCTCAATGCTCGGCACTTCATGACTTCTGCAGTCGAAAAGAAATTATTTCAACCTTTGAACCCCCGATACGCGATAGCATGTGGAGGTTCTGATCCAATGGTTCTCCCATGGCTTGGATCCAACAACCACGATCACGTCGCCCAACTACTATTTATACTAAATATTTCTATCAAAAGAACAATCTAGAGGAATATCCTTCTAGAAGCGAAAGCTTCTATTAGGTATTCTTACATTGCACTTATTCTTCCTTATTGCTAGGCCTTATTAATATTGACCCTTATTACATGGAAATATATTATTCTACCTATGTGAGGGGTTAGGTCCCTAAAAAATTTCCTTTGGGGAAAGGAACGAACTCCAGGTGGAGAGGAACGAGCTCCCAAGAGAGCCACGTGTCAACCTGGGCGCATGCAGTTTTATGGGGGAAAATATGTCAGTATGGGGGTTCATTCACCATTCTTGCCATGCTCCCCACTCACACACACATTGATACTAATCATTCATGTATCCATCCATTTCCTCCATTGTTGACCTCTGCAACCTCTAAAACCTGCAAAACCATGAAGCTAATTACTTTTCCTGTGAAGCCAACATGACTGCGTAGTGCCTAAGCCAGATCGCACCTTAGCCATTTTGTTGTTTCTACCTATGTTTTCTCTGTACTGATGTAGCTTGTTGTCATTAACAGAGACCATACTCGATTTTTCTACTGTGGTTACCCGTTTGAATTAGGATTTGGACATAAGAAGTAGGTTGCCAGGCCCATGGTTTGAAGAGGTGGGTTGTCAAGCCCGTGGATTGATGAAGCAAGTTTTCAAGCCCGTGAGAAATTATCTCCAATTGAGAGAGATTTTTGGGGAAGTGATTTCTCCTAGATGGATTCCAATAGAAGCTATAGAGCTTTGATAATTCTTGATCCGACTAGTTTTTGAAGTCCTGCAAGTGAAGTGGAGCAGTCGATGGGTTGTGGAACAATGAAGGTGTATATTCCCAGGGTGGGATAGAAATGTGGGGAATGAGAGTTTGTGAGAGGTGGGCATAAGTAGGCTCATGGGAGGGAATCCTTCCTATTGCATTGTGCAACTTTCTGTAGTCTCAACCTAGCCTAGAAATCCCTTTACCTTGGGTGGAGTTTAGTCCTAGCTCAGGAGTGACCCACTTCTAATAGTTTGGAGTAGTGTGGTATAAGGATGGGAGTTTTGTGGAAGGTATGCACGTAGTTGGTGGTCTTCTCATAAAAATATAAGTGTCATTTATATGTTAATTTGTATGTTTTTTATCCTATACATGTCTTTATATTTATAAGAATGGTGTGTTGATGCATCTATGTTTTACTGTGATTTCCACATTTAATTTGTGTATTAGTAGAATGCATGTTATTTGTTTAAGTTTATATGTATGTTGTTCCACAAAAGAGCTCTATCTGGAATAGAACAACAAGTCTATTCCTGGGAATGGCAGTTTGATTATCATAATAGAGCATAAAAATTTTGTAGTGGCACTTCTCGCTTGGAAGCTTGGGTACATTAAAAATTGGTATCAGAGCCCAGTTTTTGACACTGAGCCTAAATTAGGTCATATAAGTGGTTTTTGAATAAAAAGTTTCAGATAATTAAAATTGCAAAGTGTCAGGAGGGCGTTGAGGGAACACCTTTGATGTTCAGAAGCTTGGGAAGTATAACAGTTTGATAAATAATGACAACCGTGGTATTAATCCACAAAGTTTAAATTTGGGTCATAGGATCTATTCGGAAGAATACAGATCCCTCACAATCATTGGATCTAGAGTTTCAGCATTTCGAGGGTTGTGCGGTGTTTCAGCACAGAAATCCTCTGAAGTTCCAGAGTGATTCTCAGTCATAGATCATTCGGGAGGAGGAGAGTTGTTGGATTTCCCAAGTGTTTTGGTGGTTCGTTGTTTGGGGAAATCCATTGGAGATTGCGCGACGAAGAAATCATCAAAGTCCCAAAGATACGGGAAGCAATTGTGTTGTAGTTGGCAGTTCAAGAATTTTGAAAATGTGTAGATGAGAAGAGATCTTCCGAAGTGTCAAAATCATGGAACGTCGAAGTGACATGGACCTGATCGGCAGTTCAGTAGTTCTAAAAAAGTGATGATGAGAATAAATTCCCGAAGTCCCGGAGCATCGAAGTGACGTGAACTTAATCGATAGTTCGACAGTTTTGAAAAATTTCCTATGAGAAGAAATATTTGAAGTCCCGAAGCCTCATATATGACGTGGCATGATGACTTCACCTAGGGTGATGTGGACCTACCCTAAGTCTTCCATGTGTCACTTATTTTTATACTTTTGGCAAGTCCTTAGTATCGATTGGGACCTGACACATGTCAATCGATGGTGGGGCCACATGTCACCACCTTGATTGATGACAATTGTACTACATTGACCCTGAAAAAGTTAAGGGGTTTGGGAATTCAACGTTCGGAGGAAATAATGGATGATGGAGGAAGAACTTTCGGATCTCTGAAGTCCCAAAGTCCCAAAGTTTTGAAGTCATGAAGAATCGAAGTGACATGGCTTGATGATGTCACCTGGGGTGATGTGGGCACACAAGATGCATGCCACATGTCAATGTGTTTTGTAATTTTAAAATATTTATTATACTATTTAGAAATTTACATGTGTCACCCCTCGGATTGGGCCATGTGTCCTCTTCTTGATATCTAATGGAAATATGTCAAATCCAGAGTCTTGGAGTTACTATCCATCATAGATCTAAACAGGTAATGAGGATCGTCGATCATATTTCCTATGAGTATTCTGAGATTTGACATTTGGGAGATTAGAAGTGTGTGGGTGCAAAGTCCGCCAAAGCCTCGAAGTGTCGGAGCTCTGAAGCTTCGTGGAGGCAATTTTTTGGAAGTTCACCACATCGGCGTTCGAAGGAAATGAGGTGAGGTGAAAGAAAAACCTTTGAAGCCCAAAGTTACGAAGCCATGGAGGCCCAAAGAACAATATAAGTGCCTATTTGTTAGCGTTGGGTCACATCCTGTGGTCATATCATATGAGGGGGCCGAAGAAAAGGGGCTAAGTGCCCAAAATTATTTTTTTAAAATAGGGAAGGGCTTAGAGAAAGAGCCCGTGGGGTTTTTAATTTGTAAATACCTACACCTAATAAAGTAAGGAAGGCCTCTAAAAATGAATAAGGGATCCAACACGGATCCAAGAGCCAATTCAACTCTGAGCTGGAAGAATCCATGTAGAGGGATTGCATCACTGAAAAGACATGTGTTCAAGTATCCATAACTTCCTTCTCAAAGCTCAGAATTGAGTATGGAAGCAGGCCTTGGAAAGGTCTTGAATAGTATAAGATAACTATTCACCCATAAATTAGATATGAATAGTAAATTTCTTAGGAAATCAGTAGAAAATAATTCTAATATATTAATGAATCAGAATGGTTCATGTTTTCATGAAATTATTAAGAATAGTTAGCCTGACAAAGTTTCTTTGGCTGCACATTATTGTAGAATTAATAACTGCCAGAACAGAGCAGATTTATCACAAAGTGAATATATATGGATGATATAAAGATAGTCTACAACCAAGAAGATGAAATCATAGGGATGAATCTTCAGTTGGGTATGGAAGGAACCAACTCGAATGGACATGGAGGAGGAAAGGAGAAAGACATAAATCTGGCTGAGACCCTCAGAAAATTGCATATAGATGTCCAAAGCCACAAGTATGATAATGAGAGGCTTATGAAGGTCAAGGAACAATAGGAATACTTCAATATGAAGTTTATGATAAGCCTAGATATAATTGAAAAGAATTTGGATAACGAGAGTGGCTCCAGCAAATCAAGAATCCATGGGACCTTTGAGGGAAAAGGAAGATCAAGGAAAGATAGCATACATCACCATCACTCCCAAATGCACTCCAATAGGAGATCACACAATAGCTCAAGTCCATCCCCTGTCAGGAAGCATCATAGGAGGTATGGGGTGGATGAACTAAAAGGAGAAATGAACAAGATCAAACCTTCTACTTTTGATGGTGAACACAAGAAGGATGAAGATAGTGAGACATGGCTGCTAGGCATGAGGAAGTACTTCCAATTGCATAACTATTTCTCTCATGCAGAAGGAATAATTGTTATTTATTATATGAAAGGAAATACATCCATGTGGTGGGATCACCTGGTGGAAGTGCAACACATCAGAGAGAAGAATGTTACATGGAAGGAATTCAAGAATCATTTTGAGAAGAAATACCTAACCAAGAGGTATTATGAAAAAAATATGAAAGAATTCTTTGATCTCAAACTGGGCAGCATGACCATTGATGAGTATGAAAGGAGATTTCTATAATTGTTGAAGTATGTCTCCTTCATCAACGATGGGACCGTTAATATCTAGAGATACCTGAGAGGGATGCCATCTTTCATTAGTGAAAAGATTCAATATGATGATCCCAAGACTTTGGAGGAAACCATAAGGAGAGCCAATTTATTATATGATCATCATAAGGGAAAGATTACTTTCCAAAGAGCTTGGCAAGACAAGAATAAGTTTAAGAGGGAATAGAGGCAGAAGGGGAACAAGCCACCATTTTTCAGAAACAGTCCTCAAGGACAACCATCTTTTAGAGAGCGTAGAATGGTTGAGGTAGGTGGGAAAAGGCCAAGGAAGACACCCATTCAATGTTGGGGTTGTAAAGGAGACCATAAGTATAGAGATTTTCATCACAAAAGTGACAAAATGAGAGTTGTCCACAATGTGTAGCAAGTTGAAATAGTGGAATACATGGGCAGAAGTGTACCAAGGATATATGCATCCTTGGAAAACAACCAAGTTGAGTTTCAATCACACATGATTGAAGTAGAAGGTATGATCAAACCATGCCTTTACTATTTTAATATATTTAGGAGCTATTCATATCTATATAGATCCTAAGGTAGTGGAAAGATTGCATTTTCCAAGAAGCAAGCATGGGAAACATTGGCTGGCGCAACTAGCTACAGGAACCAAGAGAAACATTTTTGAGCTGGTTAAATCATGTCCAGTGGACATGAATGGGCCAAGTACCAAGGAATATTTGAACATCTTTCCCTTAGGTTCATATGACTATCTAATTGGTATGAATTGTTTGGACCAACACCATGTTGTATTAGACTATCATAAAAAGGAATTTACTTTCTTGAATGGGGAAGGGAACCCAAGAACAATACAAGGAATTCCCAGGCCAGTTACTTTCTGAGAGATGTCAGTAATGCAACTGAAGAAGTTTTATAGGAGGGTTGTCAAATATTTGTATCCCATATAGAGGAAGCACCTAAGGATAAGGTGCCAAATATTGAGGATCATGTAGTCCTGAAAGATTTTGAGGATGTGTTTAATAAGATACCATCGCTTACTCCAAAGAGAGATATTGATTTCTCTATAAATTTGATGCCTGGAGCATCTCCAGTATCAAAGACTCCCTACAAAGTGAGTACACCAGAGATGAAGGAACTGCAAATGCAGCTTGAAGAAATTTTGAAGAAGGGGTATATATGCCCAAGTATGTCACCTTGGGGCACCCTAGTTTTATTCATGAATAAGAAAGATGGGACATTGAGATTGTGCATTGAATTGAGACAATTGAACAAAGTGACTATAAAGAACAAGTAGCCTTTTCCAAGGATCGATGATCTCTTTGATCAATTAAATGATGCAATCATATTATCAAAGATTGATCTCAGGTCAAGATATCACCAAGTAAGGATCAAAGATGAAGACATCAGTAAGACTACCTTCAGGACAAGGTATGATCATTATGAATTCACAGTGGTGCCATTTGGGTTATCAAGTGCACTAGTTGTTTTCATGTGCTTAATGAATGGTGTTTTCCACGAATATTTAGACAAGTTTTCCATTGTCTTTTTGGATGACATCCTTGTATATTCCAAGTCAAAAGAAGAACATGAGAATCACTTGAGGATGGTGTTACAATTGTTAAGAGAGCACTAGTTGTATGCCAAATTGAGCAAGTGCCCATTTTATCAGAACCAAATTCACTATTTGGGGCATATCATATATGAAGAAGGGATAACAGTGGACCCTAAAAATATTGAGGCCATTAAAGGGTGGAAAACACCTAAGAATTTATCGAATTTAGATCTTTCATGGGTCTAGATGGATACTACAAAAGATTCATTGTAGGGTTTTTGAGGATTTCTCACCCAATCACTTCTTTGCAAAGGAAGGGGGTGAAGTTTCAATGGACAATAGAATGTGAAAAGAGCTTCCAGCAATTGAATCAGTTGTTAAATAGTACTTGAATTTTGAGGATTGTTGATCCACGTGAAGATTTCTTGGTGATCCGGATTTTATGAGCAGAACGAAATGAATACAGATTATTAACAGGTGCTTAACACAAAATAATAGAGATACAGTAAAACTAGTTTTCTATTCAATAACGAAATAAGATGAAACTGTAAAATGTAGCGGAAACAAGCTTGCTGGAATGGTGGCGGCTTATCTCTGAGAAGAGATGTGATGGCAGTGCGCATTCACAAGAAAAAGGTTACAATGAGGCTCTGAAGGCCTTTTTACAATAAGAAAGAATGCCAAAAACCCTAGTGTTGATGGGCGAAATTGTCCATCCGTCAATTGAGAGAGTGGAACCGGTCCGAGGTTCTCTAAATAACCCAAGTCATTTGGAATGAACCACCATGACGGGTTTAACGGCTTCGTTGGCCGCTCTAAGGTCTCCTAAGAAAACCAAAGAGAAAACTAACCTAAACTAACTAGTCTATCTAAAACTAATAAAACTAACTAAAACTAACTACAAGAAACTAAAACTACACTAATCTAATTAAAACAAACTACTAAATAAACTAAAACTAAATACAAATTACACTAACTATTTTAATTAACCGTCTAGTTATCAATTACAATACAGCTTATTCACAAATATACAATATACACACTTGGCAGATTTATATAAAATCTGTAAAAATCAATGCTTTCTGTCCTAAGACAGCCAGGGATCTTTTTGATTTTTATATTTTACGAATAAGAAATAAAACTACTGAAATTAAACGATCTAATATACTAATTCTAACTTAAACTAATATCTGAACTAAACTACTAATAAAAATAGCAATCAACAGACTAGCTAACCTGGAAATGCTCCTAGTTTATCCTGCGTAAGATGACTTCGAAGCTGGTCGGAGGAAGTAAACTCGCACCGGTTAATCCCAAAGCTTTTCGTAAACGATCAGTTGCGCTGCTTCTTTGAGTTATTTACAGGACAAACAAGACATAAAATATCATAACAATCTTATGATTATAAATCTCTGTAATAAGGGAAACCTGTTATGCAAAAAATTATATTTAACAACTCAATTCATGAAGAAGATAAACCTGTCATTCACAAACTGAATTAGACAATTGTTATATCTTTTATACACTTGGAAGAAACCAGATATGGATTACAGTAATTAAAATTATATCATTTTCACATGATCAAGATAGCTAAAGTAGTCATAAATCATATTCAAAATGATATACACAACATGAAACAAAATGTTGATATAATGAGAAGCTCAAGCTGTGACAAAACACCAAATTCTTCTTCAGTCTGTATTATAACTCCATATCCTTGTTCTCCCACAAATGAGGATGACATTATTACAAAAATCATAAGTATATATAAGTCTCTCCACAGGGTAAAACCTCCATGTGGATAATATCAAAATGTTTTACATAATCTGGGGAAAATCCCAAAATCAACTAAACTAGGAAATCAAAATGCAAGAGAAATCTTTGAAATACCCCCTAACTGCTTATAAAATCAACTGCAATTTTGAATTTACCTGCAATAGAACACAACTATCAAATTAGAGAGATATTTCAGTAATAAAATAATAAAAATTTGATCCTACAGACTTAGCTACAGAATCATCTGATTCTGTAGCTAGTCTAAAATAGCATATAGGACCAGATAGAAATCAAACGAAATCTTTTTAAAACAATCTAATTT
Organism: Picea engelmannii; assembly: GCA_009831015.1. Classification (NCBI taxonomy): domain Eukaryota; kingdom Viridiplantae; phylum Streptophyta; class Pinopsida; order Pinales; family Pinaceae; genus Picea; species Picea engelmannii. The sequence continues at coordinate 117,231 of ML799073.1, read as the reverse complement.
AATTTTCTTTTAATGAAGATTAAAATCGAATTACTAATGGTTCAAGCAAATTTATCATTCAAATCAAACCAAATCGAAAAGGATGCAATCGAAACAGGAAAAGAATGCTCTTCTTTTTTAATTGCCATAAAATCGGGTCAAATAATAACCACACTGTTTCATATCCAAATGAAATTACAAGTAAATCGTATTGTATAAGATACGATGTAATCAAAATCGATATAGTTATAATTGAACACAATCATAATTGATTGGTTACGGTTGTGCATAAAATTCATATTGTTTTAATCAAATACCAAATTGTTACGATTATAGTCAAAATGAAACATGCATAACAACATCCACAAAACTTTGCCATAGACTTCAATCGTTGAGTGTCACACAGTTAACAGATAGGATCAAATAACCATCATTGACTCATTATAGTCATAGCAATAGATTGATATCATTCAATCAAGTGCAAAGATAGGTAAACTGTTTCGATTGTATTCAAATGAAATCATACTCAATGAGTATCGACCCAACGAATTTCGTTATTGATCACCACATAGTCAACAGACAGGAGCGTGATAGAATCAACAGAATTCATAATATAAACTGGGTAAATAATCAAAACAAATATGGATGAGTTTAATTATAGAAACAAATTGTGAGACTGGATACAGTTAATTTCGTTCCTCAAATCGAATTCAAACGATATATTTGTTGCAATCTGATAACATGGTCAAACAAAACAGTCTGAATCGATTTGGTTGGGTATAACAGCTACGATTCGTATCTATTCGCAATTCGGTCATGCAATAAGAGAATGGTATTTGAATTGGTCAGAAGACATAGAATATACAATCACAACAACTAAACATAATTGCCAACCATATTGCATAGAATATAACCAATTCGAAATGAGATATTGACTGTGTTCAAAATTGGAATACCAAAAACAGCCTGTGTTTAGAAAATATTAACAACTTCGATTATCAACAGAGTATTCGATTGAAGCCAAATTAAAACAAATCAAATCTATCCCATGATCACTCGAATCAAAGCCAAATCCAATCAAAACTTAAACGATAATGAAAATTGATTTATCAAAACAAAATTATATACAATAGTGCATGCTTATGCGACAGAGCAGATCCACGGTGTAAACAGAGTTTATGAGTATGTCATATAAATAGGTGAAAGTCATACTAGTGAGGCTGTTCGAGCTACGCCAATTTTGAATTGACGACTGTTGTAGCCGACTCCACGTTCTTAAACAAAATCGAACCTGTTGTTCATTGTTTCTTATCAGTGGATACCATCTTTGCCTTTTGACTGGTGAGCCTTGCAACTTGATCCTCTAGAGCATGAATTCTGGACTGTAGCATTGGCACATCAAGGTAATACCTTTCCAACCACGAGCCACACTGATCACATGGTGGAGCAGCTGGTTCAGCTAGAGCAGGAGGGGGTTTCGACGAGTCACCTGGGGTTTCATAAGGCATTGCGATGCCTGGATAATTAGGGTCACTTTGCAAGCAAGGTTGTAGGTTCTTCACAAAATCATGCGGGTTTATCACACAGACCTTCTGAATAGGGATACTCACTTGCCAGGTAACATTCAACCTCTGAGTTAGAATCTTCACTCACCATAATAGGGTCAGGGTTGACAGGTGATTTTGGTTTGTTTCTTGCCATGCGAGAGATTAACCGGGCATTCTTCTTTCCTTTAGAATTGGTTGTGGGTTTGGCTTTAGGCCTTTTAGCCACGGGTTTAGCAGTTTTGACATGTTTGGTCATAGAACTGGGTAGATCAATAGGAGAATCGGGTAGGGGTTTAGGTAACATAGCACTGTAAGGCACAGGGGATACCGATTTGCACTCGCTCACCACAGGTTTGTCAACCTGTGGTGGTCTTGAGTCACCAAAATTATTGCATTTAAGAAAAACCTCCCAAGAGTCTCGGTGTAACTCCAAGTTACAAACTATAAGCATTTTAATTAATCCAAAATGAAAAAGACTGTTATCGGATTGGTTCCATTTGTACCTTTTAGACATTTTAAACAGACTCTTATGCAAGTAGTAAGGCATATTAAGCTCATATCCCATGAAAACCATAAGTAGCCGAAGGTGGTACAAGAAAAAAAAACCATACCGGCCCTCACAGGTAATGAACTACTTGGTTACCATCAGCAAGTCATGCCAGCGTTGCTTGAGCATATTTGCGGGCAAACCCTTGTCACAGGAACTCACCCTTCGTGAATGGAAGAGTAATGTCCACAGGACATCTTCCACTTTGCAATTTTTTGACCATTTCTGTCCAACAACAGGCAGACCGGTAGCTAAACTGAGAAATTGCTCGTCAATTTCTAATTGCACATCCCCAACCTTGGCTTGGCAGCCATCGAAGGTTAATGCAAATTGTCGAGCCACGCTAGGGTTATAGCCATCAAACTTTCGTATGAACGAGAGACATCCGAATTCCTCCAGGTTGATGTAAGCACCATTGAACATCAACAATGCCTGGCTACCATTGGGTTCAGCCCTTACAACCGGAGCCATGGTGCGGGTGCATGGTAGGGTTTGGGTTGAACACAACAATACACAGGAGCAAAAATCGTTATGGCTAACAGCTGCAAGCGCTCAAAGGGGAATGAATTAATTTATGTGTGCGAAGGTGGTGGGATTATCACCGCCATGCAGCATAGTAATGGCATAGTACAGTGTTGTTCAATCAATCATAATATCATTTAAACCATATTAATCGGCCAACCCGAAATTTCGAGCGGTGGATAATCATATCAACGTGCCATTAATCAATGTAAAACCAAAACCACAAATTATATCAATGCGCCATGTGTATAATTCAAACCAATGTAAAATACAAATGTTTCACCAATGCGCCATGTGTATAATCAAACATTGCCATTCAATATGAAATCAAACTCATATGTGACCCATGCGCTTGTTGCATAATCCAATGTTTTGATAAAAAGTTTTTAAAACATGGTGACAATAGATAAAATCAATAAGTCAAGAGCTTATAATAGTAAGGATCACATCATATAAAAACCATTAATCCATCATGACCCCTATATAATCAAGTATAATTCATCAATCAACATGCTCAATGCCTTAACAATTAAATAAAAATCAAGTTGCACAATGAGAATAGGCAAATGGACATAGTTCGAAAAATCATTCCAGCCACTTAATAATAAACCAAAGGTAAGTACCAACCAGCATATCAATGAGCAGATCATGACAATTCAAATAACGATGAAGAAGTTTTCACGCTTTCAGTCGTGAAAACTAAAATGAAAACCAATTTGCAAATGTCGCTTGAAATGAAAGTGTCGTCTTTTTGCGAAATGCGACAGAAATTTGAAGTTCATAGGTGTAGGTGTAGGCAGCTTTTAAGGCAATTAAAAAAAATTGAATTGGCTGCCAACACCTAGACATCCAAAAACCTAACCCTAGGAGATGAAATGCCAAAAGTCATGTGGGCCCCGTTTGGGTAAGCTAGTACATCAACTTCCCGGGGTCGTAACTTTTGCATACGATCTTCTTTTTCGGCGTGTGATAGCCAATTGGAAAGATATCGTCAAGGAGATTCATTTTGGGGGATCAATCATGCCTTTGGATATCATTGAGGAGCTTTATAATGAAAAAACTTCATTTAGGCCCTCAAAATGGCCCCAGAAGTAAAAACTGCTAAAAATAGTAAATTGCCAAAAATGTCAGAAAACTATTTTGAGCCAGTTGGAAAAGGTGGGTGGCCACCGATATCCATCTGGATCAATCCTCCCTCCTTAGGAATCAATGGTCTCCATTGTGTTGAGGTCCCACATTAGATGAGGAAATTTCTACTGAATTTGGCCCCGGGTGAGCCACTTGCCTTGGTTCAGGAGATGCCCTGCTTTGACGACTCGATAAAGTTGGATCCTTTGTTGTCAAGTGCCCTTGATCTGTCTGTCCACAATCTGATCATTGGATGCTTGTTGTATGCAGTCAGGGTTGAGCTCTATGGGTGTCAGTTGTTCTGCTACATCTGAGGTGTCCAATAATGGTGGGAAATAAGGGCGAAGGAGATCCACGTTGAACACTGGGTGCAGGCCAAGGAAAGGAGGAATGTTGAGCTCAAAAGCATTATCCCCCATAGCCTTGGTGATAGTGTATGGTCCATAACGGAGTGGGCGAAGCTTTTGATGGGGTCCTGTAAGGCGTTCTTTCTACAAGTGCAACCAACATTTGTCGCCCACCTGAAACTTATGTGGCACCCGATGTTGATCATGGCGTTGTTTGTACTTGTCATTGGACTTCTGTAGGATATCCTGAACCTGTTGGTGGATGTGCTGGATCTGCTTAATGAACCGGGTGGCTTTGTCAACTTCAGTTGGAGCAAGAGATGAGTCAGTCGAGGTGACCGCAAGGGGAAGTGCAACATCTATGGGACCCAATGGTTGGAATCCCAACCCCACTTGAAAATGGCTGTGGCCGGTTGAGATATGAAAGGATCGGTTGTAGCTATGTTGGACATAAGGAAGGCTCTCATCCCATGTGTGAGGGTTCTCTTACATGTGAAGTATATGCACAATCATTTGATTTACAACCATAGTTTGGCCATCTGTCTGGGGGTGGAAGGTCGTGGATTTGGTGAGCTTGGTGTCCAACAGTGACCAGAGGCTCGACCAAAATGTGCTAAGAAATCAACTATCCCAATCTAAGACAATGGTTTGTGGGATTCCAAAATGTACCCAGACTCGTTCAAAGAAGAGCTTGGCAGTGGCCTCTGCTGTGATGCTCTTCTTGCAGGCAACCAGAATCGCCATCTTAGAAAAGCAATCAACAACCACAAAAACATAGTCATTTCCCCGCTTGGTAGATGGGAGGCCCGACATGTAGTCCATTGAGATGGATTCACATGGCCTGTCAGAAGTAGGAAGAGGGGTGTACAAGCCCTGTTTCTTAGTGTTCAGTTTCACAATAGTGCAGGCAGTGCAGGACCTGATATACTTGCCGACCTCCTGTTAAAGTTTTGGCTAGTAGAAATTTTTTTGTAGCATCACCACTATATTTTCGATGTCAAAGTGTCCTGCCACCCAACTATAGTGGGATTCCCAGATTATCTTTGCTCACTCGCTTGATGGAACACAGATATGGCCCAGACGACACAACAACCCATCCTGAATATGGAAATTATAGACAACTACATTTGCACGCAACATTTGGTAGGTGGTGGCGAAGTCAGGGTCTGTCTCATAGAGTTGGGGCCATCCATATGTCTCATGGCTGCAAGATTCTAGCACCGTGGTGAGTGCCACGACTGGCGGTCTGCTGAGGCAATCAGCGATGCAATTGGTGGTTCCTATTTTATACTTGATCTTGAGGTGGAATTGCTGCAAGTATGCAGACCACTTTTGATGGCTATCATTTTGCAGTTTTCCCCGTGTCTGCATGAACTACAATGGCTTATGATCAATGTGGATGATTGTCTCCTTCCCAAGAATGTAATGTCTCCACTGGCGACATGCTTGCACAATGGACTACATTTCTTTGTCATAAGTAGGGTACTTATGGACAATATCTGATAGTGTCTCACTATGATAGGCCACGGGGTGGTCGTGCTGAGTGAGAACGGTGCCCACGGCATAGTCTGAAGCATCTGTCTCGATCTCAAAGGGATGTTGCAGGTCTGGTAGTGAAAGTACTGGGGCTAAGAACAAGCGCTTCTTCAAATCATCGAACGCTTGTTGTTGGGACTGACCCCATGCAAATTTCGCCTTACCACCACCCTTGTTTATTTGGCTGAGGGCCCATGCAATATGGGAGAAACCCAACATGAACCTGCGGTAGAAATTAGCAAGTCCCAAGAAGCTCCGAAGCTCAGTGAGTGTTGTTGGGGCTGACCAGTCACGGATCACTTGGATCTTGGCTGGATCCACATGTATTCCATGCTGATCAATGATGTAGCCCAGGTAATGGACCCTGTCCATGCGGAAGGATCATTTTTCTAGGTTGGTGTATAGCTTGTGCTGTCGCAGGGTGTGCAGAACCTGCTGAGTATGCTACAAGTGTTCGTCCCAAGTCTTGTTGTAAATTAGAATGTCATCCAGATACACCACTACAAAATTATTGGTGAATGGTCACAGGATATCGTCCATCATCCTCATGAAAGTGGCTAGAGAATTTGTCAAACCAAAGGGCATGACCAACCATTCAAAAAGTCCTTCCTTTGACTTGAAGGCAGTCTTCCATACATCTGTCTGTTCTATCGGGACCTGGTGGTAGCCAGACTTCAGATCAATCTTACTGAAGTATTTGTCCCCTGTGAGTTGATCAAGGAGGTCATCGATTCGGGGAATTGGGTACCGGTTTCTGACAGTGATTTTATTCAGAGCTCAATAATCAATACAGAGTCACCAGGTTCCATCTTTCTTCTGTACCAGCATGATTGGGCTCCTGCAAGGTGATGAGCTAGGGCATATGTGCCCCTTGTGGAGAAGTTCTTGGATCTGTCTCTTGATCTCCTCATTCTCTAACAAAGAGCGATGATAGACTAGCCCATTATGCAACGGTGCGTCGAGGGTCAGATCGATGGGGTGCTTGACCTGGCAGTGCAGAAGTACCCCTGTAGGTGAAGAGAAGATATCTGAGTATTCTTCCACGACCTTATCTACTTGATTCTGCTATGTGGAGAGGTCGACCACAGAGACCCTAGATGTGGCTGCGATATTTTTCTTATTCTAAGAGCAAATCATGAAGAAGACAAACTTCCCTGTCTGAGAGATGACCTTCCTGCATTACTTAGCAGAGATCAAGGAAATAACACTAGGTGGGACTGCCTCGGGTATCCTATACAATTTCCTGTTCAAAGTAATAATAACACTACGAGGCCTAAACTCATATACAGCATGACATTTCCATAAATAAGGTTGGCCCAAAAGAACATCAAAAACTTCAAGAGGAGCAACATCACACAATACCTCTTCTTTGAAGGGCTTGATGCCATACGACAGTCGACACTGTTGGTCGACGCGGAGATCACTTCCTTGGCAGAGCCATCCAATGGTGTAGGGTTGTGGGTGCGTCATTGTTGGTAGGGCCAGCCACTTGATGACCTCTGCTGAGATGAGGTTCATCTGGCTACCGCTGTCAACAATGAAGTGCAGTGGGGTGCCTTTTACCCACATCTTTGAATGGAAGAGGCACTCTCCTTCTTCTGGTTCGTCTGGTTCACCAGGCTGGATCTTGGTAGTAGCAACGGTGGCACTGGGTTTCATGTCAATGATCCATCTTCCCCTTTTTGGTTCTGTCTCGAAGTCAGAATCTGCATCTGATTCAGAGGCTTTCACTTCGGCCACCAGCGACTTCTTTGAGCGACAGTCAGCAGTGTTATGCCAAGGGCTCTTATGGAAGTCGTACCACTTCCCGGTATCTTTATTTGTCTTTCTGGTGTCCTTCTTTACTTGTGGCTTGTACTGGTTGTCTTGATACTATCCATATTTTCTCTATCCTTTGTTCAGTGGGTTGGGGCCACCCTTTCCTGGATTTTTTTTTCAGGGGTTCCCAAGCCCAAATTGCCGCGTCTTTTGTTTGAGCTTCTGCTCGATTTTGACGGCATATCGGTAGGCCGCTCCCAAGGATGAGATGTCTAGAAATTCCATTTTGGTCTGGATGTATCTATGCAGATCACTACGATACTTGAGCACCATATGTCTCTCTGAATATTTGATACCCAACTTCGTGCGCAAGGTATGGAAGATATTTGTGAAATCTGGCACTGCTTGGTCTCTTTCTTCCCGCAATGTGGTCCATTTGGTATACAGATCATCATAACTTCCGACAGGGTAGTATTGTTCCTTAATAGCATCCCTGAAGGATTCCCAGGTGGCCATGACTGAAAATAATGAGGGTTCCTCTGTTTCCTTTTTCTCATAGAAATTTTCCCACCAATCTTTGACATGGGGAACGACTTTGAGGAGCGCAAAAGCAATCTTTTCTCTATTCGAAAATTTATGAACAGAAAAATACCCTTCTAGTAGATTCAATCACTTGTCTACAGCATCTGTGTCTATCTGACCTTCAAATATAGGAATATCAAAGATTATTTGTACCTTGAAGTGGGTGGCACCTCCGTTCAAAGAAGATGCATCGCCTATTGGTAGTCGTCAAACGATTTGCGGGAAACTATCCATCATCTCGCTCCTCTGTTGCATGAGGGCTTCCTCAATAAACAATTTGAAAGGATCTCCTGTCCTAAAATATTTATTTTCTCCTGCCATGGGAGGTTTCTTGGGCATGCGAGAGCTTCTATCCTCAAGAGAAACAAGCTCGAGACCCAACTCTTTGTACTCCGACCTCATTGGGGACATGCATTAAGACGACAAGGAGCAGACCGCTCTGATACCACTGATGCTGATTTTATGAGCAGAATGAAATGAATACAGATTATTAATAGGTTCTTAACACAAAATAATAGAGATACAATAAAACTGGTTTTCTATTCAATAACGAAATAAGTTGAAACTGTAAAATGCAGCGGAAACAAGCTTGCTAGAATGGTGGTGGCTTATCACTGAGAAGAGATGTGACGGCAATGCGCATTCACAAGCAGAAGGTTACAATGAGGCTTTGAATTCCTTTTTACAATAATCAAGAATTCCAAAAACCCTAGACATCCAAAAACCTAACCCTAGGAGATGAAACGCCAAAAGTCATGTGGGCCCCATTTGGGTAAGCTAGTACATCAACTTCCCGGGGTCATAAATTTTTCATATGATCTCCATTTTAGGCGTGTGATAGCCCGTTGGAAAGGTATCACTGAGGAGATTCATTTTGGGGGATCAATAATGCCTGTGTCTATCATTGAGGATCTCTATACCTAAAAAACTTCATTTAGGCCCTCAAAATGGCCCCGGAAGTAAAAACTGCTAAAAATGTCAGAAAACTGCTTTGAGCAGTTGGAAAAGGTGGGTGGCCACCGATATCCATCTGGATCACATGGTTTTCATAGATGCATGCAAAGAAGGACTTGGTGGAGTCCTCAGTCAGAATGGGTTTGTGATATGTTCCAAATCCAAAAAATTGAAAGATCATGAAAGGCTCTATGCCACTCATGATTTGGATTTGGCAGTCATAGTGCACACCTTCAATAAGTATAGGAACTACCTCATGAGAAAGAGGTTTGAGCTAAGAATAGACCATAATGGTCTGAAATATTTGTTTGATCAGCCAACTTTAAATTCCAGGCAGAGCAGATGGTTAGAATTCCTCTATGAGTATGAATTTGATATTAAGCACATCAAAGGAAAAGAAAACAAAGTGGTTGATGCACTCATCAAGAGAGTGCATGAAATGCATGCCAAATCCATTAGCATGTATCAAACTAATCTTAAAAGAATAATTTATGAGGCTGCAAAAGTAGATTTGTAATAAATGGAGTTGGTAACAAAATTATAGCAACGTAAAATGCAACAAAAAGTTGAAGATTATGAATTGGGAAATGATGGAATTCTCTTGTATAGGAACAAAATTTATGTACCCAATTCTCATGAATTGAGGAGTATGATTTTGAAAGAGATGCATAATGTACCCTACGCTGGACAACCAGGATATCATAAAAAAGTTGCATCAGTCAAGAGCTAATGTTGTTGGCCAGGCATGAAGAAGAAAAATGTTTGGAGTGTCAAAAAGTCAAGGTTGAGCATAGACACCCAGCTGGGTTGTTGCAGACATTTCCCATTCCTGAGTGAAAGTGGGAAGTTGTGACAATGGATTTCATCACCAAATTTCCTAGAACAAACAAGCAGCATGATTCTATCATGGCGGTGGTGGAAAAGATTACTAAAGCTGTCCATGTCATTCCTATGAAGGTTACTCACAAGGAAACCAATGTTGTTGATATTTATATGAGGGAATTAGCACGATTGCATGGCATACCCAAGACAATTGTGTATGAAAAATACCCAAATTTTACCTCAAAGTTATGGAAGGTATTATTCAAAGGGTTCGGAACAAATTTGAACTTCAACACAACCTATCATCCCAAGTCTAATGGGAAAACAAAAAGGGTGAACCAAATGATAGAGGATATGATAAGAATGTACATGATGGAAAAACCATATAAATGGGAATATTATCTACACTTGGTATCATTTTTTATGCAAGAGCATCACTCCACCTCAGCAAATGAGCTAGCACGCAGACACGCAATGGAGAAAGGGAGAGGCACTGACCCTCCTATTTTTAAATTTTTGAATATAATCCTATATGGATTTTTGTGTGTTGTAAGGATGATAAATGTCAAGCCATGCCTTTGTACAGGTAGTGGTTAGGATTGCCTTAAATAGTTACTTGTAGCAGGTTCATATCGTAGTCAAGTCTGGATAAACATTTATGGAATGTAGCCGTAGGAGTATGGTGTCGTAACTGAGACAGTGATAGCACTAAGGTGGTGGTGAGGATCAGATCAAAAATCCCTCACTTGTAATTAGGATACTTGAGAGAGAGATCCCAGAAGGGGAGAGTCTTAGGAGACTTAGGAGGTAGAATAGTTCTGAGGGAGAGCTTGAGAGAATAGGGACTCTATTGCGGTCCAGTTTTTGTAAACATCTGTATAGACACACAGAGATAATAGAAAAGTATTTTTTTGTGCATATGATGTGTTTATGTATTTGTATTCATTGTTATGCTTTTATATGTCATTAATTTTTGAATGTATGAATTGTTGAAGTATTATATGAGTTTCAATTGTTTCTCGTCTTAGAGTTTCTAAGTGCAGGGAGTGCACATAGTCCACAAGGAGTGCATTGATATAGGTGAGTTAACCTCAAGGAAAGATCAGGAGGGATATTGTTGAACCTTCAACAACATAAGTGCAAGGAGTGCAAGGAAGAAATCTTTGTCGAGTTCAGAGAGGAGCAGAGTTACTGAGAAGTCTTTAGAGCTCTGTCAAGTGGGCATCGAGAGAAGTGCAAGTGTGCATAGGAAGAACTCTGTGTTGAGTTCGGGAAGAATGGAGTTATTGGATAATCTATAGAAGCAACTATGCAAGGTGTGTATCGAGCAAGGGGAACGACAGGAGGGAGAGAGGTATTTATTTTCAAGAAATCCTTCGGATCTGAGTTTGACGAAATCCTAGAAACACAAGGAGTGCGTGGGAGATCGAAATCTTCGAGGAGATCAAGATCAGAAGTAATAAAACAAGGAGTGTGGGGGTGAAAAACTTACTCTAAGTCCTAAATATCAAAAGAGATAACGCTCTCAGAAGCATAAGAGGGACCCAAGATAGTCGGGTTCGCAAGAGAAAGTTCAAATGCCAAGAGCTTTGAACACTCTTGAAGTCTTCCAAGTCAGGAGAAGTCTAAAGCTCAGGAGGACGAGCAACAGTAACCATCAGATTGGTTGTAAGGAGAAGCCTGGTCGGTTGGATCAGTGCCTAGTGAACAAGAATAGTGTAGGAGAAGAGAACATATCCCATCCATTGGATCTGAGTGTAGAGGGTAAACAACAGTTGGATCCAGATGAAAGTGAATGACCCTTAACGTTGTGTACATGTAGGATATCAGACTTGTCAAAGTTTTGAAGTCTCGAAACAAGTAGGGACCATCCATCATAAAAGGAAACAGGTGGCACAATATTTGAGTTTTTGGGTGAAAGTACTCTGGCAAAACCGAGTGCACAGGAGTTGAAACTCTCAAACCCCAAAGAACCAAAGCAGATAGAGTTCGTCAGATCAAAGGGGAGACATGCTTCAATAGATTTTTTGTTTAAGGTGAAGACATTACAGGAAGAACGAGTGAAAAAAAGGTTGAAACACCCGAAGCCTGAAGAGTCGAAGAGCCGAGAGCCCTCAATCTACAAAGGGACACTTGTCAACATATCACAAGCTCCGTGTAATTTATAGTGAGGTTTCAGTTTAGAACTGAGATCGCTAAAGCCCGAAGAGCCAAAGAGAATCTGGACCGTCAGATCCAGAAGACCACGTGGTGAAAGATCGTGACCTCCAGGTAAAGTCACTCCAGAATAACGCAAAGGAGAAGGGTTTGAATTCACCGAAGCCGAAATAGCTGAAGTGAATGATACTCATCAATCTGGAAAAGGACAATTGTCACCAAATCATGGACTTTGGAGGATTGCACTGGGGTTTTTGTGGAAAAGAAGTTTCGAAAAGTTCTGAAGCGCCGAAGGATGAAATTATTAAGGGTCATTAATCCCAAAGGAAGAATACGGGTCGTTGATTTGTGAAGGGATGCATGGACGATGGAGAGTCACTCCATTAGACAACCATTAAATAGACATTGGATCAAGGGAGGACATGTTTCAATAGATCTAACACTCCAGAAGGATTCACTCCAGAGGTTTTTGGTTGTTGAGATTTAAAATCGCCGAAGGTCGAAGTCCCAAAAATGATGAGAGTCGTTGATGTGAAGGTATACATGTGGCATCAAATCTAGAACTCTAGAGAAAAGAGAAGGAGGAAAGTTCCAAAGACCCGAAGGAGGATCTTGACCATTGATCGAGAAGGAGGTCATAGGACCGTAGATCTTAGTTTAAAGGTCAAACATCTGAGGTAGAAGCAGGGACATTGATTCAATAGGACAAGTGTCAGCAGATCGTTAACTCCAGGAGACTGAAGTATGGATGGAAGCAAATTTTCAGATTTCAAGAACCTAAAGTCCAGAATCACGAAGAGATCTAGTCCATAGATTTGGAGAGGGAGGATATGAATCGTCAATCCAGAGGTACTATCAAGATTGGGAGATCAATGGTCCCACAACATTTTAGGGATTGAAGGTGCGTGAGATTTAATAGAAGTCATGAGGTCATGTGAGGACGTCGTCAAAGGTCACATGCATAGAAGGAGCTTGGAAAAGGGAGCTTGTGGATGTTGAGAATCAAGATTCCCGAAGGCCAGACTCATGGAGGATATCCTAGCCATAGATTCAAGGATCTAGATGGCAGCAGATATTCCACTCCAGAATATTTCCATAGAGCAGAGAGAGAAGTTTGAAAATTGAAACTCCCAAAGCCCGAAAGGAAAAACCAACGATAGTCATTGATCTTAATGGGAGTTACGTGGAAACAGATCACGACGATATAAGGTCATGTGTAGATGGAGGGAAAGGAGATCCGATAGCAATCATTGATTGCGAGGAAACACCGAGAGATAGGATATCGAAGAATGAGAAGGATTGTGGGTCCAGAACCTGCACGAAGAATAATTATTCTAGAGTGGGCCTCAATTGGAACCACAATATTTGCAAATGGATACGTGGCAGCATGAGGAGGATTGTGGGGTGAAAATCGGGTTAGTTTGAAACCACTCTGGCCCGCGCGCATAATTGTGCATTTTCACAATTACACGACCCAGGCTCACATGAGGGAGGGGCTAACACCAAAGAGGCTTACGCTTGAAACTAGTATTTTGAGAGCATGTGGAAATTAGCCCATGGGTCTGACAGTCCTGCACACAAAATGAAAAAGGGACCTATGTGTTATCACTAAAATTTTGTCCGCACATGGCGACAAGAACTCAACATCATCAAAATAGGAATGAATTCATTCATGGCACTGAATTAGTTTCACAGCATTGCAAAAGGGTCAAAAACTATACAAAGTAACCAAAAATCAAAGGGCGCTTTACAGAAGTTGGGTGCGCGTGCATATGCACGGAACAGGAACGTACAATGCAAGCATGCACACACGACACGCGGTTGTTGGTGCAAAAACCCGCGCACCTGCTAAACGGTGCATTTATTGAAATTGGTCGACCTCCCAACCACTTATGGATCAACTCCCAAGCCAATTTGACCCCAAATCTGAGCTGAATCCACATCGTAGGCTGGTCAAAGACCTAATTGAGCCCTAAAGAGCCCCTTTTCACACCTCAAAGGAGTTACATAATCACCCAATGCTATGCTATAAAAAGCCATGAAGAAGCATCATTTTATCAAGGAATTTCATGTAATGTTATGCTGCTTAGATTGTTTTAAGGATTCACTCCTTGGCAATAACACATTGGCACCATTTCATTGAGCTATCCATCTCTACATTGAGTGGATGTGCTTGGAGTTCTTTCACCATCATTCTCATTGTCTTATTGTAAGGAGAGAAAGTTTGTGAGGGCCTCAAGAGCCTTCCTTTGGAGGAAGAAGGAACCACAGTTCCCTTTCTTCATTGTGCTTTGATTTCATCAATAGACCAGCTCAAAACATTGGTGATATTGGTCTTGTTTTGCTTGTTATTTCTTTTTCCATATGCTCATAGTTTTAGTTTGTTTTAATTTAATTATTGCTTATCGTTTTGTTGTTCTTTTTCTAACCCTTTCCTCTACAACTGTCATGCTCAGCAAGACCCAACTGGGCATGTAAGCACCCTTTATTTGCTCACCAAGTGACGAATTGGGTGCAAACAAATTGGCGACCATACTAGGGAGAAGGTATCAATTCCTCCCTCATTTGGGTTTATTTTGCTTTCCTTTTGATTTCATTAACTTGCAGGTACACAAACCGTCCTCTGCCGACCTGCTAACCAGTCAATTCACAAGAGAATTGGGAGAAATCCATCCGGATTTTCTTTCTCGGCCTCTTTCCACAGGCGCGCGGGTATTTCACCCCACAGACGTGCATTGTGCGTGCATGCGCCTTTACCGCAGTCTGTCTATGCGCGCATGCGCTTGTTCTCTTGATTCTGAACGCGCATCAGCGCTCAGCGCGCGCCTGTCTACACTATAGGCCGCACATTTTGCACAAAATTTTACATTGTAAGGTCTTGGGATGTGGGGAAAGTCATTTTCCTTCTTAAGAATGATGTTATGCATGCTCTAAATACTCCACCACTTAGACCCCTCAACTTATAAAGGGGATAGTCAAACAAACATAGGCACTTAGGTGGATAAAAATTATTTTCCCTTATTTGCTTTTTTCCACATGGATGGCTTGCTTTGATTTATAATCTAAGTTGGAAAATCATACTTAATCACATCTAAACTCACATTTTGGGACTCGAAGTTGAAGTAACAACCTTGAGTATGATCTTCTCTTGCACCTTCAAGCGATCTTGAGAACCAGAAAAGGATTGCGAAAACAAACTCATCTCCCTTAACAAAAATTTCAAAAACCTTTAGGAGAGGACAAAGGCCCTTTTGGGACCCCTCTTAGTTTCATTTTTCAAACATATCTTAAATTTGTAATGGGCCCATACATGCCCACATGTCGCAAAAGTAGGATAGTGATTGGACTTTTGCTTTCTTAGATCAAAAAACTAGGAGAGTTTAAAGGTTTGTAACGGGCCCACACATGCGAACATGTTCAATCTAGGATAGTTTCATGTTTTTTCTAGATTAACTCACACATAGGGAGTTAAAGGATAGTAACAGAACGCATGTCCACATGCTAGTTTCCTAGGGATTTTAAAATTCCACAAGGTTGTACCAATGACATCTAGCTAATTAGGTAATCACACTCTTGTAAGGACCAAGCAAATTCCACATGCATCAAGGTGACATCTAATTAATTAAAACTTGCCGCACTTTCACTCACACACAAAAGTCACTTTTTCACTCACATAGCCTCTTCTCGAAACATGGAGGTCTAAGTAGGTTTCCTCCAAAGGAATTCTGAAAACACCCCATCTTTTCTTGATAGGACTATCCACTCCCACTTTTAATCAAACGAGGTTGGTTTTCACCCCCAGCCTCACAAAACAACTTCACCTAAAATATTTCTAAAAACTCACTAAGTTTTCCTCCACAGGAGGTACCAAAAGAAAATTTTAGTCTAGGTAGGATTTCGGGGATAGGCATCCAAATAACTTCCCGTTATCTGGTTCTCACATTTTCAAACATAGAAGTTGACAAATAGGGAACTTCAAATCCTCCAAGTCCAGTGTTCCAATCACCATAAGGCAGGGAGATACCCGTGAAGGGTCGAAGGCTGAGGTCCGGTTGTTTTGTGCGTCCCCCCTTGAGGCACCCACCTCTTGGACGGGATCCAGCCCGTGACCCATTTCTTAGGTCGAAAATCTAAATTCCGCACTTGGACCGAGGTACCTAGTGACAAACTTTAGGACATCTACCCAGGTGGCGATTGTGGGCTGCAATCGCACCTTGATTGGATTTTGTGTGGCTATTGGGAAGTATTGCCAGCTCTTCCGGGATATTGCCCCCTCTACCCCTCATTATAACCAGTTATTTCATCCTTCACTAGTGTCTCTTCCGGTGACTTCATACCCCACTGTTGAGTACTATTGGAAGGTCCAGTGCTATTTGAGAGGAAGGACGTTATGTCTTCTAGGACACGAGCATTTGCTTTATTTTGATTCCTCCACGTAGACAAAACCTTCTTACCCATAGATATGCTTCTTTTTCATTTATGTAGGATGCACATCTGATTACAGTTTGACTTTGATATATATATTGTGTAAAACAATCACAGCAAAGACTCTTGTTTCCATATTTCTCTCACCACTTGTTGCACCCATTCACACAACTAGTCTGACATCATAGGGGAACCACAGAACCCTCGTCGTTCACGACGCTTGCTGAACCTTCCTCCTATCTTAGGGGGAGTATCTGGTCATACCCACTCATCGGTACCTCCTTCACACACTCTTGTGAGTGCTACCATCTTAGGATCAGCTTTGCTTGGTTCTACCTTACTTGGGTCCACTTCCCAAGGTCATACATTCACTCGCTCTCCTTTGCATGGAAGCGGGGGACCCACTTCCTCTCAAGGAGGGAGCACCAACCCACCTA
>ML799073.1:76485-100440 GCA_009831015.1 Picea engelmannii | reverse complement strand
CTTGGTTCTACCTTACTTGGGTCCACTTCCCAAGGTCATACATTCACTCGCTCTCCTTTGCATGGAAGCGGGGGACCCACTTCCTCTCAAGGAGGGAGCACCAACCCACCTAGTCCCCATCAAGGGTCAAGTTCACAACACACTATGGCTGGAAATAATCCTGCCACCCCACTACAGATGCCATACTTGGCCTCTCTCAACATACCAGATCTCACCAAGCTTACCAATGATCCTATATTGCATGACGCCACATGGCCTGCAATGCCAACTAAACTTCCTTCAGACATACCAAAGTTTGAAGGAAAGGCAGGGGATGACCCCACCAACCATGTCATGACCTTTCATCTGTGGTGTTCTTCCAATAGCATTATGGATGATTCCGTCAGACTGCAATTATTTCAATGCACACTCACTGGCCCATCAGCCAAAGGATATGTCGAAGAAAAATCAGGGTCCCACACAACCTTTGAGTCCTTGGCCAAAGAATTCTTGACTTTCTTCCAATTACCCATCCACCATGACAATGGTCTAGAACTATTGTCTAACTTCAAACATACCTCAGCCACCCACATCGCTGACCACATTCATGAGTGGCGTAGGCGACGTAGTTTGTGTAAAGCAGAAACCACCAAACAACAATGTCTTGACTGGTTTCTTAGATCACTTGTCGCTCTCCTTGGTAAGGATGTAGCTTCCACCTTCCCACAATCTGAAGAGGAATCCATCAACAAGGCTCAACAATATGACCTCATTTATGCAAAGTCAAGATACTTATACACAGTACTTCCTGATCTTCCAAAACCTGTTCCATTTGGCCAGGACAAACCAGGGATGTGTCACTCAGCAGATGGACTAATAGGTGCCACCACACACCATGGTCCACAACGACAACCACCACCAATGTATGGAACACCTCAATACCCGCCGGCATACGGGGGCACTCCTTATTACCCCCCACCCCCTTATCAACAGCCATATCCTGTTGCTATACCTCCACCCATCAATGGAGCACCACTGGCACCTCCAATACATCCACCTGTTCCCACAAATAGTGGTACTCCCTCAACATCAGCTTATAGTACTAGTGAAAGCACACAGCCTTCCTATGTACCTTATGGATCGGTACCACCACAAAATCCATACTTTCCGTTTCCTGGTCCTCCACAACCCATGGCTCCCCCACATCCTCATGCGGGGGTAAATTTTGTTCAACCCTATGCGCTCAACAATATCAAAATTTTGAACAGTTGAACACAGCCAACCCAACTCACCCTTCGAACAATGCCAAGAAGAAAGGATGGAACAGGAACAATAACAACCCTGGTCAAGGCGGGAATCAACCCCCACAACACCAACCCACTGGGGGCAATCAGAACCAAGGGAACCAAAACCCCCAAGGGGGCAACAACAACAAACGCCAAGGGAGAAATAATATTAAAACCATCCACCCTTGTGCTCTTTGTGGCGAGTTCAGTCATTACACTCACCATTGCCCCCAGATCGTTGATTTCAAACGGTTGAAAGACTTGGGTATTCTTCCCCATACCCCTGTACAAACTTCCCCTCAGTAGGAACCACAACAGTATGTGCAGCAACCCCCTCCCGCCATGTTGCAAAATCCTATCCCACATCAAGGTGTGATAAACACCCAACAGGACACACAGCATCCCCCACCTTAGGTGGGCCAATACCACAATCCCAACAATCCAGCAGCACGAATAATTCTCCTCACCAGTGAGGAAGAAATTCTTCTACAAACACGCAATCATCAGTATCCAACACCAGCTGAGTCTACTCCTATCTCTCAAGAGATAAACCCTACACCGACCGGACCCCCGTTGATGATCCCTCGCCCTTCTTCTGAACCACCATTACGCATCCCTCTCATCCCCTTGTGCAGGAATGTTCACAATCCATAGGCTAGGGCAGCACATAACTACAGCTTGGTAGATGACTTAGCACAATCCCCGGCTGCCATGTCAGTTTTGGAAGTCCTCCAGACTTGTCCTACGCAGCGGAAATGTCTACTTTCTTCCTTGGGGGCAGTCGACCCTGCAGATACTCGACTCAAGACCTTTGACCTTGATAGCTGTGAACCTCATCTTCCTGCTTTGGTCGCTATTCAAATACCAGTAAAAATATGGAACATCACCGTCCATCGGTGTATCATCGATGAAGGTGCATCTACATGCATCATGTCCAAAACAGTATGGCAGAAACTCGGTTCCCCAGAACTCATACCCTCCGCCATCACATTACGAGCTTATGACGGAATACCATCGTCTCCTGAAGGGATCTTCCAAAATGTCCCCGTGGAACTCGGGGGCAAAACCATCCTCATTGACATCGAAGTTATCAACGCTCCGCTCGATTACAATATATTGTTTGGACATAGCTACATGTATGCTATGAAGGCAGTGGCATCATCCGTCTTTAGGACAATCATGTTCCCCCACAATGGGAAGATTGTGACCATCAACCAAGTCTCACATTATGAGCCAAACCCATCTGCCAATCTCGATAACATTCTTCCTCTTATTCACACCAACAAAGATGCATATCCACTCATCAAGATGGGTCCTAGGATTTTCAAAGATCCATCCTTATTAGGGACATATCATGGAGCACCACCACTCCTTCCCCCTAACCAGGTATGCGTCATCTCCTCTAACGAAACTCACACGAAGGATGTTCATCCTCCTCAGGAGGCTTCAGTCATCCTTGACGTCTCAACAGTCGCAGAACCACTTCAGTCAGAGCCTCCTGCGCACTCATCGACCCCTTCGGTCCACGAATCCACACCCACTCAAGGGCATAATCCCATTTGGGATACAGTTCCCCGACCCCTCACTCAAATTCCCTTCTTTTACCCTCCACCCAGTATAGAAGCTTTCCAGGTAGCCGCAATGCTCACACTACCCAATATGGTGTTAGAAATCCCAGTGTGGTATCTACATCCACCTGAGATGGTCCCTCGCCCACAGGAAGGCCTCCCCATGATGATTCTTGTCCTCACCCCCACTACCGCCATACTCCCTACCCCCCCTGCTACAACTGGGGGCAGGAGAAAGAAGAAGGAGCCCACAACTCCACTTCCCCCATGAATTCCACCACCTTTCGCATTATGTGAGAAAGAGGGCCACCAAACCAACAACTTCCCATCACTACCGGAATTACGGAATTTGATTCCAATCATTCACACTCTCACAACACCCATCACTACTGCTAGTTCTACTGCTACCACCCAACCTTCCAGTAGTAAAGGGTTGAGGACCAAATTCGCGTGTGCTATCTGTTCAGAATATGGCCATTACACTCATCATTGCCCAGCACTACCACGTTTCCGGCATACATTAGCTGTTGTATGCCAGAACTTTCAGAATGACCCAGGCCCTGCTACATCCTCTACAACAAATATCACTGGCATTCGCTATGTCACCACTTCAGTCAATGAACGCATGAGATGCCCTTGCTCTCTTTGCGATTCACTAGATCACTTTACATACTAGTGTACTATGATCTTGGAATATAGGCAACATCAATTGGCCCTGCTTCACCAACCCGGAGCAACAACCATTGACATTACTTTGCCACTGGTGGATCTTCACGTCATTTCTCCCGAGCCCGAGGCACTCCCTACGCCTCCATGGTTCTTAGATGATGTCTCTGAGGATTTACCCCGTAACCCACCCAACTCTCCTCTGCAATCCGCTCGTCCAGTCACTGTAGAAGCAAGTACAAATGAGGTGGCAATGTGGGCCCTATAGCTATATATAGGCCTTTTTCCAAACTTCCACTCACCATTCCGGGAGCCCAAGGTGTCCATTTTTCAAACCGTCTTTAGCCACGGGATCAGCATCCCGCCGCCTACATCATGACCGTCCCTGGGTCACTTTTCGTCCTAGGCCCCCGGGGCACCCTTTTTTCCATATCATGGTCAGGTACGCATGCGCATAGTCACATTTTTCAAATACATGCTCATATCTTTGATTCTCTTCAGATATAGTTCACTTTGGGTATTTGGTTGTTTTGTGTGCAGGTACTTGCTCATCGGCCACCGACATCATCTCTTCAGGTATATATACTCAGCACTGGCATGTATTCTTTCCCATTGTATTGCATTTCCATTTCCAGTCACACCCTCTGATATTTGTCTTTAGGACCATCTTTCCCGGCTCTGCAGTACTCACACCTCCATTTGCATCATCAGTACTGTAACCTGGTAGCATTCTCACCCACATGAGTTGTCCCATTCATAGCACCTTTTGGCACTTTTTGAAACTCATGTTGTCCTTCATTACCCTTTAGGGATGGGAGTCCCTGTAGTCTTTCATCATGTTGCAGATCAACCACATACTTCTCCTCATTTTGCTGGCTTCCCATATGGACTCCTAGATCATCTCTTTATGGTTCTATTCTTTTTACCTGCACCTCCTCCGGATCATGAACCCTCCATTTCATCCACCCTCAGTTTTCCCATCTGCGAACCTATCTTCGTTTCAGCTACCTCATATAGAAACTCACCAATGGGGCCCCCACCCTTCATCAAATTTCCAAGAAATCTCTGCTCTCCCTGGGGAATTCATTTCACACCGGGGGACCCGTTTCTGTATTTGTACATTTTTCCCAAACAAATTATTCATTATTTATTGTACAAACACCTTTATTTTCAATCATTTCCTTTTTGCCATCACCATTGGCGACTTGCTTCCTTTTTGGCCACACACAACCCATGTCATCCTTGGTTGGAGCATTTCTTCTCATTTACCCTTGTCGACATCGTCCATATCTTCACAATACTTCATAGGTCACTTGCCTCTACCCTCTGAATTTGTTCACCTTGTCCCGCATATGGCACAACTTATCCTCGGTCTTGGCATCCCCCTGACACTCGACCATGTCACACGGTTGCGGCCACTCATTATATCATACACCCTCCAACCAAGGGAAGTCTTGAGTCTTCCCACTCCTTGACTTCGTCCATGTACCTCTGCCCACTTTCTCACCTCAATATATTTCACGAAGCCCTTTGCTTCTAGGAGTCACGTCCCCATTTTGTCGACATCAGCACAATTTTCCAGAAGGGGGACAGTATCTTGATTCTCAATGAGCGATCTCGGACGGCACAGGGGGAAACATCATTGCTCCTTGATGTCATTGACCCCCATAACATTCGACGCCAACACTTTCTCATGTGACGATGGGTCTTACTTTGCGACTATTGCAGTTATTATTATCATTTGCCGAAGACCTCTGAACTTGATCGGGCCATCAATGCCCGCATCATCGTCGCTGCTTATTACCGCGATCATTGCCTATTGTTCAGAGTATGTTCCTTTGCAGAATTGTCTTATGCCTTTATTATTACCGCCCCCGAGGGCGCTGCAGTTGTCTACAACAATACTTCATTCACCTTTTTTCAGAGTTACATCACACGAGCATGGGGAATGCCCGCCTCGTTTGTACACAGTTGTATATTGCTACACACCTTATGGAAGGTCGGGTTCTACCGGTTCCTTTCTTCTCCAACGGATTTCTCTACACGGTCCCACTATTACTCTCCCTTCCAACCACATTCTCAGTAAAAGAAACATTGATGGATTTTGGCTATACGTATGCTCCTAACCTCATCCATCAGGGGGCATCTGTTATCACTGAAATTTCGTCCGCACATGGTGACAAGAACTCAGCATCGTCAAAACAGGAATGAAGTCATTCATGGCACTGAATTAGTTTCACAGCATTGAAAAAGGGTCAAAAACTATACAAAGTAACCAAATATCAAAGGGAGCTTTACAGAAGTTGGGTGTGCGTGCATATGCGCGGAACAGGAACGTACAATGCACGCATGCGCGCACGACGCATGACTGTTGGCGCAAAAACCCACGCACCTGCTAAACGGCGCATTTATTGAAATTGGTCGGCCTCCCAACCACTTATGGATCAGCTCCCAAGCCGATTTGACCCCAAATCTGAGCTGAATCCACATGGTAGGCTGGTCAAAGACCTAATTGAGCCCTAAAGAACCCCTTTTCACACCTCAAAGGAGTTACATAATCACCCAATGCTATGCTATAAAAAGCCATGAAGAAGCATCATTTTCTCAAGGAATTTCATGTAATGTTATGCTGCTTAGATTGTTTTAAGGATTCACTCCTTGGCAATAACACATTGGCACCATTTCATTGAGCTATCCATCTCTACATTGAGTGGATGTGCTTGGAGTTCTTTCACCATCATTCTCATTGTCTTATTGTAAGGAGAGCAAGTTTGTGAGGGCCTCAAGAACCTTCCTTTGGAGGAAGAAGGAACCACAGTTCCCTTTCTTCATTGTGCTTTGATTTCATCAATAGACCAGCTCAAAACATTGGTGATATTGGTCTTGTTTTGCTTGTTATTTCTTTTTACATATGCTCATAGTTTTAGTTTGTTTTAATTTAATTCTTGCTTATAGTTTTGTTGTTCTTTTTCTAACCCTTTCCTCTATAGCTGTCATGCTCAGCAAGACCCAACTGGGCATGTAAGCACCCTTTATTTTCTCACCAAGTGATGAATTGGGTGCAAACACTATGTATATTTGATTTCAGTTCAAAGAGGAACTCAAGGAGTCGATTTGACTCTTCAGTTAGAAATATCCTAGACTGGTAAGTTGTGCAGCCTTTAATAGAGAAGGGGGTCTTCAAACAGGTGGTATCAGAGCCGATATTTTTGTGTGTAGAATTTAGGCAAAAGGAGACAGAGCTTGAATTTCATCTGTGGATTTCAGGCGAAAGGGAAAGAGGAGGAGGCTATTTTCTTGTTTGCAGATATCAGACAAGGGAGACGGTGAAAGGAGATGATTTGATAACATCAGGTGGTATCACAAACAAGAATTTTCTTGTAGTTAGCAGGTAAAGGAAGCAGGGTACTGATGCTCTGTGAGGAGATTGTTGCATGTGCACAACAACAATAATTTAAACATCCATGTGAGCTGTAAAAGAAGATGGAGATGCTATCGGGTGTAGAGTAATCCATAGCCTTTCCAGGAGGGCAAGTAGAAGATAGAAATGGCTACTGAAGGCCATGAGTGTGGTCGAAGAGAAGCTCGCAAGAAGAAATACAATCCAGAGATGGATCTGGAGATTATTGTTAGAGAATAATGGAGAAATTTAATGAATGTTGTTACAAAGCGGCGGTTCAGATCCGTTTGTATCGGAGACACTTAAATCTGCTCTTCTGATATATATATGTAATGTTTTCTTGTGTATAATAAAATATAATACATTTATGTGTGTGAATATTGTGCGCCTATGCTCTCATGGATTTTATCTTGGTATCAGAGCCCATCTGAGCCTGACTCCCTCACGAGAGGGCTCAGGAAGATGAAATAGATCTGAGAATTAATCTGTGTACATAGCGAGAAGAGATCGTGCACCAATTGAGAGAATCTGCCCATCGAGAGAAGATTTTTGCATGGTGGCCCATAATCCATGGGTTCGAAGATATGGACAACAGAGGAAAAGCGTGGCTGCTATCAACGCCTGCGTGTGAGGAAGAGTCACAGGCGGAGGACGAGAATTTTACCTATTTCTTGTTGCTGCCGAGAGGGAGTCAGTCCTTGCGTAGAGGAAAAACCTAACTGTGTGCGTGAAGAGAAGTGATGTTCATTATTTGAAGGAAGATCTGCTGCCTGTCAAACCAGATCTGTCGAGACCCAGGTGATTGTTGTTGTTGATTACCACTTGGAGATCACCAAAAGGAGCCACTGTAATAAAAATCTCATCAAGAATGTGCAGAGGAAATCATGGAAGAAGTGGACGAGTTGAATACTGTCTACGATTCAAAGGCATGGAAGATCTGTTGTTGTGTGTGATCTTGTTGTTGTTCTAATTTCTTCAGATGAAAATTTGTGGTGTGATATGTGTTTGTTCTTGGATCTGTGTTTGGAAGTCTTGGTAATATTGTAAATGTAGTATCATTATTTCTATTTGCAAAATTATATTATGAGAACCAATCATTAAACAGAGTATCATATTTTAAAGCTAGTGGTTCTCGACGTTCTTCGGTGCCAAGAGAACACATCACTGGTTTGAGTATGTGTACAAGTCTGTTATATGTTGTAGACTCTTGTTGTACTTCGATACTCCAAGATCAACAATTACAGGTTACCTTTACGTGGTGAGTTTAAAGTTTTGTGTGTAAGTGTTTATGTAAAAATAAGAACTTGTATTTTGATGCAAGCTGGTAGCCCCAGTTTCAAGTACAACCATTCTTATTGGAAGTCACCTTGTGTAAAGGAATTTTGAGGACATTCAGTATCCAAACTTTTCTTCTAGATACTGAAGGATAGCCGAAAGAGAAAATCCTATAGATGAAGGCAAGTTCATAGAATGCATCAATAATTGACATCTTTTATCACAGAAGCCCCAATGAGCCGAGTTGTCAAATTGTCCATTATACAAGTGCAAGAACGATGGTCAGAGGCATTTTGACTTTAAATGTGTCAGTGGGTAGCTCGAATGTGTGGAGAAGAAAGAGTGAAAGCCGTGTGATTGCAGAGTGAGTTTCAGTGCTGAGGAAGACCAGACAAACGAAAGTTCAAGTGTTGTAATTGTGTGTGAATTGTGGTAGAAAATCAATCTCTCCATTAAGGGGGATTGTTAGAGAATAATGGATAAATTTAATGAATGTTGTTACAAATCGGCGGTTCAGATCCATTTATATCGAAGACGGTTAAATCTTCTCTTCTGATATATATATGTAATGTTTTCTTGTGTATAATAAAATATAATACATTTATGTGCGTGAATATTGTGCACCTATGCTCTCATGGATTTTATCTATCATTGAAATAATAGCGAGGATGGAGCAGTTGACATTAAAAATGGAGTGAGATTCTAAAGTGCAGTGGGTGTATGAGTGGCCCATGAAGAAGAAGGTGAAGTGGCCAGTCAAGATATTGTTGGCCAGAGGACATCAACAGTTATTGAAGAGGTTCCTGAGGTATGTCAAAAGCCTTGGATATGAAGAGCAATTGGTTCACATCTATTGACCAAAAAATGGAAGGAACCTCAGTGATGAGGAGGAGGTGAGATCAGATGAAGATTTCATAAACTGCCAGGAGGGAAGAGATGAATTTTCAAATTGCCAGGTGGGAATGAAATGAGATCATTGGAGGATATCATAGAATGTCAGGAGGAGAGCAGTGGAAATTCATATTTCCAGGTGGGAAATGATATGAGATTAGCAGAAGGTTTCATAAACTGCTAGGTGGGCAGAAATGGACTTTCAAGTTGCTAGGTGGGAAAGGGAAAGAGATCAATGGAAGGTATTGTATACTTCCAGAGGATAAGTGTTGAAAGTTCAAATTTCTAGGTGGTCAATGAGATGGGATTGGTTGATATCATAGAATTCTATGTGGGCATAAGAGAAATCCCAAATTTCCAGGTGGGCAGGGGGAAAGAAACAAGACTGTCTTAAAGTCTCAAGAGCTCAGAAGTGAGTTCATGTCAACAAGGAGTGTTGATAGATGAAGATTCATGTGGATTTTCATACCATGTGAATGAATATGATGAGAAGTTAAACACTCTCACCATCCAAGAGGAGGATCAAAGGAGCATTCTGATCATTGGGGGAATTCGGATATTCCTACCAAACAACCCAGTTGAGGTCAGATCATGTGTTGCAGATGCAATAGCAGGAGAAGGACAACCAGTGGTGAATTTCATGATGAAAGACAAGATATCAGAAGTTTCCCAAGGATAAGGGGAATAAATGGAGAAGACACTGATGTCTACCCCAGCATAAGGGGAGGAGCATTCAAAAGAATGGCCCAAATTTTTCAGCCAGGAAGATGAAACATAGATGACTGCAGCACTGGAGCCTTTAACAATAGAGGAAATAGACAGCATGGATTTTGTTGATATGTATGAATAATTGGAATCCCTATAGAGAAGGGTAATGGTGCAAATATTTCACATCTGACAAGTCAAGTTGGAAGCATATGAAGAAGCATACCAGCCAGAGGAATGGTTGGAGGGAGCCAGAGATATACTAGCAAGAGAACTGGTAGAAGCAAAGTTGTCAGGATGAGAAGCTGAGTGGTATCTTAGAGATGAAACTGTGGAACTGGAGTCTACATCATAGTGGAAAATTAGTGCCACAAGAGGAAGTAAAGACATCATAGGATATCAAGTCGATCCACCCACTAATAAGGAAGAGATGCAGCCAAGAAGACTGCATAAGAAGAGCCAGCCATTGGGGAAACTGGACATAGTGATAGAGGAGATCAGGAAGTTGATGTTGAGGTTAGAAAAATCAATCAAAAAAGTGAATCTGAGCAGAGGAGAGCCTTCCATAGCATCTGGAAAAGAGAAGAGTAATATGCAGCAACAGAAAGACAGAGGAGCAAGAAGACAACTCTAGAAAAGAGTTTGGGATCCAGGAGGATTTCAACACTGGAGAAGAGGAGCTCATGTTTTTCCTAGCAGTGGAGTATGATGTAGGAGAATCACTTCACCTCATCAAATGAGTCAGCATGCCAACACACAGACACGCAATGGAGAAAGGCAGAGGCACCGGCCCTCCTATTTTTAAATTTTTGAATATAATCCTATACGAATTTTTGTGTGTTGTAAGGATGATAAATTCCAGGCCATGCCTTTGTACAGGTAGTAGTTAGGGTTGCCTTAAATGGTTACTTGTAGCAGGTCCATATCATAGTCAGGTCTGGATAAACATTTATGGAATGTAGCCATAGGAGTATGGTGTCGTAACTGAGACAGTGATAGCACTAAGGCGACGGTGAGGATAAGCTCAAAATCGCTCGCTTGTAATTAGGAGACTTGAGAGAGAGATCTCGGAAGGGGAGAGTCTTAGGAGACTTACGAGGTAGAATAGTTCTGAGGGAGAGCTTGAGAGAACTGGGACTTTGTTGCAGTCCAGTTTTTGTAAACATCTGTCTAGACACACAGAGATAATAGAAAAGTAGTTTTTCCTGCATATGGTATGTTTATGTATTTGTATTCATTGTTATGC
Source organism: Picea engelmannii (assembly GCA_009831015.1). NCBI lineage: Eukaryota > Viridiplantae > Streptophyta > Pinopsida > Pinales > Pinaceae > Picea > Picea engelmannii. Next base: position 89,424 of record ML799073.1, on the reverse strand, counting down.
TTTTATATGTCATTCATGTTTGAATGTATGAATTGGTGAAGTATTGTATGAGTTTCAATTATTTCTCGTCTTAGATTTTTTGAGTGCAAGGAGTGCACACATTCCGCAAGGAGTGCATTGACAGAGGTGAGTTAACCTCAAGGAAATCTCAGGAGAGATATCGTTGAACCTTCATTAGTAGAAGTGCAAGGAGTGCACAGGAAGAACCCTTTGTTGAGTTTAGAGAGGAGAAGAGTTACTAAGAACTTTGTAGAGCTATACCAAGAAGGAATCAAGCGAAGTGCAAGTGTGCACAAGAAGAACTCTATGTTGAGTTCGGGAAGAACAAAATTACTGAATACTTTGTAGAAGCATCTCTGCAAGGTGTGTATTGAGCAAGGGGAATGCCGGGAGGGAAATAAGTATTTATTTTCAAGAAATCCTTCGGAATTGAGTTTGATGAAATCCCAGAAATGCAAGAAGTGTGAGGGAGATCAAAATCTTCGAGGAGATCAAGCAAAAAAGGAATAACGCAAGTAGTGCATGGGTGAAGGACTTATTCTAAGTCCTAAATCTCAGAAGAGATAACGCTCTCATAAGTGTAAGTGAGACCCAATATAGTTGAGTTCGCAGGAGAAAGTTAAAAGTATGAGAGATTTGAACACTCTCGAAATCTTCCAATTTGGGATAAGTCTAAAGCTCAGGAGGAGGAGCAACAATAACCGTTGGATTGGTTGTAAGGAGAATCCTAGTCCATTGGATCAGTACCTAGTGAACAAGGAGAGTGTAGGAGAAGAGAACAAATCCCATCCATTGGATCTAAGAGTAGAGGGTCAACAGTTGTTAGATACAGATAGAAGTGCACGAGCCTTAATGTTGTGTACATGCATGAGATCAGACTTGACAAATTCCTAAAGTCCCGAAGCAAGTAGGGACCTTCCATCATCAAAGGAAATAGGTGGCACAAGATCTGAGTTTTTGGGTGAAATTACTTCGAGAGAACCGATTGCACAGGAGTTGAAACTCCCAAACCTCAAAGACCCGAAGCAAATAGAGGTTTTCATATGAAAGGGGAGACATGCGTCAATATATCGTGTGTTTCGAGTGAAGACGCTTTGGGAGGAACGAGTGCACAGAAGGTTGAAAAACCCGAAGCCCGAAGAGTCGAAGAGCTGAGAGCCGTAGATCTCCAGAGGGACACTTGTCAACAAATCGAAAGCTCTGGGTAAGTTGTAGTGAGGTTTCAGTTGAGAACTGAGATCACCGAAGCCCGAAGGGCCGAAGAGAATTCTCACCGTCAGATCCATAAGAGCATGTGGCAGAAGATCATGAAATCCGAGTGAAGTCACTCCATAATAACATGAATGAGAAGGTTTTGAAATTTTCGAAGCCCGAACAACAGAAGTGAATGATAGTCATCGATATGGAAGAGGACAGGTGTCACTAGATCATGGACTTCGAAGGATTACACTCCGAGGTTTTTTGGGAAAATAAGTTTTGGAAAGTTCTGAAGCACTAAAGGCCGAAATAATTAAGCGTTGTTGATCCCAAAGGAAGAACGCGGGTCATTGATATGTCAAGGGATGCATGGAGGATGGAGAGTCACTCTATTATAAAACCATTGAACAGTCTTTAGATCAAGGGAGGACATGTGTCAAGAGATCTGACACTCTAGAAGGATTCACTCCGGAGGTTTATGGTTGTTGATATTTGAAATCACCGAAGGCCTAAGTCCTAGAAATGAAGAGAGTCGTCAATGCAAAGGTGGACATGCAACATCAAATCTAGAACTCTGGAGAAAAGCAGAGGAGGAAAGGTTCGAATACCCGAAGGAGGATCTTGACCATTGATCGAGAAGGAGGTCGCAAGACCATAGATCTGAGTTGAAAGGTCAAATGTCCAAGGTAGAAGTAGGGCCGTTGATTTAGCAGGACAGGTTCCAGTAGATCGTTAAATTCGAGAGATTGAAGTACAAAGGGAAGCAAGGTTTGAGATTTCAAACTTCCAAAGTCCGGAATCATGAAAATATCTGGTCTGTAGATTTGGAGAGAGTGGATCTGAACCGTTAATCTAGAGGTACCGTCAACATCGGAAGATCGATAGTCCCATAGAATTTTGGGAATTGAAGGTGCATAAGCTTTAACATAAGTCACGAGTTCATGTGAGGAATTCGTCCAAGGTCACATCCGAAGAAGGAGGTTGGAAAAGGGAGCTTGTGGAGGTTGAGAATAAATATTCCCAAAGGTCGGACTCATGGAGGAGATCCTAGTCGTAGATTCAAGGAGACAGATGGCAACAGATCTTCCACTCTGGGATACTTCCATATAGCAGAGAGATAATTTTGAAAATCGAAACTCCCAAAGCCCGAAAGGCAACACCAATGATAGTAGTTGATATAGAGGGGAGGAAACACCGAGAGACAGGAGATTGATGGACAGGAAGGATTGTGGGGCCAGAACCTATGCGGAGGATAATTATTCTAGAGTAGGCTGCAATTAGAACCACAGTATTTGCAAATGGATACGTGGCATCATGAGGATGATTGCAAGGCGAAGAGAGGGTTGGTTTGAAACCACTCTTTTCCACACCTGTAATTTCACATTTGCACAAGGACACGACCCAGGGTCGCATAAGGGAGAGGCTAACACCAAAGGGGCTTACGCCTGAAACTAGTATTTTGAGAGCACGTGGAAATTAGCCCGCGGGTCTGACAGACCTGCACATAGAAGAAAAAAGGGACCTGTGTATATTTGATTTGGGTTCAAAGAGGAACCCGAGGAGTTGATTTGACTCTACAGTTAGAAAGATCCTAGACCGGGAGGTCATGCAACCCTTAGGAGATAAGGGGGTCTGCATCAATTTTCCTACAACAATGGGTATTAGGCATCTCTGAAGATGAGCCCATTTGAGGAACTTTATGGAATAAAGTGAAACACACCAATAAGATCGGACAACCTAGGAGATAGAGCAGTAGTTGGGCTAGAGTTTCTTAAGGAAATGGAAGTGCAAATGTTGAAGATAAAACAAAATTTAATGGTTGCCCAAGATAGGAAGAAAAGCTATGCTGACAAGGGAAGAACTCACAGGGTGTTTAAAGTGGGTGATCATGTTTTCTTGAAGGTAAAGTCCAACAAAAGTTCCCTGAAGTTGGGAAACTGTCCCAAGTTGGCAGCCAGATATTGTGGGTTGTTGAAATCCTAGAGAGCATTGGATTGGTATCTTACATGCTTGTATTACATGCATATATGATTATTCATAATGTATTCCATGTATCATTTCTCAAGAAATATATGCCTGACGCTAATCATGTTATTGATTGGAATGTGATTATGGTGGAGTAAGGAAGTGATTTTCATGTGCATCCAGTAAGCATTATGGACCATAAAATCAAACATCTCTAGAATCGAGCCATAGGGCTTGTAAAGGTCCAATGCACCTGCTACGGTCCTGAGGATGCAACTTGGGAGCATGAAGATGCTATGTGGGCAGAATACCCACATATTTTTGAATATTTTGGAAATATTGTTGATATTATGTAAGTAAGATGCACTGAGGACAATGCATAAATAAGGGGAGGGGATTGTAATACCCAAGGTCTAAGCCCCTACTGAATTGTAATGATGTTTATAGGATGGTGAGCCAAGTGTTTATAAGTTAGGATGATTATGTGTTTATTAGGCCGAAAAGCCTAGATGTTGAAGGCCAGGGAGCCTAATTTTGTATATGTAAATACTCACATCATTAATATAATTACATCACTGCGTGTAGACCAACCACGAAGAAAGCGTTATGGGGGAATAAGCTCCAATGGGTAGGGAAAGGGATGGGGATGAGAGGTTGGGGAAAAGGGATAAGCTTGAGGGAATAACCCCAAGGGAATATTATAATTTATTTTCCTAAAATACTCAAGTTTGGGAAATAACCCCTATTATCCTAAGTTTCTTTGAGGAAAGGAACAAAATACAAGTGGAGAGGAATGAGTTCCCAAGAGAGAAATGTGTCAACCTAGGCGCATGCAGTTTTATGGGGGAAAATCCATTGTTGTGGGTGTTCTCTCGCCATTATTTCCATGCTCCCCACTCACACATGCACTGAGATTGGGCATTCACGCAACCATCCATTTCCTCCATCATTGACCTTTGCAACCTCTAAAACCTGCAAACTTGTGAAGCAATCCATTTTTCCTATGAAGCCTGCACTACTGTACAGTGCTTGAGCCAAATCACACCTTATCCATTTTTTTATTTCTACCCACATTTTCTCTGGACTGGTGTGGATTGTTGTCATTACCAGAGCCCATACTCGATTTTTCTACTATGGTTACCTGTTTGACTTAGGACATAGATAGAAGAAGCAGGTTGTCAGGCTTGTGGTTTGAAGAGGCGGGTTGCAAGGCTCATGGAGTGAAGAAGTAGGTTGTTAGGCCTGTGAGAAATTTATTTCTCCGCAATCCTGTTTTTCTAACAAATTGAAATCTCTGGAGGGAGTCCAGCAGTAGCTGCAGATTGTTAGAAAAACAGGATTGCGAAGAAATAAGATAAAACAAATGCGGAAACAAAACACAAAAGATACACAATACAATAGAGACACAGATTTATGTGTTTCACCTAGTGTGGGCTATGTCCACTAGAGAAATTTTCAGGTCCTTCCTTTATTATTATCCAGCAAATGAAGGGATACAACCTACAGCAAAACTCATTGTAACTTCCTCTTCTTTCTCTCACAGTATCCTCTCTCAGAATACAATACTCACCATGATGCATAGCCGCAATACATTTCCCTCATAACAGAGGGTTGCCTTCTAGGAAAAAAAGCCTAACATAATTTATATCGTTAGATCTACGACCTTAAAATGAACGGTCCAGATTTACAATGAAATTACAATATACATTTACAAGTCAATTTTTCCTTCAGGGGATTCGCCCCCTAACCCCCCTAAATCCGCACAGGGGGTACCCCCCCTCTACACTCCCCTGCGTGGAAGAGTGTACATACTTCTGGGGTGTAAATTCTTCATGGGGTATAAACATGGCTGAAAGCAAGGACCTCTGAATCAGGAAGATAATCCTACTCCACAACCAATACAGATCTCTGCGAATTCTTGATCCGGCCTATTGTTGAAGCCTTGGAAGGGAAATGGAGCATTCAATGGACTATTGTTAAGTAACTGAATAGATCTGAAGATAAATCTCAAAATAAACCACAATAACAACAAGAATAATTCAAACCATTCACCAAATCATTGAACACAAGTAATAGTCAAAACCCTTGAGGTAGGGTAACACCATATATTAATCCTTAAGGAAGGATAACACTCCTCAAGAAATGTTTGATACATTCAAAATATTCTTTAGTATGTTTCATTACATTTCTTACACTTCTTTATATATCTTTCTCTATCTCCTAGGAACCTTCTAGAGAGCCTTCTCACATTTATTACATCTAACTACCATAGTGGGACTTTGTTAATATAGTGGACCTATTCCACCTTACATTGAATGACCACATTCTCATATATTAAATGACTTCCACTAATAATACATAACCACATTCTCATTCGGTACCTCCCTAGGTACCCCATATTACCTCCCTAGGTATACTACATTCCATCCCCCTTCACATGTTTCATCCTTGAAACATGAGAAGAAACCATACAATATGACCGGATAAACAATGTAGCCAACTGGTACCAAGTACAACCATCCATCCATCCCAATGGAAGTCGAACAAGATTTCCAACTATTTCCTTGCCACCTTGAGCTCGTTCCACCTCATGTCGATGTTTCCATGGACTTGTTTCTCTAGTATCATGTCTTCCTGCAGTGTTTGTATGCCTCCATGCACCTCTAGATCGGTTTCCCTTCTAGATCCTTGTTGGTGCATAAATGTGTTGATTCTCATGCCCTTGCCTTGATGACTGTTGTTTCTCTATATTGTGTGGATAGAGATATACAACAACTGTAGGAATTTGTTCTGTTTTCTTCAAATCAGCTACACATTGTGGCTTTGAGTTACTAACCACCTTAGCTTGTTTATTGTTTTCGTCTGATGGTTTTTCTTCAGTTGTTTCTATAGACTATGTCTCTGATTCAACTTTGGACTCGAAAATAACTTCTTTGTTGGCCTCTGTGGGCCCATATTTCTTATTAAGAGAGACATCCTGCAATGTGATTTTCTTTTTCTTTTACCACAACTTCATAAACCTATTTTGCACATTAATATTAATGGTACCCATTGATTATATCCAAGGATATCCCAATCTGTAGCATATCCAAAGCATAAAAATCTAAATGCAACACATATTTATCCATACCAAGCTTCAAATATTTAAAAAAATTCACATTTTTACCCTCAACCTGTGTGCATTGAATATCCTTTGCAGGAACTTGCAGTCAATTAACCAACTGAACATTGATAAAATTATGCATGCAACTATAGTTAATAGAAATAATAACCTTCTCCTTATGAATACAACCATGAAACTGTAATATAGATTTTCCACATGAAAATAAACCCTTTGTTCTCTCTTCATCCTTACACTTTGCATGATACCACTTGTCTAAATTTAATTTTACATTTGATTCATCATAAAGTGTCATTAACTCATTATAATTAAATGAGTTCCACCATATGTGAGCATATTCTTGAAAACCATAGTGTTAACATATTCTCCAACGATATTTCCATGACGACTTTTGAGATTTTATATATTATTCAATACTAGGGCCATCATCATTTCCAGTAAAAAACATATTTCTTGAAATAAATTTGTAACAAAAAGTAGGGTTCAAAAATAAATTATTGCAGAAAATCACGGCTTTTTCTGGAAAAACCCTGAAAAAACTATTGAATTTAAAATACTCATAACTTTACTTCCCGGACTCCATTTCGGCCAATTTGTTTTTGAAATTGGGTATTTTTTTGAGAGGAATTGAAATATCAAATTTGTTTGGTCAAATTCTACACAAACAAATTCATATCTGAACTTGAAGTGTGCCTCCCTCTTTTTTCCCTAGAAAAAATCTGCAAAAAGAGAAAATAATTCTTCCCTTCTTTGGCCAAGGAAAGTGATCTAATACCAATTGTTAAGTAACTCAATATATATAAAGATAAATCTAAAATAAACCCAAAATATCAACAAGAATAATCAAAACCATTCACCAAATTATTGAACACAAGAAATAATCAAAGCCCTTGAGGTAGGGTAACACCATATATTAATCCTTAAGGAAGGATAACACTCCTCAAGCAATGCTTGATACATTCAAAATATTCTTCACTATGTTTCATTACATTTCTTACACTTCTTTATATATCTCTCTCTATCTCCTAGGAACCTTCTATAGAGTCTTCTCACTTTTATTACATCTAACTACCATAGTGGGTCGTTATTAATATAGTGGACCTAGTCCACCTTACATTGAAAAAAGTTAACCCACAATTTTTTGTCGAGGAAGGTGCTCCATAACATCAACAAAAGAATATATAAAACCCTTGAGGTAGGGTAACACCATATATTAATGCTTAAGGAAGGATAACACTCCTCAAGCAATGCTTGATACATTTACAATATTATTCACTATGCGTCATTACATTTCTTACACTTCATTATATAGCTCTCTTTATCTCCTAGGAATATTCTAGAGAGCCTTCTCACATTTATTACATCCAACTACCATAGTGGGCCTTTATTAATATAGTGGGTCTAGTCCACCTTACATTGAATAACCATAGTATCATATATTAAATGACTTCCACTAAAAATGCATAACCACATTTACATTGGGTGCCTCCCTAGGTACCCCATATTACCTCCGTAGGTATAATACATTCCATCCCCCTTCACATGTTTCATCCTTGAAACACAAGAAGAAACCATACAATATGACCCACTAAGAAATGTATCCAAATGGTACCAAGTATGACCATCCATCCATCCCAATGGAAGTTGAACAAGATGTCCAATTGTTGCATTGCCACCTTGAGCTTGTGCCACCTCATGCCGATGTTTCCATGGACTTGGTTCTCTAGCCTCATGTCTTCCTGTAGTGGTTGTAGGCCTCCATGCTCCTCTACATTGGTTTCCTTTCTAGTTCCTTGTTGGTGCATAAATGTGTTGATGCTCACACCCTTGCCTTGATGACTATTGTTTCTCTATATGATGTGGATGGTGATATACAAAAGCAATTTTAGTTTTCTTCAAATCAGCTACACATTGTGTCTTTGAGTCACTGACCACCTTAGCTTCTTTATTGTTTTTGTCTTGTGGTTTTTCTTTAGCTATTTGTATAGACTCTGTCTCTGATTCAAATTTAGACTCCGAAATAACTTCTTTATTGGCCTCTGTGGGCCCATCTTTCTTATTAAGAGACACATCTTGCAATGTGATTTTTTTTTTCTTGTACCACAACTTCAAAAAATTCTTTTTCACATTGCTATTAATGGTACCCATTGATTCTATCCAAGGATATCCCAAAACAATATCCACTTCATCCATATCTATAGCATAAAAATATGAATGCAACACATATTTATCCATATTGAGCTTCAAATCTTTAAAAAATTTCACATTTTCACCCTTTCCCTATGTGCTTTGAATATCCTTTCCAAGATCTTGTAGACGATTAACCAACTAAACATTGATAAAATTCTGCATGCAGCTAGGGTTAATAGAAATAATAACCTTCTCCTTATGAATACAACCATGAACCTATAATATAGAGTTTCCACATGAAAATAAACCCTTGCTTCTCTCTTCATCCTTACACATTGCATGATATCACTTGTCTAAAATTAATTTTATATATGCTTCATCAGAAAGTGTCAACTCATTATAATTAAATGAGTTCCACCGTATGCGAGCATCTTCTTGAAAACCATAGTGTAGACCTATTCTCGAACGATATTTCCATGATGAATTTTGAGATTGTATATATTTTTAAATACTAGGGCCATCATCCTTTCTAGTAAAATACATCTTGCTTGAAATAAATTTGTAACAAAAACTAGGGTTTAAAAATAAATTACTGTGGAAAATCACAACTTTTTCTAGAAAAACCCTGAAAAAATGTTGAATTTAAAATGTTCATAACTTTACTTCCCAGACTCTGTTTCGATAGATTTAATTTTTTAAATTGGGTATTTTTCTGAGAGGAATTCAAATATCCAATTGTTTTCTCCAAATTATATACAAAAAGTTTCATATATGAACCTAAAGTGAGCTGCCCTATTTTTTCCCTAGAAAAAATATGTGAAAAGAGAAAAATATTCTTCCCTTCTTTGGCCAAGGAAAGTGCTCTGATACCAATTGTTAAGTACCTAAATAGATATAAATATAAATCTCAAAATAACCCACAATATCAACAAGAATAATCCAAACCATTCACCAAATTACTAAGCACAAGAAATCGTCAAAACCCTTGAGGTAGGGTAACACCATATATTAATCATTAAGGAAGGATAACACTCCTCAAGCAATGTTTGATACATTCAAAATACTCTTCACTATGTTTCGTTACATTTCTTACACTTATTTATATATCTCTCTATATCTCGTAGGAACCTTCTAGAGAGCCTTCTCACATTTATTACATCTAACTACCATAGTGGGCCTTTATCAATATAGTGGACCCAGTCCACCTTACATTGAATGACCACATTCTCATATATTAAATGACTTCCACTAATAATACATAACCACATTCCCATTGGGTACCTCCCTAGGTATATCAATTGTTAATTACTTGAATAGATATGAAGATAAATTTCAAAATAACCCACAATATCAACACGAATAATCCAAACCATTCACCAAATTATTGAACACAAGAAATAGTCAAAACCCTTGAGGTAGGGTAACACCATATATTAATCCTTAAGGAATGATAACACTCCTCAAGAAATTCTTGATACATTCAAAATAGTTTTCACTATGTTTCATTACATTTCTTACACTTCTTTATATATCTCTCTCTATCTCCTAGGAACCTTCTAGAGAGCCTTCTCACATTTATTACATCTAACTACCATAGTGGGTCTTTATTAATATAGTGGACCTAGTCCACCTTACATTGAATGATCACATTCAAATATATTAAATGAATTATACTAATAATACATAACCACATTCTCATTGGGTACCTCCCTAGGTACCGCATATTACATCCCTAGGTATACTACAATTGTGGAACAATGAAGGTGTATATTCCCGAGGTGGGACAAGAATGCGGGGAATGATAGTCTGTGAGAAGTGGGCATAAGTAGGCTTCTGGGAGGGAATCCTTCTTGTCGCATTGTGCAACTTTCCATAGTCTCATCCTAGCCTAGAAATCCCTTTGCCCTGGGTGGAGTTTATTCCCAGCTCAGGGATGACCCACTGCTGATAGCTTGGAGCAGCGTGGTCTAAGGCTTGGAGGTATGTGGAAGGTCTGCACGAAGTTGGTGGTCTTCTCATAAAAATATAAGTACCATTTCTATGTTAATTTGTATGTTGTGTATCATGTACATGTCTTTATATTTATAAGAATGGCATGTGTTGTTGCATGTATGTTTTACTGTGATTTCCACATTTAATTTGTGTATTAGTAGAATGCATATTAGTTGTTTAAGTTTATATGTATGATGTTTCGAAAAAGAGCTATGTATTCCATATCCCAGTAGGTCTATTCCTGGGTATGGTAGTTTGATTATCATAACATAGCATGCAATTTTTTTAGTGGTGCTTCCCATCTTGGCAACCCGGATACGTTACAATTCTTTACTGCATATTCCTGAAACTGGTATAGCTAGGTACTTGTGTGGATGATAAATCCATATTAACCCTTGTTGACATCAATGACAACATAACACCATGTCCAATGTTATCCCCCTTTGGCATTGGTGGAAACAAAATAAAAAATCTTTGTTTTAACTGAGGTTTACCGTGTATTCTCCCCAATATAAACAATGCAAGAAAGGACATTTTTTCACCCCCCCTAAGGTGATGCTCCCCCTGTCCATGTGCTCCTTTTTTTTTTTTTGATTTTGTAGTTTTTAATGAGGTTTGGGTATTACTCCCAATTTTGTCTAATATTTTCAAAGGTACTTCTTAGTAGAGGTTTTGTGAATATGTCTGCAATTTGGTCTTTAGTATTAATATATTCCACTTTGAATACCTTTTGAGAAACTTGATCTCTTAGAAAATGGTATTTAATTGGGATATGTTTGGTTTTAAAATGCATAACATGTGTAGGGTTCGGCTCCACAAAGCCTTATAAAACCCAAAAGAAATTTAATTTAAGGAATGCTAACCTAACATTTTATTTTACTTCATAATCAACATATAACCAAAATTTATTGAATTGAACATAATAGCTTACGAACAACCTTATAACCCTTAATATTCCTTAAATTTCATAAAACAAATACGTAAATTAAAATACCTTGGTCTGATGCTAACCTTTTGCTTGTCTTGTTGACCTTCCTGTTGCTTCCGCTTGTCTTGTTGACCTTCCTGCTACTGCCTTGCCCAGCTTGAAGCCATGGACCAACTCTGCCCAAACCGTGTTTCCACCCTGCCAACTAGGACAGCTTCCTAGTTCCAGGATACCATATGGATATCCTGGCCCCCATGCCCAAAACCCCCAGCAAACCGGTGCCCCCTGTACTAATCCTTCCTGACTACAGAACTCAAACTCCCCTGTGCAAATCCAGGAGAACCCTCCAAAAAAAATGATCCTCCTTCTTCCATAAGCCTCCTCCTCATATACTCCTTCCCCTTTCCTTATCACCAAATTCATTGTCTTATCCAATTATTAATGCTCCTTATCCCCTCCGTATACGTAATCCTTTAATTTAAACAATTACATTTATTAACCCTTTTAAATTTAATACCCATTTCAATGAATGTAACAGGTAATTAACTAATCAATTAATTAATCAAATTATAATAATTAATTAATAAATAAATATTTAATTAGTATCATTATACCAATCTTTGTTTAGTTAATAACATGTTAGAAAAATTAATTATCTAATAAATTTTTACTTAATAATCCCTAAACATATATTCTACTAGGGTTGTTACATACACCCAGCGTTCAGGAAACTTCGTCCCAAAGTTAAGGTGTCTTATGGTACAAGGAAAAGAAACCTGGTTCACATATTCATAACAATTAACCGACATTATCAGTAAGTAAGTCAAGAAAACTCATACATACTAGTGTATATGTACAAGAAATGCATGTGTAGCTAGTACATACAAGTCTCGTGCATGTACTAATAATCAAAACTACCATCCTTTAGTAATTTATGTATGCATCCAATCCAGTCAGCAAGACTAGTCTTTTATAAAAGACAACAAACCATTCAATTGTTTGAGAAATCCTTTAATTACTATTATCCAGTTCAACAATTTTTATTTAGACAACTGTGGTTTAGTTACGTAATTATGAATATTCATATATACACATTTCTCTTTTTTTTTTCTTTTTTTTTTTTGAAGGGAAAACATTAAATTCCACCACAAGACAAATCTCCATACCTTCTCAACTATTACTACTCATCCTTCCTCCCTAACCTACTTCCATATCCATTCCTATCCTTCCTCTACTACACTATCTTGGAGCGTCAATTATATTGACCTAACTCCAAATAGAACCCGTAAGCGGAAGTGTCGCTATCTCGACCAAGCTTCCCTAGAAGGTATCTGAAAGTCATCATCACACATCTTAGGGATCGTGAACTAACACCGTCCTCCCATGACTTCAGGTTTCGGAGGATATATGGTGGGAAATTCCTCCACCCCTCCTAATCATAACTAGGGTCCACACCCTACAAGGGAATATACAGTGGCACCGTGTTGCTGGGGGTTTTGTCATCGTTTATTCAGTTTTGGGCAGTGTCATCACCTGAAATCATGCACTGGTCCACATATCATAGCAATGCATCCAAACCAATATAATTTCACATACAATATTCATA
>ML799073.1:58248-69827 GCA_009831015.1 Picea engelmannii | reverse complement strand
CTTTAAACATCTTAATAGATATAAAATATATTTATACCTTAATTTTATCCTCTCTTTTTTTAATGAGTAAATTTACCTATATGTATGTATATTATATTATTATTACTATTTTTTATTTTTTTTAATAATTAAAAAAAAATTAACGATTTAAACCATTGAACTTTAAATTTAGTAATAATTTAAAAAGTTAATTTAAATAAATAATAAAAAATATATATATATAATTAAATAAATAAATAAAATATTAAAAAAAAATCAAATCGGGCACGAATGAAGCCCACGTGCCCGCTTCTTCCAAAATAATCCTACACCTATCTCTCCAAACCCTAAACGCATCCTTCACTTCCGCGTCCTTCCTCTGCCACCTCTCCACTTTGCTCTGTCTCTCTCGGCAGGCTCAATGCCCGTCTCTGAGCACTGGTGCTTGGGCGATGGATTTTGTGTATTACGTTTTGCATTTGGCTTGGAGGTGAGTGAGCTCTCTCATTCCTCTGGTTATTGTGCGCTCCGTAGTTCCTCGTGGGATTCGCGTTCGGCGCTAAGCTTGTATATTCTTTTGTTTCAGATGCAGTGTGCACAAAGAATTCCTCGTGGGATCCTCCTCCTCGACAACTTAGAATTTGGCACTGGGATTTGTATTATATGGCAGGTGCTTGGCTGAGTGCTAGTGCATTGGCTATTGGGTTTTTTTTTTGTTTTTTTTTGGTTTTATTAAATTTTTTTTGATAAAATAAATTAAAAAAATATTATTTTGTGTTTGTGTAGCTCCTCGGCCATGGTTGGGTGCTGCGTTCGGGTTGTGTGGTGCAATAACAGGCCCATGGGCTCCTTCCTTTCAAAGACCACCTCCTTTCCTTATCACAACGACCACAGGCAATGTGACTGGAAATTCAAATTTGCTGCCATGTGAGTCTGGCACGTTTTTCACCATTTGGGTTTTGAAATAATTAACCAAATATGAGGCTAAGCATTCGATCCTGGTGCTTGTGCACTGGCTTTGTGTTGTGTATTATGTATAGGTGTTAGTTTGGATAGCGTGTCGGTCTGTTGTGCCTGAGACGCGACACCTGGCATGTTCTGGGTCGATTTGGGGGAGTTCTGAGTTTGCATGGTGCTGTTGACCATTGGACACGTAGAGCATAGTGGAAACACCTCGTGGGCTCCTCCTCCATGTGGCATGGTGCCTTGACCTTGGGCGCTTTGTGCTGGCCCTTGATTTGTGTGTTTTGTGCTAAATTTCTAAACATCCTTTCTACCAGAGAAATTGAGCGGTTTAAGAAATTCCACCATTTGACTACAACCTATTACAAGAGGTTCTGATGATAGCCTTTCTTAATCAATTTGCTTCTCACTGTTTGCCAGATATGCAGGAATTGAAACGCGTTCACACGAATTTTAAGCCTGAAAATATGTTTTTTTTTTTTGTTTCATCAAACTGTTTGAAGGTTAAATTCATTGTTCAGATTAAATGCGTTTGATGAGTTAATAAAAAATATTTAAAAATGAACATTTCATTTAACTTGGGCTAATAAGTAAAAATCTAAACTAAAAGGTTGTGAATTTTGTGTTTCAAAGTGTGAATATCAGTGTTTAAGATTATACCGCAGTGGGGCAGGCATGGTCGGTGGACCATACTTATGCACCCCATCATATGAGGTTGCAGAAGCTATTATGAGGCTCCTACCCCTCGACGTAGAAGGATATAGTGCATGCAGGGGCAGGTCCAAATAGTGGAGCGGGTTGTTCGGGAGTGGAGTGGAACTAGGTCAGCGTTTCTTGAGTGCAAAATTAGATTCAACATGTGAGAATATTGATTTTTGAAAGTGCGACTTTTGATTTTGAAAGTGTAAATTTCAAGTAATTTGGATTTCTCAAAATGATAATTTTGATTTCTCATCACAATTTTGTATTTTGATCACAGTTTTGGCAAGACCACACATGCTAGTCTCTGTTCGTTGTTCCTCTCTAGTCTCTGTTCGTTGTTCCTTGCTAGTCTCTTGGTTGTCAATGTACGCATTGTAAGAGAAGTCATGAGTTCGACTCGTGGCAAGTGGAGAAGAAAGATGATGAAGGCGGTACTATACAGTACCCAACTATTTTTTTATTATTATTATATTATATTCTTTTTTTTTTAAGTAATGGAGGAAGGATCCTCAGAAGTCTCCCTAACTTTGAATGTGAAATTCACAGGTGACTTGTTGAGGGAAGAGAAAGGATCGAGAAAATAGATTGATCCTCTTAGTATGAGGCCCTAAAGATGGTGTAGCTATATTTGTAATGTTTTTGTTTAATTTTTGGAGATTTATGTATAAATTGTGTCCAGCATACTCTCATTTTTTTTTAATGTTTTTTGTTTAATTTTTTTTTTGAAGATTTATATGTAAATTGTCTAGCATAATTCCAATCCCAGTTTCCTGACTTAACTACAAAGTTTGACCATTTGTTGTTGATACGGATAGAGGAGTTTGTATGAATAAGAATAGACGAACGCAAAAGGAGTTTTGAAAAAAATAAATCTATTTATATATTTATTTATTTTTATGGGCTATTATAATGAATTTTACAAAAATGGAAAAGTGGTTAAAGTGTCTGGTTTATAGTTTAACAATTTCTTATAAAGGTAATACTCAGAAGTAGTTAAAACTCTTACATTAATACGTCCTATTAATGAATGTATATACTTAAAATCAATGTATACTTGGCTTACAGGTTAGGTGGGTAGGTAGGTAGGTAGGTAGGTAGACCCTTGGTTCCAGATTTTGAACCAGGACTCTGATACCATGTGTAGGGTTTGGCTCCACAAAGCCTTATAAAACCCAAAAGAAATTTTATTTAAGGAATGCTAACCTAACATTTTATTTTACTTCATAATCAGCATATAACCAAAATTTATTGAACTGAACATAATAGCTTACGAACAACCTTATAACCTTTAATATTCCCTAAATTGCATAAAACAAATACGTAAATTAAAATACCTTGGTATGATGCTAACCTTTCGCTTGTCTTGTTGACCTTCCTGCTACTTCCGCTTGTCTTGCTGACCTTCCTGTTGTTGCCTTGCCCGGCTTGAAGCCACAGACCAACTATGCCCCAAACCGTGTTTCCACCCTGCCAAGTAGGACAACTTCCTAGCTCCAGGATACCATATGGATATCCTGGCCCCTGTGCCCAAAACCATAGCAAACCGGTGCCCCCTATACTAATCCTTCCCGACTACAGAACTCAAACTCCCCTGTGCAAATCCAAGAGAACCCTCCAAAAAAAATGATCCTCCTTCTTCCATAAGCCTCCTCCTCATATCCTCCTTCCCCTTTCCTTATCCCCAAATTCATTGTCTTATCTGATTATTAATGCTCCTTATCCAATTATTGATGTTCCTTATCCATTTATTAATTCTCCTTATCCCCTCCGTATACGTAATCTTTTAATTTAAACAATTAAATTTATTAACCCTTTTAAATTTAATACCCATGTCAATGAATGTAACAGGTAATTAATTATTCAATTAATTAATAAAATTATAACAATTAATTAATTAATAAATATTTAATTAGTATCATTATACCAATCTTTGTTTAGTTAATAACATGTTAGAAAAATTAATTACCTAATAAATTTTTACTTAATAATCCCTAAACATATATTCTACTAGGGTTGTTACAACATGATTCTTAGAGATATTTATGGCACTAGTGTTGTCATAGTTAATAGTGATTGGATGATCATATTTCACTCGTACAACTTCTAGGATCCGTTTCATCTAGATTACTTGTGTGCCGCAAGATGTTGCAACAATGTTCTCTACTTCCATTGTAGTTAGTGATACAGATGTCTTTTTTTTACTTAACCATGATACCAAAAAATTTCCCAGGTAGAATTCTCCTCCACTAGTACTTTTCTTGTCATCTACACTACTAGCCCAACCTGCGTCAATATATGCAGTTAATGTAAAATTTTTTTTTTTTGGAAACCATAAACCAAACTCTAGTGTTCATTTAAGATACCTGAATATCCTTTTTACTACCTTCATGTGAGTTTGTTTAGGTGCAGATTGAGATCTACCTACTACTCCTACAACTTGCAAGATATCTGGTCTTGTTGTTGTTGCATATAACAAGTTACCAACCATTGATATGTACATGGTTTGGTCTACTCTTGGTGAATCATCATCTAGGATTATTTTGCATCCTATGACCATGGGAGTGCACATGGCTTTATTGTCTTCCGTTTGGAATTTATTTATCATTTATTTGATATATTTAGTTTTGGAAATGAATATTCTTTTATCTGTTTGAGTGACTTGTAAACTTAGGAAGAAACTTAGTTTTCCTAGCATAGACATTTCAAACTCTTTCTACATTTCTGTAGAAAATGTGTTTCTTAGTATAGTAAGATTACTTCCAAATATGATATCATCTACATATACCAATACAAAAATCGTATCTTGATCCTCAATTTCGATATATAGGTTGTCGTCAGTAGTCCCTCTCTCATATCCTTGTTTTTGTAGATACTGATCAAGTCTTGAGAACTATTCTCTAGGGGCTTGTTTAAGACCATACATAGCCTTCTTTAGTTTTCACACATAGTCTTGATTTTCCGTTAATATGAATCCTTCTGGTTTCTCTATATATACTTCTTATTCTAATGTTTTATTCAGGAATGTTGACTTGACATCCATTTGATAAATTTTGAAGTTTCTAAAGTGTGCAAATGCTAGGAACATTCTGATGGCCTCTAGTCTTGCTACTGGAAAACAATTCTCTTCAAAGTCAATACCTTCCACTTGGGAATATCCTTTGCATACTAATATGGTTTTTTTCTTTATGATCTGTCCATTTTCATTGAGTTTTTTTTTTAATATCCACTTGGTTCCTACCACATTCTTGTCTTTTGGTCTAGGAACAGGTTCCCATGTATGGTTTTTCTCAATTTGATCAAGTTCCTCATTCATTGCTTTTATCTAGTTTTCACTCTTGTTGGCTTCTGCAAAAATTTTGGATTCTATTACTAAAAGCATTTCTTGTTCATAATCAAATCTAATTTTTCTTCTTGTTTCTACTCCTGCTTCTTTATCCCCTATAATTTGATTTTCGAGGTGATTCTTTTGAACTCTTTTTTATGGTGCTTCTACAAAAATTTTGGGTTCTATTACTGAAAGCATTTTCTATTCAGAATCAAAGCTAATTTTCCCTCTTGTTTCTACTCTTGCTTCTTTATCTCCTATAATTTTATTTTCAGGGTGATTCTTTTGAACTCTTTTTTATGGTGCTTTTGGTAAGGGTGATTCATCCTCATCCTTATCTTCATCAAATTGTGTTGCATTCTCTTGCAGTTCTTCAATACCTTCTTCATCTTATGATTCACCATCTTCTTCATCATCACTAGTTATTTTCCATTTGTCAAATTTTTATTCATCTTGAGATTTAATTTTTCTCAATTTAGATCATCTATTTTTACATTTTCACTTTCCACTATTTTGTGCAATCTTAGATTATAGCACTTGTAAGCCTTTTTGTTAGGTGAATATCCCAGAAATATGAATGGAATGGTGCTGAAATTTTCAAAAATGAGCGAGCTCATTTTCAAATTCAAATTCAAATGGGCATGTTGTGCTCAAATTCAAATTGGGCATGATGTCTGCCTATATGTCGAGTCCCTTCAAATCTCTAATTGGTTGTCATCCCTCAACCTTGGTCGACAATCAATGTATGGAAATCATTGCACTGCAACAACTATGGGCATCTGCATACGCTATGCTTCTATGATGCAGCAATGGGCATAAGCAACTGGGTTGATGTAAGTAATTCGTGTCAGTTGGTCATCCATACCATGGGTTTATGCATCATCGACAAGGCATCCATTCACTACAGAGTCTTAAAGACTCTACAACAGGTTGGATATTGATCACCCTAAATGTAAAGGGTTTGGGAAGTTGTTTAAACATTCTACCTTTTTGACTTTTTTTCTAGGAATTCAACCATATAAATGTTGGTAAAATAGATTAAGGGATTAGATCATAATCTGGTTAGGATTTTGTACAGACATCTTGATGTGATTAGTTTGCACTATGGGAGGAGATGTAACTTGTCTTCTTGTTAAGTTGAACATGGTACGAGAATCAATGTTTAGTTCAGTTTATATGTTAGTGATATATTAGTTATCTTGATGTCAATTTTTACCTTTTTTTCCAGTATAAAATTTCAAAACATTGAATATATCTATACGTTAAAAATATAATTGATTAAGTAGAAAGGTATTTTTTTACAATCCAGTGTGAAGGAGGTATTATTCCTTCCATGTTTTACATGGAGTTGACACTAAAAAAAATTAATAACAAAAATATTTCAATATCAACCATAAATAAATAAAATTAAAAAATTTCTTACTCTACATACAATTTTAATTCCATGTATAAAAAAATTCAATGTAGACCACATATATATAATTCAATATAGACCATAAATAAAATATTCTAATGAAATATATATATATATATATATATATATATATATATATTCATTCATGATTAAAATATTTTAATGATGTGTTATTTATTATGAAGGAGATGTATAATTTTTTCATGTTTAAAATGGAGTTGATACATTATATATAATAAAAATAAATCCATTTTAACTCTGAAATCTATCATACATTTAGAATACTGAAATCTTTTCATATAAAAACTTATTTTAAATTAAAAACTTAAGAAAATGTTTATAACCAAAGGATTTGATAAAGCATATTTCTAATAACGGAATTAACAAAATATGCATGAAAAAAGAAAAATTGAATCAACAAAATATCCCTGAAAGAAAATTATATTGATGTGATTTGTCCCCCGGAGGAGAATGAATCTGGTGGGGAGAGATAGTATTGTATATGGGCGAATCACTTGATGTTATGTGTGTCCCTTTAATGAACTATCGGAGAGGAGTCAATTTCTAACAGCCATACACTTTATGGCTGTGGGATTATATATTAGCGTATTTATTAATTTTAGTCATGGATTCATAGTCATGCCTGCGATGCCTTTTGATAAGAGTTTGATTAATTGTTTATTGTGTTTGTTAATTTCTATATACAATCAAATCAAATAAATTTAAGAGTTTGATTAATTGTTTATTGCGTTTGTTAATTTTTATATATATAATCAATTGAAATAAATTTTATACTTGTAATATTGTATAAGTGTGTTTGACATATACTTTTAAAATAAATTATTATTAAATTAAATATATTTAATATTTATGTATTTTATTTTATTTTTATAATTAAAAAAATTTATGTATTAAAATATATTTCATATAAATTTAAAAAAAAAAAATTATAATAATATATAAATTATATTGATGTGATTTGTCCCCCGGAGGAGAATGAATCTGGTGGGGAGAGATAGTGTCATATATGAGCGAATAACTTGATGTTATTTGTCCCTTTAATGAACTATCGGAGAAGAGTCAATTTCTAACAGCCATACACTTTATGAATGTGGGATTATATATTATCAGAGAAGAATCCATTGCTCACATCCATACACTTTATGGATGTGGGATTATATATTAGCGTATTTATTAATTTTAATCATGGATTCATAGTCAAAGAATTCATGCCTGCGATGCCTTTTGATAAGAGTTTGATTAATTGTTTATTGTGTTTGTTAATTTATATATATATATAATAAAACAAATTTAAGAGTTTGATTAATTGTTTTAAGACTTTGATTAATTGTTTATTGTGTTTGTTAATTTCTATATATAATCAAATGAAATAAATTTTATACTTGTAATATTATATAAGTGTGTTTTACTGTTACATGTACTTTTAAAACAAATTATTATTAAATTAGACATATTTAATATTTAATATTTATTATTTATGTATTTTATTTTATTTTTATAATTAAAATATTTTTATGTATTAAAATATATTTTATATAAATTTAAAAAAATAATTTATAATAATATATAGATGTCATTTTTCAATATAAATAAATAAAATGATACTTCTTACTAATATAATAATTAATTAAATAATTATAATATGGAACATATATAAATATAAAACTTATAATATGAACCATATAAATATAAAACATATTCAATAAAAAAATAAAAAAATTTATTTATATATGACAAATCTGAATCATAAATATCTCGTTTACAAATGCATCAAAGTAGTGTTTAGTTGACTTTTAAGTTATTAACCTCATATCATTTTGAAATTTAGCTATTCCATCATATTAATATTAATATTAGTTGATGTATTTATTATTATTAAATTATATTTTTTTTTTGTAAGCCTCGATTTTTATGCAAGTTTAATACATGGTTTATATATGTATATTTTTATCATATATGTTTAGTTATTCCTTAGTTATGCTTTGATTTTGAGATCGACACTAGGAATCCATACTTGTATATTTATGATGTTTACATAATCTGAGTGAATACATGTCAAGGGTCAAAACTGGGGTATTACATTCTCTCCCCTTTTGGAATGCACCGGCCTTGGTGTTGCTTCAAAATTTAGAACAAAAATGGGCATGCCTCATTCATGGCATCCTCCAACTCCCATGTAGCCTCATTAGGACCAAAGTGCTTCCATTACACCTATACATGTTCAATGGCTCAGTTATGAAGAAATGTTACTTTCTTGTTGAGGATGCACAGTGGTTTTGTTTGGAACTCTCCCTTTGGTTCCACCTAGATCACATCACAATCAATCACATGGTTAAGATCATGTACATATTTATTAAGCAAGGAAACGTGGAAAACATTATGAATTTGATTGTGAGTAGACAACGCAATTTTATATGCAACTAGCTATATCCTATAAAGCACTTCAAATGGCCCACAATATCTTGGTTCTAGCTTGGCACAACTTCCAAGCTTCAAGAAACTCTTCCTTAGCCTCACTCGGAGGTTAACATGATCCCCAACTAAAATTTATTTATGCACCCTATTTTTATTTGCATATCTTTTCTGCCTGTCTTGGGCTGCCATCAAATTCTACCTAATTCTAGCGATTTCCTACCCCATTTTCTTAAGCATTTATGGCCCAAGAAAAATTCTAGTCACTGGATTATCCGAGCTCATTGGTGTCCTACATATTCTACCATATAAAGATTCAAATGGACTCATTTTCAATGATGTTAGATGGCCATTGTTATATGAAAAATCTACTAGGTGTAGTAAATCCTCCCATTTGGATCGTTTGTCCATCACATACATGTGAAGCATGTTTTCAATCACTTGATTTACTCTTTTAGTCTATCCATCTATCTCTAGGTGGTAAGAACTACTAAAATTAAGCTAGGTGCTCAAGTCTACAAAAAGACTCTTCCAAAAGTTACATGTAAAATTTGTATCCCTATCAGATACAATTTATTTAGGTAACCCTTACAATATGAATATTTCCCTCATGAATATCCTTGCAATATCATTGGTCTCATGAGTGGATTTAATAAGAATAATTTTTTTGTTTCAAACAATTTATCCACTAAAACCATAATAGAATCATGATGCCTTGTTGTAGTTGGAAACCTTGTAATAGAATCCATAATTAATACCTTTCATTTCCATTTTGAAATTGGTAAAGACTGCAATAAATCAATTGGATGTTGATGTTCAACGTTAACTTGCTGAAATTTTATACATATAGCAAAGTATTGAACAACATCCTTCTTCATCCTAGGCCAAAAGTATTGATTTATTGTTATAGAAATCATTTTCTTGTAACTTGGATGTCCATAGTATGGTATTTTATGTAGTCCATACATAATAATTCTTCTCAAATATGAAGAATTAGGAATATACATTCTATTTTTATAAATAAGGAACCCATCATCATCCCACTAATAACCTTCATATCGCTTTTCTAATTTCTCTTGTTGTAATGCATATTTCACTTGGATATAATGTTCATGTTTAGAAAATCAATAACTCTCTTCTTTAAATATGATCAGAAAATGTTAATAATGGCTAGATGCATTACATGCATTTTCCTGCTAAGTGCATCAACAAATTTATTTTCTTCTCTTTATGTGTTTGATCTCAAAATCAAATTCACACGTAAACTCCAACCATCTAGCTTGCTTGGCATTCAAGTGTGTCTTCTCAAACAAATACTTTAGCCCATAATGGTCGTTCTTTTTACTTTATTTAACCATTCATGATTTATTCATTAGCTTGGAAACAATAATCACATATAAACTCAAATCACAATGCATAGAGTTTAACATGGAAACCCAATCGAGAGAAAACCATAAAACTTATTTTTATAAACGTCTATAGACACCAACCTACTGTTACAAAGATTGTAGGCACCAACCTACTAGAGACACCAATCTCCTTAACTGGGCACCAACTCAGCAATATGTAGGCATCAACCTACCAAAGAGACTAATCTCCTCAACTGAGCACCAACTCAACAACACATGTAGGCACCAACCTAATGCTACAATATTTGCAAGCACCAACCTGTTGGAGACACCAATTCCCTCACCTAAGCACCAACTTAATAAGATATGTGTCGAAAACAACCCAATATCTTCATACACATAGTACTTTTGAGTTCACCTGCATGCTTCATTCCATAGACAATCGATCAAACCCTAGTCACATGTAGCCTGCATTCCCTAGCGAACCTCACAACATCATTTCCAGAATATGACCCCAGACTATAGCATTACAACCTCAAAAAAACATACATTACAGAATCATTGACCTTCAGTCCTTCATAACACACCTTAAGAACAAGAAAATCCCAAGAAAACCCCTTCAAACTTCTATTTCACACCTTTAGATCCCAAAAATACACCCCATCTCCTTTAGCGCACCTCATATCACTTATTTTCACCTCAGACTTGATATCTTGCTTGGTTTCTTTATAAATGTGCATGTCGATCTTGTATTTATAATATTTTTTTCCTCACTTTTGAGTCCAACCTATAAAGACTAGTTGAGCCAACTTAAATTTTTTGGCTAGGTTGTCGGATGGAAAAATTCATATCTCCTCATTCCTAGGGAGTTAGAGGGAATTCCATATACCATTGGAAACATCTCAAAATAATATTTGCAACCATATAAACTATTCTCCCATTTTATCTAAGTATCTAGGGTAAATATTTCTTCAAAGATAGGGTATCCAAATTGAGCATCAATAATCTCCATATTGCAATCTTTATCTTGGACATATGTAGTCTCCCCCCGTCTTTGACATCAATGACAACAATAATTCCAACAACAATGAATTCCAAATCATCAGTAGCATAGTTTTTCTCATGTTCTTTCAATTTTCTTGACTCATAGTAAACTACATGAATGTCTTACATAAAATCTCCATCAAGTCCTTCAACACATGCATGTGTGCACACAATGAAATCCTTGTCTATATTTGCAATCTTCATAATTGGGGCACTAGTAAGAAACATTTTCAAGAATTGTTTTTTTCCCAAGGGGAAAAACCATGGGAAAATATCATGTGCAATCAAATCACGTGATCTTTTCAAAACCAAGCGTTAAATACAAATAATTAATTACACAATTTAAAAAAAAAAAATTGAAATTGAAATT
>ML799073.1:38424-51172 GCA_009831015.1 Picea engelmannii | reverse complement strand
TACTCCCCATAGGAGCACGATGGTGAAATTGAAGCACATGTGGTGATGGAGTTTCAAGGTGTGGGAAGATATTGACGACATTGACGATGACAAAGAGGACACACTAAGATATTTATACTACAAAGAAAACATTATCGTTGGTCGAATACAACTTAAATATATTAATAATAACATTTAAGAAAAATAAATGTTCTTAATTTAATTTATTTAACTATTATCTTATTGTTCTTAAAGCATACAATAGGGCATACATAAATTTATTGAATGAACTCTCAACTAATATATAGTCAACACTTTTATGAATTCCATATCCCAAGCCCGTGGCTAAGCTAATGAAAATTTATAACATTAATTTGGTGGTGTTTGAAAGGTTATACATTAGTAACACAAACAAAACCTTCCTATATAGAATCCAAGCTTCGTCCTTGTTCCATGGCGTTCACGATATAAAAAAAATACATTTTTCAATCATTTTATTATTGTGCATAGACTTATTAGTCCCTGCCGTAGGCATAGAGGGACTATATCAATCGACAAATCGTTGACTACATATTACTTTGTCCTTTGACCCGAAATATTTGCACAATACCTATTGTTGGAGCTATGGAAATAAAAGCATATATTTTTATATAATAAAAAGTAACATATATGTATTGATCTAATTGGATAAGAGATTGGAGGTCTTATTGCCGGCTTCGCTATTCCCAATGTTATATATGTTGGCATATCCAAAGTATTTGATTGTATATGGTCTTTTTTGAATCATATATTTTGTTATGCATTCGTCGATGGTGGATTAATGCTAGAATTAATTCGAATGTTTGGTTTAGCATTTTACGCTAGGTAAATTTATGGCAATGTTAGATATGGTGGCCTATCCAAAGTTTGGCTTTCCAAAACATTCTGTGGTGTTCAAACTATTCTTACAAAAAATATATTTTTTCTTTTTGGGATACATCAGAGTCCTGCCACATTGAATTTTTTTCTTAAATTTTTACAGTGCATTTCTAACAGACTTAAATGTTTACCTAACAGGCTTGGTAGTGTTGAATGGTTACTTAACAGGCTTGTTACAAGGCATTTTCTTCTGTTTTTTAAATTTTTATTCTCCAGCGGCGTTGCTGGTTCGGTGGTCCATGCTTGATTTTTGCATGCCACTGATTTCTTATTTGCATGTTGTCGTTGTTCTTGCTTGCTTGTTCTTGTTGTTGCAGTTTGGATGTTTGGGTTTCTGCAATCGCAATTGGAAAAACATTGTTTCTAGGGGGGGTGGTTGTTTCTTGTTTCTTTCTTCGCTCTATGTTGTTTATTGTTGCTTGATTTGACTTTGCAGGGTACTGGTCCTGTGCCTGCAGTTGGGCCTTTGAGTGCTTTTTAGTTGGGTTCTTGTTTGGTGCTTGTTCTTGTTTGGCCAGGGTTTGCAAATGTTGGGATGTTGCATCTGCAATTGGATCTTTGGTCGCATTTTTTTTTGCATTGCAGTTTGCATAGAATACTATTAAGATAAAATAAAAGACTAAAGAATTGCAGGCGATGTAAATTGCATCTGTTACGCGTTGAAGCAAAGTTTGTTGGCCTCAAAATATATTTCATGGTTGTCGATGCTTTTTACTTGGATTTTGTGTTACTATGGTTTTATAGTTATGACAATGGATTTTATTGTGTGGAAGATATAGTTGTTCTCTCCCTTTTACTTTCTTGTTGTAAACTGCGTTTGACTTTAGTTTTTCGTGTTTATGTGGTCATTTCGAGTGACCTTCATTCAGTTGCATAGTTGGCCACTTTTATGGACGCGGCTTCACGAATAGGTTCTATCGGACTATGACAGGTTGTGTTCGGTGTATACATTAGCTTTCCCGAATTAGTTTTCTTTAAAAGAATCCTGGCCAGAAGAGAATGCAATTTATGAAATTATAGGTTTCCTAGACCGCAGAGCCGTCATCCCATACTTAGCCAATTTTTGCATCGCTGGTTAATGGGGTAGGCAGCTGAAAATTGACAATCAGAGAGTTCCACAATACAGAAATTGACAATCGGTCAGCAGCGAGAGTTCTGCAATCATTCTGACCGACCGTAGTTGGGTTCCATACTTAGCCAATATTATGGACATGCCTTCGCGGATAGGTTGTATCGAACTATGGTGTATAGATTAGCATTTCCGAATTAGTTTTCTTTAACAGTAGGGCTCTTGGACATAAAAAAATTGAAGCTTATCAAATTATAGGTTTCATGGACAACATAGATTAAAGATAGGAAATATGTAATTTTATAGAGTAGATATATACAGCCTGCACAGAGCCGTCATCCCATACTTAATTAGTTTTTGCATCGCACGTTGTCAGGGTAGGCAGCTGAAAATTGACAATTGGAGACTTCGGCGATATAGAAATTGACAATCGGATTTGCAAACTATTTGAATTTGAAGGCCCTCATGTCCAAAAAAATTAACATTGTCGAAATAATTTACTTTACATGCATTTTACATACCCTAGTGGAAAAAAAAAACAAAAAAAAAATAGTGAGCATTTTTTGGATCATGGGTTCTTGGGATGGCGGGCTCTAGGTTCAGTTCCTGTTGTTCCGTATCCTACAAATAGCACTGACAGTTCTGCGATATAAAAAATGAAAATCGGGCTTGCGTACTATTTGAATTTCAAGGGATCCTGCAAAACAACTATCATTCTCAAATTACTTTTCTTTGCATATGTTTTACATACACTCGTGAACAAAAAATAGAACAATAGTAGTAATGTCTGTTTCATAGGGCTCCATCCCCGCTATCTTTTGCGCTTCCCAATACACATTAAATATGCTTTGAAAAGTTAAAATCGAGCAGACAGGTTCGAAAAGATGGGCTTTAATAACTAGAAAGCTCGAGGACAACTCCAATTAAAATGAATAGACAGGAAAATATTATGGGGTCTGGTAATTTGTTTTTGCGTGCATTTTAAATTTGCGAAATTATTATTATTATTATTATTTCCTTGTGCAGTTTTAGTTTTGTTCAAAGATTTAGCATAGTTCACGAATGTGTCGGTGACAAAGACCTTGATGTCATGTCCCTCTTTAATATTGTGAATTTTGAAATGATGGACTTTAATAACTGGAGGACATCTCCCATTAAAATGAATAGACAGGTGAATATTATGAGATCTGGTAATTTCTTTTTGCCTGCATTTTGAATTTGCAAAATACTTTTTATTTTAATTTTTGCTTGTGTAGTTTTAGTTTTCTTAAGAGATTCGACAACGTTCATGAACGTGTCACCCACAGAGGCGTTGACGTCATGTGCCTCTTTAATGTTGTGCATATCTTAGATGTCAGATTTCAGAATCTACTCGGATATGGGAATTTTAATACGTGCTGGTAGTCACTATTGAGCGTACATATTCAAAAAGATTGGCATTAATAAGTGAAAATATTGAGAACATCTATCATTAAAACAAATCAACACAAAATCTACGGCAGACCATCCATCCTTTCTTTTAAATACTTATTTCCATTTCTCTCTATGATCAAAGAGTTGCACTTTAGGGTGCGTTCATTCTAATGTTCCTGGTCATGCACATGTAAGACAACTTAGAGATGTGATTGAAAAGAAGATGAAAGAATAGAGCTTGGTTTTATGTGACGTGAGCTTTGAGTAAAAAAAAAACTATGTTATACAAAGAGAAACTCAGAGAGGATGAAAAAAATAGAACAAGTATGTTCTAGTTGGTGTTCTCCCTGTGTTCGATGCTTTGGTTTGTTGAAAATGTTGGCTGGAGATTTGTTGGTTGAACTTCTTTGTTTTATTGCTGGGAATTGTAATGGATTTTGAGGTCGGGTGAAAAATAGTTCTTTGTTTAAGTATATATCTTCTTCTAACAACACAGATTTGGCAAGTGTATCAAGTTGTACAAATTGCACAAGTATTTGTCTACCTCAAAGGCGGGTAGCAGAAACTGTATGGGTGGATAAAATGACATATTATCACTGCAAAAGTTTCTATTTCATAGTATGGTGACCTGCATGTGGGTTTGGTAGCCGACTTAACAAAAAGCTATGTTCTTTGTGAAAGTTTGTTTGGTTTCCTCTGGATGTAGTTGCAGACTCTACATATTTGGCATCACCTCTAAACATTCCAGAGCTTTTTGTGGGCCGCCATATCTCCATATCTATGAAGAAATATATATTCTTATGCCATATGTAGCATTTGATACACTTTCCACACCTGTTCTGGTGCATTCTGCAGCATTTTATGCACTTGCCACACCTCTACTACCAGAAGAAGTTATGTACCTCAACAAAGTTTCTTTTTGCATCTGGGTTGGACGTTCCTTCCAATTTATTGTAATAAAGCAAAGAAGTTCCACATACAAATCCTCAGGCAGGCTTCTCAACCAAAAATGATCGAATATAGGGAGAATACCAGTCACCAAGTACTTGAATTATTTTCCGTTGATTTAGCTGTTGTGACATAGAACGACTCCTTCCACTTTGAAATTGGCCTGAATGGAATTTGTAAGTTGTCTCGGATGTCAAGGGTCAGGAACATTGCAATAAAAGCACCTTAAACCTCAACTTTTTGACAGCAGAGGAAAATTAATACTTGACAAAGAATGGAATGTTTAATAAACAAGCATTACAAGCAGGCCATATCTGGAAGAGAGAAGATATTCAAAAAAGTGGGATAGATGTACTTTGCAGCACCGATTAAGTAAAAAACTATGAAGAAGCTTCATCAATGTACATATTTTAAATTGGTTGACGGCAGGCAAAATCACAATCGTTGTCGAAAATAACCTCGGATGTATTTTGTAACCCACCTTATTTGATATAGAATAATTTTGGTTTCTTTTTTAACAGTATTTTCCAATTTTTGGTATTTGTTTTAATTGTATTTTCTACCTTCTTCCCCTGTGTGGTTAAACATGAAACATAAGGTTTTGTTTCTGTTGCCCAATACTTCAATCTAAATAAAACCTGCCCTATTGTTTGTTTACATTTTACATGTAAGAATAATTTTTCATAGGCCATACTTATGTGGCAGCGCCCCTGTATTTAAAGAAAGAAATTGGAGGACTCGTGCTGCTCCCATTCTTCGGCTTCCGTGAATAGAATTAATAATGAGTAATGACAAGGCGGTTGAACTGTTGATGCAATGTTCCTGTGAAGTTTGTTGGATATATTGCAACTTCTTATATTGGATAATATCCGTGCATATACACTAATATCAATAGTATTGGAATAAATATAAAAAAACTTCCTCTTCGGCAAATCTTAGGAAATTATGTTTGGGTTTGTCGTATTCAACAACTATGTCCATTGTTCTGTCATATAGATCTTCCAGCCTAATAAATTCTGTAATCTACAATTTATGCTTTAATTACTTAAAAGTCACACCAAATTTTGATTGCATTTAATTTAATTTAGATATTGATGTTTATGGAGAGACGGTGTTTGCTGATCTCATTACAACGAATACAAGATGAATAGATGATAAGGATTTTGTGTTGTTGAGACCACAATGCATATTCATGTTTCTTGTTGTGCTATGTACATGTTGTAGTCAACAATTTTGAAGTTCCAGCGAAATTTGCAAGCCGAGAAGCATCTTCCAGATTGGGAGATCACTTGCATTTGAAACAACCAATCCATTAATATATATTACTATGAATACTATTCAGATAAATATGAAAACTTTGTTCATTGATAGATGCTAGTATGAAAAATATTGAAATAGATATCATAACTTTGTCTTGGCCAATACTTGCCCAGTTATCTAGGCACCAGGCCCCGGGTTCACGGTACCCAACACCTATGTCCCATTTTTCGTCATATACATGTTGCAACGAAACAACATCAGTGATTTGTTCCTTTCCATACTTGGCCAATTTTATGCCTGCCGATGTGGGGCCAGCGCTTGCGAACCCAGATGCTTATCGTTCCGCAATATACATCTTGCACTGAAAAGATCTGTGATATACAATTTCACCGCGGGTTCCTCATACACATTGACTTCATTCAAAGTATCCATTGTTTCTTTCCATCCCTAGAAACTTTGCATCCTTCCTGATATACATCAACAATACTCTTACTAGTGACAAGTGGAGAAAGTGGGATGAAAGATAACTCTATCATCTATAATTCATGCTTTAACATCTTCATCTATATCCTCGCACGAAGGATCCGAACAAGCATTGTTCCTTTCCATACTTAGCCAATTTTATTTTTGTCGCTGCGGGGTCAGTGCTTGCGAACCCTGATGTTCTTCTGTGAGATACTTAGTTCTTTTTCCCTTCTCTTGTTCCCATATATTATCTACAATTCCACTACCAACACCTCCGTCCTTTTTACCTTATTTTCTTCCCATGTATTATGGGACTATAAAATATGGACATGATATTCTATAAATCATGCACAAATTCTTCATTCCATACCTAGTGACATTTTCGATCGCAGGTTCTCGGGCACGAAGACGAGCTCAAAAATGGGGCTCCATTGTTCCATAGCCTACAAATAGCACCCAGAATTCCGTGATATACAAATTGATAAGAGAATCTGCGTACTGGCTAAGTCAACATTGCACTTCTATTGTTATGTGTCCTCCAAACAGAACTCCCAGTTCCACAATATAGAAATTGACACACGGAATGCAGAAATGGTGGAGTGTAGATTGCCATTGTTTACGGATGCCAATCCCTGTGAAGTATCTAACAGTATCTAAAAATTTATTTAGAATACTAAATTAACACTTATTAGTGACAACTGGACACAGAGGTATGAAACAGTTGGAATTGCAATCTCCGCAATATACAAATTGACTATCGGACATCGTCTGCTCTTATGTCTTACAAATTACGCATTCAAATGTTCGGAGCAATACAATTAGAAGGTTCGGGCCTCACCTTCTCTGCGTATACCTTCTCAGCCTATTTTGGATCCTCCTTTTGGCGGGTTCACGAATTATGTAGCTCCAGCATTGGCGGGTTGGCATATCTTTATTTCCATCTATACAATCAGACGACAAATCCGACCGACCGATGTTGCTTTCGATACTTGGCTAATTGTATGTCCACGGTTGCCACGTTGGGACCAATTTCAGTTCCATCTATATCCTCACATGGAGAATTGAACCGACAGCTGTTCTTTTTCATACCTACCGACATTTTTTATCACGGGTTCTCTGGCGGGCGAGCTAAAAATTGGCCCTCCATTGTTGTGTGTGTTACAAATAGCACCCAAAATTCTGCGATATACAAAGTGAGAAGCGGAGCTATAGATTGGATGACTAAACATTGCACTTCTATTGTTATGTGTCCTCCAAATAGTCCTTCAAGTTCCACGATATACAAATTCACACACGGAATGCAAGGCTAGTGGGGTGGAGATTGCCATTGTTTATGGATACTAATCCCTATGAAGTATTTAACAGAATCTAAAATATTATTTTCAATACTAAATTACCTCTTAGTACTGACAACTGGACACAGGTGCGGGTCCGACATCGTTCTCTCTTCTGACATCATCCACTCTTTCGTGTTACAAATTATGCATTCAAATTATTTACTCTGGTCCTACGCAATATACAAATTGAATACCGGGTTCACATCTTGTATTCAAAATTTTCCTGATCTACAATTCCACCGCCAACTCCTTTCTCCTTTTTCCTTTTTCTTCTTCCCCTGTATTATGGCTCTCATTATCTCCATGTATATAATCACGCCTTAGGAAATTTTATGTCCACAGTTGTTGGGTTGGCAATCTACAATTCTATCGCGTGCTTCTCGAACTCGCAAGCTTCATTGTACCATGGTTGACAAATGTGCTTCCTAATATACATTTTCTATGCTCTTACTAATGACTCTTACAAGTGACAGTTGCACACATCAATACGAAACAGTTCGCATCTAGCCATTCGCAACATAGAAATTGACTACAGGGTTCCGACATCGTCCCCTCTTCCGTGTTACAGATTGTGCATTCAAATGTTCGAAATAATACAATTTGACCATCCGGACCTCTGACCCTATTTTGGATCCTCCTGTTCACATATTCACGAAATATCAAATTCCTAGTCAGTGTTTCAAGTTAGCACATTTGAAGTCTACTGCTTCTTCTTCCCTGATATGCATATTGCACTCAAAATTTCCGTGATTTACATTTCCACCACGGACTCCTTGGTCCTTTTCCCCTTTTCTTCTTCTCTTGTATTATCGCTTTGTGGTTATATACATAGTTGCCTTTCTGTAAACATGGGTTCCAGCATTGGCAGGTTGAGATATCTTTATCTCCACGTATATAATCACATGATTCCTCTGATCGACCGTTATTGCTCTCCATCCTTAGCCAATTTTATCACCACGGTTGGCAGGTTACGCCTATTGCAATCAAAAATTTTCGAGACATACAATTTGACCCTGGCGCCCTCACCTTCAACAGTTGTACCTTGCAACCCTATTTTGTAGCAGTTTTTTTTCCCTGCCCACGACCTCCATACTTTCTTGCTATGCAATTAGAAACCTTTGATGCTAACAGGTTACCATGTAGGAACCGTCAACATTGTCATTAATGGGCGAAAAACTCGAGGAGATATCCCATTATTATGCATTAAACCAAGATGTCCATAAACTTATTTTGTCTCTTCCAATTGTTCATCTCCAACACACGTCATCGTGTTGGGCTGCTCACGAAATCTGCAATGCTTAATCACTCATTGCAATATCCACCATGTTCGTGCAATTAGTAGTGTTTAATGTTAACAACGCATCATGTAACATCCGTCCAGATTTCCATTAATCAACGAAAGTCTCGAGGACATCTCCCATTCAAACGCTTTCTACCAAAATTTGCGTAAGGTTATATTAGCCCTTCCAACCTTTCATTTCTTTCATCATCTGGAACAAATAAATGTCTTTGTAGACCTATGGCAGTGGGTTGACAACAGTTTTGTGGAGATACAGTAAATATGTTCGCAGAAGAGGACCAAAGGTTCCAGTGGTCCAGGGAATATTTTTACTATTCATCTCGTTCTGCCCAAAACGAAGTGATTTGGACCTCCAGAATCACTCGTGCAGGCTACGTCCTTGAGGTTTTTGACTGTAAGGAGGTGGTCTCTTGGTGCACCGAAAAATATATTCTAGGCCAAAGAATTATTCCACTGCATGACCATTATCATGTTTCTTTGTCACCTCAACTCTTCCACGAGATGTTGAAATTGTCGAAACCAACATTAACGTTCAGAGGACAAGACTGCAAGCAGTTTCTAGAAAAACATCATAACGGGTTGGACATCTTATCTGACTTCCTCGAAGACCTAACAACAGTTCTTGAAGATATCACAAGGCTCCAGGTAAGTTCCTTTAGAAATCCATTTAGGTAAATTGCTTGGTTGTTTACAAGAATAACGGGACAGGTATCCACAGCAAGCATTTCCCATATAATTATTTTTATTTTGTATTTCACATTCAAGGAGCAATACATTTTCGATTGGGGAAAGCTAATGTCCATTCAACTCTATCCCTAGTTGTCACGATTCAAAGAATTGAATAAATTTTATATGTCATCCAACTTGATTTTCGCAATTGTGTATTGCTGCCCGTTTCCAAAACTTTCTCTTTCCAATAAAATAAACTGTGGATTTGACCGAGTAACATTCTGGTACAACTCCTTGTGGAGACACAAGGCCTCCCATTGTTTTTATGAAGTTTTTAATGGCTTTGTCTCAATTTTCAAATATTTACTGTTAGGCAAGGATGCTCTGTGGATGTCTGTCCATGCAAGCAAGTTTTTGAACAAGAAGGGCACACTTGAGAAAATGGAAAATCACAGTCTCCTCATGGTCTTTAGCTCTAAGGAAAATCATTCCTTCATTCCATGCCACATCATGGACAATATGTTTGTTGCAGAAATAGCAAGGCAATACAACCACTGGCTGCATTTTTTCCATGACAAGAAAAAAAAATAGTTCATTCCTCTGCCCTGGAAAGTCGAAGACTTCATGTGCAGAAACATCAACAAGATTGATGAGTTTTCCACCCATTTCAAGAAATTGAACCTAACGTACGCTGAAAGGCTAAAAGGGTTCGACCCCAATGGCATTTTTGGAGAACAATTACTGGGTGTTTGCTTTGAAAGCTCTTTTATCCATAAACACCTTACCCAAGACAGAGACAGTGTCGACAACAATCCTACTTTTTCCCATTGTGATGCAGAGACATTACAAAGCGCAACTGAATTGTACATACAACATGGTAAAGTATCTGGTGAGAAGAGTACCCAACCCCCCTCCAACACTCCCAAGAGAACGACACCATGGAGCATCGCTTCGAAGGTCCATCCCAGTAAGAAAGCAACCCAAAAATCTTCGAATGGAGGAGGATATAAGAACCCTCCTCGCATAAATATTGATATTTCTCACAAAGTTCCATTGACAAAGAAGAGAAAAAACAATGCAGGGCATGCAGAGGAACCCGAAATTGATAGTGGAAAACTGCAAATTGAAATTGAAGCTGAGCAGATGCAAAAAATTGGGTCATCCGCGGTGGACATATCTAACACCGAATTTTTTGACATAGATGGATCCTTCATAATCCAGAGCGTTATTTTTTATAGTCAATCTAAAAGTATGGTCATTGAAAAGAGAGATGTAACAAGCAGGAAAGGAAAATCTCGAATAGAGATTGACTTTAGCCAAATGACCCCGTCCAAAATCTTCTCGTTTCACCAGGTAATCGGTGACGTTCTTCGCGATTCCATTGGAGGAATGGAGACGAATTATGCCAATCTGAAACACCGCCTCGACGAATTTGAACAGGATTTCATTGCAACACCAAAATTTGCCAATCCTTTGGCAAAAATCGTGCCTTCTACCACTACAACGAAGATGAAAGTATCCTCTACCCTCCTTTCATGTTCCAGATCCCTTGTAGAGAACAACATCAACAAAAGAATGCAGCTAGTTACTGAAGCCTGGGAAACATTGCAAAATTTAGTTTCCTTCGAAAAGAAGGCCAATGATTTGCTTGAACATTTGGAGGCGAATTTTAAAAATGAACAGCTTTTCTGTCATTAGGTGCTGGACCCTTTTTCCAACTATGTCCTGAACACATCGGAACTAAAAACAAGATAGGAGAAAATCCCCTCCCCAAAGCGCACCAAAAAAGTAAAAGCATGCTGGAAAAAACAAATTGAGAACCTACACCTCATTGTCAAATCATGTAAACAAGTCATATCAGAAAAGGAAAATTTATTCACAAGCCTACTCCAGATGGACTTAGCTGGA
Organism: Picea engelmannii; assembly: GCA_009831015.1. Lineage (NCBI taxonomy): Eukaryota > Viridiplantae > Streptophyta > Pinopsida > Pinales > Pinaceae > Picea > Picea engelmannii. The sequence continues at coordinate 39,906 of ML799073.1, read as the reverse complement.
ACTACCAACGAGGTTCAAGATCCGAACTTAATTCTGAAATCCTTGTCAATCACCAAAGAAGCGTTCCAGGAACAAGTTGATATTTTAAAAGGGTTGTCTTTCGAAAATTTTTACAACATACTTGAACATCGTCTAGATGAGAACGAGCGCTGGGTACTGGACTATGCCTCACACAATGAAGAAATTGAATAGAGTCTGCATAATATTTCAATGGATCTAAGGAAATTAGAAAACTACCTTTATGACATAGAGATCCGGGATGAAATAAACACAGCCCCCATGAAAAGATACATCGAAGAATGGTTCCAAATCAGAATGGAAAGCCTCATCCAGGAAGGGCAACAACCGATCAACATGAGTCCACTACCCATCGATGACAGCAACAAAAACGCATCGGCTTCATAGTAAGTCTATACTACCATCTTGTTTTGTTTATCATTTCAGTTTAAGTCTATGTTGTCATCTTCTTTTCTTTATCAATCCACTTATGTCCTCTTTAAATAGAAAATTGTAACCAAAGACTCATAAGTTCCAATTTCTTCTTTTCAGGGCTTCCTCTCTACTATCGCACACTTCTTTTGACGTTCCTAATTCTTGTACTTATTTCTTTTTATGGTCCGTGGGAGCCCCAATCCCAGTCTATATGACAAACGCATTTAAATTTCCACAAACATGTAACAGACATTATTAATTTTTGTTAAATGTCAAAGAAAATTGATTCGAAAATGTCCATATTGTATACTAAACTTTGGGTTTCCGGGAACCTTCTTGTTTGTTCCAAAGAAAACTAATTCGGATATGCTACATTTCTTGTCTCCTATTGTATGCTAATTTTTGGGTCTTCAACGACGTTGATGGTTTAAATGTTGATGTAATTTCCTGATATATGTAACAACCATTATTTATTTTATAATAAGTTTCTATAGTTCGCAAGCTCGCTTCTCAATTTGTATATCGCGGAACTGTCGATGGTTTTTGTAAGAAACAGAACGACAAAGGCCCATTTTTGAAACCACCAGCCCGAAAACCCGTGATCCAAAGACTTGTTAATTATGGAATGAGCAATTCATCCATGCTCTATAAAACATGTGCAAAGAAAACTAATTCGGTAATGCTATATCTTTTTTTTCCAAAAAAAAGTCTTAGTTTTAAAGAAAAGTAATTCAGTGCAACAGATGTTATTACTATTATATTATATAACAGACATTATTAAATTCTGGTAAATTTCTATAGTCCACAACTACGTCTCTCATTTTGTATATCGCGGAACAATCAGTGCTATTTGTAGAACACGGAATATCAGACACCCAATTTTCAGCGCGCCAACCCGAGAACCCGCGATACAAAAACTGCCTACGTATGCAATGAGGGCTACAAATTTTGTATCTATAAAACTAAAAATCTACTTTATACAAATGCATATTTCGTATGTATAATTTATTTACTAAATATCTACTTTATACAAATACATTGTTCGTATGT
>ML799073.1:17000-27659 GCA_009831015.1 Picea engelmannii | reverse complement strand
AGGCCAAGCCTCCTAGGAATCCATGGTTCAATTACATTGATAACTACCCCATCAAATGAGGCATTTGGATGCATAAGGAAATACAATAGTTGTGTGTCAAAGAAACCTTACATGTATCCTAAGTTGTTTATCTTCTCTTCTATTCCAAAAGGCATAACTCTACATGATGCAGGAAATTATTTCGCTACATTTTCTAAGATATTCAATCTTTTAGTGTATGGATCTAATTGATAATTCTTTTTAGTTTTATTAATTTTCAAGTTGAATTAATTATTCTCAACCCATGTAAATAGCCATATCATGTAAAACACTACCTTTACAATCTAAGAAATTGAGATTTAATTATCTAATGATATTCTCGACTAATTTACCAATTTGTGAACTATGTTCTAAGACATTTTGACCATAACCAATACGATGTTTCATTTTTCTTAAACCTTTAATTTATTTGGAATGGACAATATCAATTCTTTAAAAGTTCATTGTCATTATTAACAATAAATTCATCAATCTTTGAACTAACTTTTTGAAATGTTTTTCTAAATTAACTTGTGAAAATCTCCCATTCTAAGAAAGTAATGTTAGTGTCTAATGAAACAATTAACCTTATTTGGTTGGCTCATACACCTATTTGTGACAGAATAAGTTATTTATTTGACTGGTTAGTCAACCCCATGCATACCACATTTCAATTACCATGCCATTTATTTTTCCATAAAACACCTTTTTCAACATTTAAATTATGCTTTCACATTTTGTTTTCCAAAAGAAAATTTACCCATTATATTGATATACAATTTTTTTCAATACTAAAAATACATCTTACCATCTTCTCACTACTAGTTCAAAAGTACCAGACCCATGAATTGATGGATACAATGTCCAAAACAAGCTAACAAACAAGACAAAAGTTAAAGCAATCATAAAAAAGGCCAGCCATAAAGTTCCCCAACTGAGACTAGAAAGTCTCCAGACCCTTCGACTTCCACAACAAGACTCTCAAAAAGATACTCCAAAAAAATAAACTAAGAGGAGTAAATACACAGAGAGCCAAAAGCTACTAATGTGACTTTAAAACCATGAAAGAAAAAGATCAAAGAAGGAACTTCCAGTCAGGATGAAAAGATCTTTAGATACATTGTTTGTTCCATCGCTCCTTCCACCCACGTATTGTATGGAATTAATCCTTCTTTTTGCTAGAGAAACTTCTTTGATAAGTGGTTTTCCTCCACATTAGATTATCGGTAAACATGCAAGAAGTTGATTTCTTCGAAATTTTTAATGAGATCTCTGATTTTTTCTTTCCAATAGTCTAATGCTATGTCTTGTAGATTTCCTTTGTTGTTTGTCTAGTGAATAACAATTCAGGAATCTCCCATAACCTTGATGTGTTCAAGGTCCAATCTGGAAGCCAAAATCAAGGTATCCTAGACCCCCAGAAGTCCAACCCTCCTATTTGTTCCCTCGACACAATTGTATGAAATTTGTTCAGTGCATCGAATCACCCCTCCTGCACCGCTCAACTGTCCATTCTTTTATGTTGCTCCATCAAACCAACCCAAAGTAGCCCCATGAAGCTGATGTGTACCTGTTGCCCGTGCCAAAAGACCCTTTTGTAAAACTAGAAGAGTCTTTATATATACAAGTGTTTTATAAACAATCGAAACAAAAGATGGGGTACCATTCTAAAAAAATACTCTATTGTGTCCCAACCACACATTCCAACAGATTAAGGAACAAAAAGTATTGAAATCAGATTGCCCCTTTAACCACATAGCATAACAAACGCTTAAAGTGTTTCCTTCCCACTATTTCAATATGTTTAGGCATCTTCTGATTCTAACCCAAACTTGTTTGGTAAAAGAACAAGTGATCAAAAGATGATTTGCAGTCTCTTGGTCTTTATTGCAAAGTTGACAAATATTTTGGCTCCTCCCATCCTTTTGATTGTAACTTGTCCCCAGATAATATCTTGTTTTTTTCCGCCAACCAAATGAAGAGTTTAATTTTCAGTGCTAAATTCCATTTCCAACAAGAAAGTCGCCACCCACCATGTGACTTCTGCCAAAGTTTGGAAGCTAGAGCATCATAGAAATTTTTTACAGAAAGACTTCTCGAATTATCTCCGCCAATCCATTTTAAGTCATCTAGTATATCCTAAAGTTGTATCCTTGCTCCATATAAAGCTCTGTGGAAAGAATCCTATTCATTTTCCACTTCTCCAACTAGTCCTAAATCGCCACTGTCTTTCCAATGTATTGAGAGGTATTCTGGCCATGAAGGACCTTTTTCCTGGTAAAGAATTGTTAAATTTTTCTCTTGTAAGTAGTAAAGAAGATCTTGAGAGACAAAAGATGAGATCCCCGGGCCCAAAATATGATCTTTACCAATTAAAACAAAGTGTCCAGATCCCAGACTCTAGCTCAACCACTATGTGATGAGATGCATCGACTTTAGCAGGTTTTTCCAAGTGTTTGAAGCAACAAGTGTGTGGAAGGAAATCAATCTGATCCATGTAGCTACTGAGCAAAATGAGAAATATATGTCCTTTACGACTCTATGCCAAATACCCCCCTTCATTAAAACATGCCAAAGAGTACTTACCACTAGGGCTTTGTTGAAAATATGGATATTCTGAAAGCCCCATCCTCCAAAAATATTTTTTTTTTCTAAAGACTCCCATTTACATAGGTGGAAATGGAATTTATTGCTACAACCATTCTAAATAAATTTGAACATCACCTTTCTGATCGGGTTAAGAACCAAGGCTGGAATGATCTCCATGGACATCCAAGAAACCAAATGGCTTTCCAAAACTTATCGTAAAAGAATGAGATGACCTCCTAGGGACAACCATCTATTACACCGATGGCTAATCTTTTTTTCAATTTTTGCTAGTAGCCACCTCCAATCTTTCACCTTGTAAATTCATTTTTTGAGATAGAAGCCAAGATATCTAAAACCTTCAGAGAGATCAAAAAAGTTATAGGGAAATACAAATTTGAACTCATCTAAATCCTCCCCTTGAATACTGGCATAATGCATTGTGGATTTGGAAACATTTACCTGTAGACCCGACACACTACAAAAAAAAAATTAAATAATAGCAATCTCCTTCCACTCATGAAGTGTAGCCCTGGTCATAGTTAAAACATCATTCAAAAATAGTATATGGAGGATCCTAACATGTATGGAAACCTTCACGCTAGTCAACTTTCCTTCACTCCATCTTTTCTTTAAAAGAAGACTCAACCCTTCCATAACTAATATAAAAAGCAGGGGAGCCAAAGGACACACTTGTCTTAATCCATGACCATTCTGGGAGAAGGGAGTGGTCTCCCTATTTATAAGAACAACAAAAGACGGAGTATAGACACAACTCAGAATCTGGTTTGTAACCTGTAAGCTTAAACCTGTTTGTATTAGAATCAATCTTAAATAGTCCCAATTTATACAATCATAAGCCTTCTTTAGATCTAGTTTTAAGAGTAAGGCCTTAAAATTATTCGACTTAATGCTATGTAGGATTTCCTTTGTTGTACCAATAGCATCCTGAATCTATCTTCCTTTTAGGAAACCTAACATCTCTTCTGACAAGGATCTGGATAGTAAAGGTTTGATCCTATTGGGAATAATCTTAGCGATAATTTTGTAACACAAGTTGCATAAAGAGATCGATCTAAAGTCATCGAAAGTAGTAGGATTATTGAATTTTGGAATGAGCACCAGAAAAGTCGAGTTTAAATCTCTTACCACTTTCCCTTTGAGTCTGGAGTCCTCAACCACCTTGAACAGATCACCCCCTACCAAGTCAAAGAAGTGTATAAATAACTCCACCATCCACCCATCCAGACCCAGACTTTTGTCTTTTGCAAAGAGTTTGAGAACCTCCTATAATTCCTCTTTAGTATAGGGTCTTTCAAGTTGTAATGTGTCCTCCTCGTTGACCAGATGCAAGAAGAGGTTGGTTGACAGAACCTGGTCACTTATATTTATTGGTCCCTTCGCCTCGAAAAAACATTTGTAAAATCTAGTGGCCTTTGTTTTTAGTGCCTCTTGTACATATGGACATTTCCTTCATCATCTCTAACCTCCCATATATGTTTGTGGTTCCTTCTAAAATTTGCGAACTAATGAAAATATTTTGAATTTTGATATCCACTTTTTAGTCAAAGAGGTCTACTTTGTTGCCTCCAATGTTCTTCTTCTTCCACCAATAGATTGTTCCATTCTTCCTCTAATTGTTTTGAATGTCTTTCCTCTGCCAAATTTTTTAAACCTCTAGAAAAACCCCAAAGCGAGGCTTCAATGTCTTCCTCCAAATGTGCTAACATAGACAACTTCCTCAACTTTTGTTGCTTTGCCCATAATTTAATTTGTCATTTTAGGGCTTTCAACTTCACCACTAATCTTCTATGAACCTCAGACTCTTGAAGAAACCTCTAATCCCGCTAAACATTATTTACAATTTGAGCAAATTTGGCTTCTCTTAACCACACAGAGTTTAGTTTGAAAGGATAAGATTTGAACAATAAAGTGTTTTCCAACTGTAAAATAATCGGAGCATGATCCAAAAGGAAAGGATATGCCACCCAAGACATGTAGCTACCCAAGTTGTTAATGAGTTCTTCAGACAAAAAAACCCGATCCAATCTTTTTTCTATATAATCTTCTCCCTTCCTTCCATTTCACCACGTTGGGACTAATTTATCCGATAATATGTCTACAAGTTTGTTACTCTGAAAAATATATTTAAGATATCCAACCAGAGTATCTACCTGTGCTGAGTCTCCCCATATCTCTCCAACATTAAAAGTAAAATTGAAATCACTTGCTATAATCAGAATTGTTTTTAGAGCAAGCTCTGCTCAGCCACCTTGTCCCAAAAAATTCTTCTATCAGTGTAAGGAACATACATATTAATAAGCGAGAGCTCCCTTTTGTTTTCCAAACAATGACCTGTCAACAAGATCCCACCACAGCTTAAATAAGGAACAAGATCGAATTTATTCGGGTCTCAAGTAACCAATAAACCCCCCGAATTTCCAACTGAGCTGACAATGCTAGTGAACCAAGCAGGACATAAGACGTTCATAAAGGATCTTGCCTTCGAATAATCGACCAAAGTTTCTTGTAAAACAAAAGGATATTAAGATGAGTCCTATCTAACAATCTGCACAGGGAAGTTGTTTTAAGGGAGGGGGCACCCCTCTGATATTTAGGGAGAGAACTATCATGATTTTTTCCTTACAAGGGATTTCATGCCTCTAAGTGCCCGCACATATAACTTATGGTTCCACGTATTGTCCAACTACAAACACTACTACCATGTAACTTCGATTCCTTCAACAAAAAGAATATCACTTATGTAACTTTTGATATTGTTTCTAAATCAATGAGCGAAACATAAGTGAGTGCATTAACCCACTTCATCATGTGAACTAGGTTATTATATTTGCAATTGGATTACTAATGTCTATATGATTATTCTTAAAATTTCAATGTATTCAAAATTCTTGTACACCTTTCAAACTACATAATAATTGTATTTTTAAAATTATATAGTTGTGCATTCCTTAATACTACTAGTTTCTAATTTAATTAAATTTAAATTCAAATAATATAAAATAATAATAATAATAATTTATTTATAAAATTAACATAAAGTCGGATATTAAATCGATATATAAAACTCTCTTATTTATAAGACAACCTACAGTGTTCATATAAAAAATTGATTACTAAATATTAATATGTTAGAAACAAAAAAATATAATTATTAAAATTAAATTTAACTATAATGTAAAGAATGAATTTATTAAATTAAGTTATAAAGAATGAATGTTACGTTTTCGGTGGAATGAGGTAGATTATGGAAATAAGATTTCCGTATAGAGAGTTTGTCTCAGAAACAATTAAGTGAAAAAAAAAAAACGTCAAAGATTCTTCAAAAGAGAGAAAAAACAACAAACTTAAATAAATAAGCATACACTATTAAAACTTGAACAATGATTATTACATTTTAATCTCTATTAAAAATAAATACAAAGGAGAGAGTACATGGTGGTACAAAGCAATATGGAAGGTAAATGTTTCAATCAAAATCATTTGCTTTATGTGCTTATGTTTCAATCAAAATCATTTGCACTGCAATTCTCCATCACCTATAACTAATGTTGTATTAATCCATGCATATTTAAAACTTTAACATAAAACAACTAAACAAGGTGTAGAGTCTCACGGGACTTTGGGTATGAGAAATTCCTATTAATTCTGACAAACATAATAAAAAGAACAATTTTGATTATAATTCCCGCAAAATTGATGTTGCAGATTCTTCTTTAATAGGAATAATAGAAATTAGAAATATAAGATGAGATTGAGTGCTTCGTGGCCAAAAACATGGAAGTTGTCTCCGAACTGTGCATGCAACGAATATAGTTTACCTTACAATCAATTAGTTATCCGTAGAAGATACGAACTCAAAGTTTCAAACAATTATCTCAATATAATTATATTGAATTATATGATATTTGAAAATAAGAATTGATAATAATTAAATCTAACAAATTAAACTTTTAATTTCTTTTTTTTCTTTTTCTTTCTGATAAGCATTCTTTTTTGTTTTACTAATTTATAATAAAACGTTGTGAGCATAAATCTAACAAATTAAACTTTTAATTTCTTCCTTTTTTTTTGTCTTTCTGATAAGCATTCTTTATTGTTTTACTAATTTATAATAAAACGTTGTGAGCATTCTTTATTAGCTTATCTACTTTGTAAAGGGTCTTTAATATAGTTCTTTCATGGTAGACAATCAATTGTAAAATAGTTCTCGAACTTAAAAAAAAATGATTACATCTTGAATTATAATTGAAATTCCATGATAATTTAGGTAGAAATTCTGTTAACATATTCAAGTATTCATGAACAGAAAATTGGAATAAGTTCAATTCTTATGCATTGAACAACACGAGACATTATTTATTGGTTCATACTAAAAATAGAGCTGTGTAATATAGAAATTCAAAAACAACAAAAGGTTGTGCATGGATACAAAATATAAATCTTTCATTTAGTTACAATTACAGTCACTATATTGAGAAGTATTCAATTCTAAGAAAAACCATATATAGCTAGATATATGTATTTATACTCTATAATCTTATATATATATTATTTGGCAAGGTATCCACCACTTAGGTTCATAGAATCCTTTTCCATATCAAATTCATATTTAATCCCACCATGAACACTGTATGAAATTATCGAGATGGCATAATTCCTTTATGGATTATATAAAGGAGCAAAAACAAAAAAGAAACACCATAAAACTGCCATACAAATAAGTTATGCTAAGGGTTTCTTTGACAAATATGTAATAGCTTGGAATCCTTGAAGTGACCATACTACAAATCTACACATGCATCGATGCATTGAGGATGACCCTTGTTTAAAAGATACAACAACCCTCCTTACTTCACATCCATTTAAGGACTACATAGAGCTCCTGAATCGGGTACAATGCCATACAAAGTGCACAGAGATGACATGTCTCTGTATGAAAGCCTCCAAACCCCAATGTGGATATAATTGCCCATGGACCTTACAGTGTAATTCTTCTCTCTTCATTGATGCTTCTGGTAAAAAAAAATATGAACCTGCCAGGAATGATGATCGTCTAAACATCCATAACCATGACATACTAACAATATGGCGAGAAAATATGGATTGTCAACCTATCATTTCCCATCATGCAATTATGAACTATATTTCCAAATACGCTTCTAAAGTAGAGGGCCAATCAAAGAGATATCATCATATGTTGATTAGAATCACAAATACATTGAGTCCAACAAATCCTACTTCATTTTCCTATAGGAGCTTGCACAAAGAAGATATAGTCAACTAAGATATAGGTGCCCAAGAAACTTGTCATATGCTACAAAAACTCCCCCTTGTCACATGTAGTCGTCTTTTCATGAAACTGTTTATGTTGGTCACCATATCTTTCATCAAGTCTCCAAAGATACATCTGATTGTTTATCTGGATCTACCTTCATTGATGCCTATATCAATTGACCTCCTTTCCTTAAGCCCCTCCCTCTCATTGAAATTACAAAATATTTTTCATATAGTCGCCATTGAAAAATTAACCCTTGGCGATGAAGGAGCTCTCAAGTAATTGTCCTTATCTGGCCACGCTTCACAATCATTCTGACACTAGATTCCAGATCCTTTGAAGATTTTTTTTTTGTTGGAGTGAGTTTCTACTATACAAACCATTCAATAAATTTTCAACTGACATAGGCCTCTCAAGCGATATTGTCATACACAATTGGCAGAACATAAAAGGAACCTACCATTCATGGCATGTAGACCGTTCCCTTGCAAATGTTGAAGAAACACCACTAGATGAAGCTGAAGAAAATGATACAAATATGCATCCCGACATGGAGATAAATGAGTGGGAATTATTATCAAGATTGATCCCTATTGTCAATATAGACTTCAACGAGCTTGAGATTCTTAAGTATCGTGACTTTGACACCAAATATTGTTGGAACATCCTAGACATTCCAGAAGCAGTTCTTACTTATGCAACACAGTTCATTGAAAGCAATCGACCTTGTATGGATGTGCTACAAAGGCACGAAGCTAACAAGCTAGGGGATAATACATTGTCACCCAAACAATATCAGGCATTCAATATAGTATTACAACATTCACAACAAAAAGAAAAAAAATCACCCCTAATGATGATCATCCAAGGAACTGTTGGCACTGGAAAATATTATCTGATCAATTGCATTAAAGCTTCTTTGAATGGACAATCAATATGGACATAGTCCAATACTACTTCTTGCTCCCACTGGAGTTCCATCTTTCAACATACAAGCAACCATTATACATTCAACACTTAAGATTCCAATAAAAAAATTTCAACCTTTCCAAACACAAACATTGGCAGTGTTCGAGGAAGTGATGAAACATATCTGGAATGTCCTCATTGATGAAATGAGCTTCATCGGGCCTAAAATATTTATGCAGATTGAAGCCCGTCTACGTGAAGCCTTTCCAGAAACCAACAATTTTCCATTTGGTCATTGCTCTATAATTCTTGTTGGTGATCTAGGACAACTCCCGCCTGTTATGGATAAACCTTTGTATACATGTGCAACACAAGGGCATTTTTGGAACTCCTTCACCACTGTTGTAACCTTGCAAAAAATCTTCCGCCAACAAGGGCAGGATATACAACAAGTCCAATTTCGTCGCCTATTGACAAACATCCACAATGCAACTCCACTACAAGAACATTGGGAGATCCTTCAATCTCGTACAAATACATACTTGTCTACAACGGAATGCAAAGAGTTAGATGTGGCCATACACCTATTTTCAACAAATAATTTGGTGTACCAACATAATAAAAGAATGTTTCAATCCTTGAATAGGCCAATAGCACCCTGCATCTCATAACGCCTTGGCTCTTCTATCTCTAAGGAAGATCATGACCATCAATTAGAACAACAAATATTGGTATGCATTCACCAACATGTTATGCTGACCTGCAATTTATGGATCCAAACAGGATTGGTTAATGGACCTGATCAGGGGATCAAATTTTGCTCAATTTTCAAAGTGCTCGGAATGTGATGAAAATAGTGTCATTGCGTCTGTCTCGTTTTCCTGATTCCGGCGGTATATTTACTTTTGCAAACAGAGTCCGTATGGAGGAGATATCGTGATTTGACCGCCAAGTCAAACAGGGAAAAATTTGGGATGTTGATTGTACCTGTCCGTACAGTCTGTATGGCCACGTGGAGGGTCGTACCACTATGATGATGTGGCGTATTTATATTGGATGGTGGTTGCCCAATGGAGTGTTGACACGTGTCATATGCAGCCAATAATGTTTGGACACGTGGCCCAACCCATTGGCACCACGTGTCCCTTTCTGGTTGGTTTATATGGATATATATATGTAAAATGATATGGAGGTCGCGGGGTTCGACCCCCGGACCTCCCCACAAGCCAAACGATTTCATATCACTCCTATAACCAACATTCCCGCCAATGTTCCTTGTTAGCAAGGCGGGCCACATTGTATTTAAAGTTGCATATTGTTTGATTTTGAAAAGGGCGCGGGCCGGGGCCTAAGCCCGGACCCATTGTATATGTTGTGTTTTGTATTAACATATGCGTTGTAACCAATGGTTACACGCGGGGTTTGTAACACATAGTTTTAATATATATAACCAATGGTTAATGCGCGCGGGAGTTGCTACAGTTTGAACGGTTGAACCACCCATTTGCCAAACGCGCGGTCATATGGCCATGTGCCCGAGTGCCGAGGCGGTTAAGGGATGGAGGCGCCCTAATCGTCCTACGGTTTACACCGTTGGCGCGGTTGTGCCCGGTGCCAAGTTTTTCCTCTTAAATGAGCGTGTGTGCTAGGTTTGAAGCACAAGGGTGCGAATTGTAGAACCAGAGACAACATAGTTGAAGGGGCGAACTTCAAGGAGGCTATCTTCTTCATTTTTCGACCGTTTCAGGTGCTGAAAGAGCCCAGACAGGGGTTTTGGGACGCTGCGGAGCCATTGAAGCAGTCAGTTTGTTGATTTGAGCACTGTAAGACATGTTTTTAAGCACTTT
>ML799072.1:533016-568755 GCA_009831015.1 Picea engelmannii | reverse complement strand
CTAAGTTAGGACGTGAGGTTAGTGAGCTTCTCCTCTTGCTACCTTCTCTTGCTTGCTTCTTCTCTTGATAGCTTCTCTTTCTTTCTTCTATCTCTTTCTAAGTTATCTCCTAAGTCTAATACTTGTGCTTAAAACTTCTAAATATTATATTGTTGATGTGTTGATGATGATGTATTGGTGTTGATCTCATGAATGTGCTGTGATGCTTTGATCTCCTTATATCCTGAACACAAAATAATTAAAGTGGTTAGCTTGTTTGTTGTATTCTAGCATTATTTAATTGTAAATCTTGTATTTAATATTTGATTTGATTATTCTTTTGTAATTAACTTGTAATCATACTTGTAACGAATCACCCTAACACATAGTTGACCCCTTGCCCAATCTCTAGGCACTAGTCTTAGTTGACTTAGGGACATGGCTACCTGGCATAACTTTGCATCTTGCATTGCTGCTTGTGCATCATAGGATATGTCCCCTCTAACCTTAAGAAATTAAAATTAACTCTTAGAACTTAACTATTAACACATCTAGAAACTAGGGACTACCCCCCCCCGACTTTACTAGGAGTAAGCCTATACTGAAGAAGTTTCGGTCAAAGTGATAGTGTGGGCTGTGAACCTAGGCATTGTGCCTCCAAGGACACACTAAGTGAGCCAGACTTAGCTCATGTTTGCAAGTGTGTATTAGGATGGAAACATCTTTGACACCGCTGCCTGGGATAAGTCATTTATCCTTGGTCAAACGACTTAACTTAGTTTTTTAAGAACTAAACAATAAAATTTATTAGGCTTTAAAATTCTTTGAGCTTGCATTGGTTAGCCTTGTGTGATTCCTTTCCAAGTGGCGACTCCATTGAAAAAATCTAGCAAGTATACTACTAGGAGCACTTCACAAGGAGTGGTTTATTCTTTTCCCAAACCTGAAAAGGTTTATAGGAGAAGACTAAATCACTTAGCTCCTAGGTGACTACTTGAAATTCTTGGGGAAGAAGCACTCACCGATATCCAATACTTTTTCCAAACTAATAATCAACCAACTGTTAATAATCCCACTAATACTCCTAATGTTACAATGTGTGCTTTTTTGAGTCCTTTGAACTTTGCAGCAATCCAAGGTGCCCCTCACGATGTTCCTGAAAAAACCATTGACAAGTTGCCTATCTTCCAGGTGAACAATGCTATAAGTGCTAACTCTCACATCTCAAGTTTTCACAGGTGTCTGGATAAGTATTGTAGAGGTCATAATGAAGAAGATGTGAATATGACCTTGTCTGTGTATTCATTAGAAGGAGATGCTGCCAAATGGTTTGAAGATTTTTCTGCAAACAAGTTTAACACCCTTGATTCAATATTGGATGAATTTAAGAAGAGATGGGGTGATTAGAAATAACATAGATTTCAGCTTGCTGCACTTACCACTAGCCATAAGAAAGAAAATGAAACTGTGCTAGAATTTAACACTAAGTTTAATAGCGTGGTGAAAGGCCTTCATAAAGACATCAAGCCTTCATATCTTGCAATCTTAATTTATTATATTGAGACATTTGAAGGTGAAATGAGGTATGCACTAAGGGATAAGGATCCTCAAACTTTGGAAGCAACACAAGCTACAACTATAAGAATTTAACAGAATATGCTTGAGGCTGGGAAGTCTAATATTCCTGGTTTTAATAGAGGATCTTCTTCTCAACCTTATGAGGAGAAGAAAAAGAATGTTGAAAATCAGAAATCCTCTAACGATGGCATGAAAGAACTTACTCAATTGATTAAACAAATGGAGATTAATCATGCCAATTAGATCAAACAAATGGAAATTAACCATGCGAATCAGATCAAGCGAATGGAGGTCAACCAAGTGAATCAAATTGCTGCCATTCAAAATAGGTTGATAGCCATAGAAAGGGGTCAAGCTAGTAGGCCCCCACATAGGCCAAATGACAAATGGCCTAAGAAATCCCCTTCCCAAGATCAAAGACCACCAAATCCATTTGAATCCACTAATTGGGTTGACCACCAGGCTATTCATTATTGTAGACCTTGTGAGCAATTCCATGATGAATCAACTTGCCAAGTCTTCCTTCAGCTTTATGATGAGGCAGGACCTTATGGATCTTTGAATGAACAAGTCAATATGTTTGGCCATGAGTTTAATGCTGGCATGTATGATTGGATGGATTCTGATGAACCTTATGGGTGAGTGGAAGACATGATTTGCATGGATGGTGTTGTGGTAGATAAGCCAACATAAATGTTTGGTCCTAAGCCTACTCTACAACAAATAGCTGAAATGGCTACATTTAAAGGCATTACCTATCAAAGGAATGAGAATAAAAGTCAAGATAAAAACCAAATAACCATTCCCAAGGTAGCTTCAAACCCCCCTAAGTCAAATGTGTATGCAAATTCAGAGTTAAATATTGACTTAGGAGAATGGTTAAGTAATGCAAAGATGTTGGTGCCTGTGTTCGAAATAATGAAGATTCCTTCTCAGAGGGAGAAGTTGCTCAAGGCCATAGAATGTCCTTCTCAGAAAAATGTTGACATTCCACCAACAACAGCTTATCAGGATGCACCGTTTATTCTACAAAATATGGATAGGGGAAACAAAAAGAATAAACCCTTCTTCCTATCCTTGCTAGTGAATGATTTTATTCTTCATAATTGCATGCTAGATTCAGGAGCTACCTCAAATGTTATGACTAAGAAAGTAATGGAACAATTGAACTTAAGAATATCTAGACTTTATCATAACATTTGTGCTATGGATAGCAGGACAATTGAGGTGCATGGTTTGATTAAGGGGTTACAAGTACACTTAACTGCATTCTCGGATATCATGATTGAAATGGATATTGTTGTAGTTGATGTGACAGATACTTGGGGTATGTTTCTAAGCATAAAGACAACTACAGATTTAGGTGGTAGTTTACAAATGGACTTAACTTATGCCACCATTCCAACTCCAAATGGTTCAAAGTTTAGAATGAATAGAGAGTTGGAAAGGAAATATTATGTGGAAGATCCCAGGAAAAAGAAGAGTGAGATTGCTTTTCGGGAAGTAGAAATGGGATGTTATCAGATAGAGCATACCCCATGGTTTTCTAAGATGGATCTTGATAGAAAACCCCCAAGCACTTGCAATGTTTGGGACCCCATGGATTCTTTTGATGGGATTTTTATTGAGGGAAATTTAGATAATACAAACAAGAATGTGCCTTCTTCAGAGTTAAAGTCAGAGTTGGATTTGTCGGTTGAAAATGTGTCATCAACTCAACCTGCATCAACATAATCAATTAAATGTCAGAAACAATCAGATGAGATTCTTCGGCCACACCCTCCTGGTTTTGCAGAAATTTGGAAAGATAGAATAAGTAATGGGAATTTGATGGGAATTACTAAGAATGACAAGGTTAATGTTGATAAAGTAAAGTACACCATCCCTAGTAAAAGGTTTGCCAAGCCTTTTAAGGAAATATTAAGTTCATAGAGTTTGCACTTGGCACCTATGGAAAACCATCAGAATTTTTTTAAGGGGAGCTGTCCCAAGTGGCCTAAGGATAGAAACTGGGATTCACGTGAAAGGATAAACAATCAGCATACAATGTATCAGTCTTCTAGCAACTCTTCTCAGCTAGTGGGACGACATAAGATCAGACATGCTGGTGACAGATCCCCTCCTTGATATGTTTCTTCATATGGCAACTTGGTGTCCAAAGGGACACCCTCTGTAACGTATCTCTAACCCTTCTCCTTGTATTTTAATTTTGTATTATTTCATTCATTATGTCAATATGTACTTGGAATTTTTTTTCTGTACCATAGATTTCATTTTGTAAAATTAAAATGTTGTACTTTAGTTATTTCATTATGTGGATGTTGTTTATGGAATTTGTTTATTTCATTATGTATATGTGTATTCTTATGTTGGCTATTGGTGAACACTCTGTTTTGTAGGTGCTGGATTCTTGTATGCTCTCCGTCCCATTTGAGAAGATCGAACACACGTCCCCATGTGGAGCCAGATGTTGACCGCCTATCCAACTAGGTGGTCAACTCCATGTGCCACGAAGAGATGCATCATCAGATGCAAATTTGTCAAAGACAATTTGGTTCTACTGGGCATTTTATGCCTCGAGCACGTCTTTTGTAAAACGAAATTTCCGCACCCCTGCGTGGGTCAATAATGTTATAGGTCTGCATTGGTCATATTTAGGTCAATTACCTTGGGATGGGTTCATTGGGAGAGTTCCTTTCACCAAGGTTTTTTTATCCTCAGGTTATTAATTGGGCTTTTTAGCCTTGTTAATTTCCCTTGAGTTTTTCCCTCACACCTGCAATAATTCCTCCAAAGTGGTAAAGGGGTTCTAATGGGCTTATCCTCTGGTAACTATTGTTTAGGAATGATGTAAATGACCATGCATGAAATCTTAGAGAGTCTCATGGAATTTCGTCCAGTCTAGATTATTTTTTTTTAATTAATTAATTTTTAATTAAATTTCCCTAAGTTTGGAGGTATAATTATTTAATTAATTAATTATTTTTGAGCAAAAATTGTAAAAACTAGGTCTTTGGGTTTTGATAGGGGTATTTGTGCTCAAAATAAATGAAATTGCACCCCCTACACCCCTAGCCCAAGTTTCAGCTTAGTTGGACAACTTTTGCTATGTGTTTGTCCACTAGGAGTGTTAGTCAGTCAAAAACAACAATTTTAATTGCTAGTCTTGATAAAGTCAAAAAATGTAATTTTGTAATAATAAGCTAAAGATGTGATGTAAATATGGAAAATGGACGAGAGATATTTTTCCTAACCTTTCCTAACCCTTTCCAACCCTCACATCAACCCCCCACCTAGCCATTAAGCAAAAACATCACTTTTCCAGAGTGGTGTGCCTCCCTTCTAGAAAGTCTCCAAAAGGTAAAAATATGATAAAAAAATCAAGGGGAGACTTATGCCATCCATTGAAGCACCTTTTCTAGATTCCCACTTGCTTTTTTTCTTAATCCCAACACCCTACCACTCATTAATTCTCTTCCTTTCCTTTCCTCATCCCCAAAAGGTGCACCCTCCAAGGAGAGTTACTCCCCCCTCCTTGTGATTCATCTAGAAAATTCATTTTTGTGAGTTGGGGCCCCTTTCTCTCCCTTGACACGCATCCCCTAGCCTCCCATTTTCCTTTTGTGTGATCCAAACACTCCCTCACTCATCCACACCCTAGATCTAAGCTTGAAAACCTAGATGGTGTACCCTACCCTTGGGATTCCCTCTTGTGCTTGGTGGTGGACACTTGGAATTGATACAAAATGGGTGAGTTTTCCTCTCCAAGTATAAAAAGAACCTCTCTCACCCTCATTTGCTTACCATATCTTGAACTATTGTTATTCTACTTGATTTCTCTCTCTCTCTCTCTCTCTCTCCCCCCCCTTCTTGTTCCATCATTTCCATTCTTTGGCTCTTAGGGTTTTGGAGTAAGTCTTTTCCAAGATCCATTTTCTTGAGTAATAAAGAGAAGCTTTGGAGGATAATTGGAAGAGTTATGCATATTCTTGTTCTTGCCACACATATGAGGTAAATTTGTTTAGATTTGGTTGGTGATTGCACACATTGGATCTTAGGTAAAGTGTTACTTGGGTAGATCTATCAATGCACATGCTTGTAGATCTATATATCTTGTTTTGCTAGATAGGATTGAAATGTCATCTTGTTAGCATATTCAACATATTATCTCTTGTATGCACATCACCTCCCAAGTTTTTCAGGTTTAGCTTCAAGGGTTTCATTGGGAACACCACAAGGAAGAATGATCCCTTGAGACACATATACACTCCATACTTTCTCACTCTTTACTCTTCTTCCTATTTTTGTTCATATTGATATATATTTTAGCTAGTTTAACTTAGCAAGATAGTTCATTTATATCAAATTTTATCAAATCTTTCTTACGAATTTTTTTTTCCCTAAAAAGGAAAAAGTTTTTTTTTTCACTTTGCTAGTTGTGTGTAGCATTTCTAGCAAGGATATCTTGCTGGTTTTTGCAGGTTCAGATCTGGTTGAGAGGGATTTTGACTACCCAAAGACATTCACACAACACTCAAAGATCCCCCAAAGGGATTGATAGCTATTTCTCAACCTTCTTCAATTTCTAATCTTTCTTGAACATTAATCTTCTTCTTCTTGCTGATTTTTAGTTGCTCATAGTGTGGGAGAAGGATTGGTACGACCTACCTCCCACATGTGAGTTTGGATAAGACCTAGCTTTGAGTTTCTTCTTTTAAAATCACTCTCCTAAACTAGGACGTGGGGTTAGTGAGATTCTCCTCTTGCTTGCTTGCTTCTCTTTCTTTCCTCTATCTCTTTCTAAGTTATCTCCTAAGTCTACTAATTACCTACACTGTGGGAGAGGAATACCCCATCTTGTAAGGATAAGGTTTTAATGTGCTAGTGATCTTGTTATGCTTTGATAATTAAATGTTCTAGATCTAGATCTCTTACAAAAATATCTAATAATCAACTTACTTAGATCTAGTTGCATGCTCAAGTCTTTTTAGATCTATCTTCTTTACATGCTTTGATCTAATCTATTGAATGGTTAATGCTTAGATGGTTAGTAAGTGGTGTTCTTTTCAACTCTAATATCTTAAGGCCATTTGCCAACACACTCTAAGTAATTGTTTAAGTTGATAGTGTAGGCAAACACTTAAATATTTTTTCTCACACTTAATGCTTGGATCCTAATGTTCTAAATCAACATAAGATAAGTGTGCTCATTTCTTTTCATCTTGTTGGCAAGTTGTTCTTGCCCTTGGAAATTGCTTCTTAACTTTGCAAGCTATACATTGGTGCCTTAAGTAATTTCTCTCATATAACATATATGTGTTAATTCCTTTCACTTTATAAGCTTAAGAAACACATATAAGTTGAAATACGTTTCGGCCAAGTCACTAAATCACATTTTAAAAGTGTCATAAAATCTTTAAAACACTCTACACCAAAAAGCCTACCTAATCCATATATCAACTTAATAGACTCTTTAGGGCACCTTATACCACCATCTTCACCATCTAAAACATGTACTGAGGAGGGAAACGAGCGGTGATAGGTTGGGAACGGTCTCGTGGCACGAAGGAGTGTCCTTCCCGTAAAATTTCAATGCTTTGGGCTGACTGTGACAACTAGGGTTAGCCTCGTTGCCACACTATCTTGAGCATACAACAACCATTTATCAATAGGAGGAGAGGCTTTGGTGAAAACTTAATAAAGGTAACTAAAATCTTATAATCTTAAGAACCTTTAATAATCTAACCTTGGACTTAATCATATTAAACATTTTGTGGGTTAAATAATTTAAGAGTGGGTCATCTTCATAATACTTTTGCTTAAAACTTCTAAATATTATATTGTTGATGTGTTGATGATGATGATGTATTGATGTTGATCTCATGAATGTGATGTGATGCTTTGATCTCCTTGTATCCTGCACACAAAATAATTGAAGTGGTTAGCTTGTGTGTTGTATTCTAGCATTCTTTAATTGTAAATCTTGTACTTAATATTTGATTTGATTATTCTTTTGTAATTAACTTGTAATCATACTTGTAACGAATCACCCTAACACATAGTTGACCCCTTTCCCAATCTCTAGGCACTAGTCTCAGTTGACTTAGGGAAAGGGTACCTGAAATAACTTTGCATCTTACATTGTTGCTTATGCATCATAGGATAGGTCTCCTCTAACCTTAAGAAATTAAAATTAACTCCTAGAACTTAACTATTAACACATCTAGAAACTAGGGATTACCCCCCTTGCTTCCCTAGGAGTAAGCCTAGATGGAAGAGGTTCCAGTCAAAGTGACGGCATGGGCTATAAACCTAGGCATTGTGCCTCCAATGAAACACTAAGTGAGACAGACTCAACTCACGTTTGCAAATGTGTATTAGGACGACAATAGGTCTGTTGCAGATTATTTAAATGAATTTAATACGGTTACTAATCAATTAAGTTCTGTAAAAGTGGACTTTGATGATGAGGTTAGGGCTCTTCTAATATTGTGCTCATTTCTGGAAAGCTAGAACGACTTGGTCATGGATGTAAGTAACTTTGTCTCTGGTTAAAAAAATTTAAAATTTGATGATGTTCTTGGTGTTATCCTTAGTGAGGAAATGCGACGGAAAATCACAGGTGAGACATCAGGTAATGTGTTGAACACAGAGAACAGGGGAAGACAAAATGATAGAGTAAAAGGCTCAGGGAACCGCGAGAATTCCAGGAAGGACAGATCCAAATCCAGACTGGGAAAGATAGAGTGCTGGAATTGTGGGAAGAAAGGACATTTGAAGAAAGACTACAGAGCTCCAAAGAAACAAAGAGATGGACATCAGGAGAGAAATCAGGAAGCAAATGTAACATGTGATGTGTTACAAGATGCTTTGATTTTTTTTGTAGATAATATTTCTGAGTCTTGGGTAGTAGATTCAGGGGCTTCATTTCATGCCACACCCTATATGAAACATTTTCCAGATCATGTTCAAGGTGATTTTGGATAGGTACATTTGGGTGATGATTTACCATGCAAAATTGTTGGAATGAGAAAGGTAAAAATAAAGCAAAGCAATGGAAACCAATGGTTGTTGAAAGAGATGATACATGGTCCAAATCCAAGGAAAAATCCAATTTCAACAGGGCACTTGGCAAGTGAAGGTTGTATATCTATATCTACAGATAAGGTGTGGAAGGTCACCAAAGGATCATTGGTGATAAAAAAATGAGAGAAGATAGGTACATTGTATTTATGTATTGGTAATATTGACTCTTCTATATCTTTATCTTCTACAAGAGTGGATACAACACTGTGGCATCATAGGCTTGGACACATGAGTGAGAAGGGGATGCAAATACTTCACAAAAGAAATTTGTTTCCATATCTTAATCAAATTGATTTGGATTTCTGTGAGCATTGTGTTTATGGGAAACAAAAGAGAGTCAGATTTCTCAGAGTTGGAAAAGAAAAGAAGAGTGAAAGGTTAGAGCTTGTGTATAAATATGTATGGGGACCAACTCAGGTATCATCTCTTGGTTCTCTCGTTATTATGTTACTTTTATTGATGATGCATCTAGAAAAACTTGGGTTTATTGCATTTGACAAAAATAAGATTTTTTTGATACTTTTAAGAAATGGAAAGTTTTGGTCGAGAATAAGACAGGAAAAATGTTGAAGTGTCTCAGATTAGACAATTGAGGTGAATATCGCAACAAGGAGTTTGATGATTAATGTTCATACCATGAGATTCATAGAGAGAAGACATTTCCAGGAGCACAACAAGAAAATTGTGTGTCAGAAAGGATGAGCAGGACAATCATGGAGCGTGCACAGAATATGAGATTGCATATTGGTTTGCCCTTACAGTTCTGGGCAGATGCTGTAGATACTGTTGTTTACTTAATAAAAAGAGGACCTTCAATTTCTTTGGATGGTGGAATTCCAGAGGAGGAATGGATAGGTAAAAATGTAAACTATTATTTTTTGAAGACTTTCGATTGTAAATCATTTGCCTATATTGATAAAGAAAATAGAACAAAGCTTGAGAAAAAATCCAAGAAGTGTACCTTTATTGGATACGGTGTTAATGATTTTGTTTATTGTTTATGGGATTATGAAAATCACAAAATAATTAGGAGTAGAGATGTCATATTCAATGAGAAGGTCATGTACAAAGATCTGTTGCAGGGAAATATACAAGAAAAAAAAAAAACAGAATACACAATGCTTGATGATATCACTGAAAAAGAAATTCTAAAGGAACCAGAAAATCAAAATGTACAACAATATGAGCAAAATATACCTCAAACTTTTACAAGTGTTGTTAGAAGATCTACCAGGTTAAGTAGACTCCCCGAACGATACTCTCCTTCATTGTATTATTTATTGTTAACTGGTTCTGGTGAACCAAAATGTTATGAAGAGACAATGTAGGTAGACACCAAAAAGAAGTGGGAGCAAGGAATGAAAGAGGAAATGGATTCCCTAGTAAATAACCAAACTTGAGATTTGGTTCAGTTTCCTGAAGAAAAAAAAGAATTACAAAATAAATGAGTTTACAAGTTGAAGGAAGAATATGGAGGCAAAAAGCGGTACAAGGCTAGACTTGTTGTAAAGGGGTTTGCACAAAAGAAAGGTATAGATTTTGATGAAATATTTTCTCCTGTTGTTAAAATGACTTCAATTAGGGCTATTTTAAGTCTTGTGGTAGTAGAATATTTGCATTTTGAACAATTAGATGTAAAAACAATGTTTCTCTGTGGGGATTTGGATGAAGATATTTATATGCAACATCCATAAGAGTATGAGGTCAAAGGGAAGGAGAATTTGGTATATAGGTTGAAGAAGAGCTTGTATGGCATAAAACAAGTTCCAAGGGAGTGGTATTTGAAGTTTGACAAGTTTATGAAAAAACAAGGTTATAGTAGATGTCATTCTGATCATTGTGTTTATTTTAAAAGGCTAGAAAATTGAAGCTATATTATCTTAATATTGTATGTAGATGACATGCTTGTTGCAGGATCTAATATGAAGGATATAAATGTGCTCAAGAATAAATTATCTAATTTATTTGCAATGAAGGATTTGGGTGGTGCAAAGAAAGTCCTTGGTATGAGAATAACAAGAGACAAAAAAAATTGCAAATTGACATTGTCTCGGGGTGAGTACATAGAGAAGGTGTTGGAGAGGTTTATAATGCACAATGCAAAACTAGTTAGTACACCTTTGGCTAGCCATTTCAAATTAACTAAGGAAATGTGTCACAAGACACACGAGGAGATAGAATACATGTCCAAGGTTACATTATTCATCATCAATTGGCAGCTTGATGTATGCGACGGTTTGCACAATACCAGATATTGCACATGCAGTGGGAGTTGTGAGCAGGTATATGAACAATCTAGGTAAAGAACATTGAGAGGAAATAAAGTGGATTCTTAGGTATTTGAGAGGTACTGCTACTCATGTATTATGTTTTGGAGGTTCATACATTGTTCTATAGACATATGTTGATCCAGATATGACATGCGATAAAGATAGCAGGAAGAGCACCACAGGGTATGTTTTTACTATAGGTGGAACAACTATAAGTTGGATTTTGAAACTACAAAAGGTTGTTTCACTTTCAACAACAGAGACAGAGTATGTTGCTGCTACAAAGGCTAGTAAAAAGATGATTTGGTTACAAAGATTGATGGAGGAATTGGGAAAGAAGCAGGAGAATAGCAGGTTGTATTGTGACAGTGAGAGTTCCATTCATCTTGCAAATAACTCAGCCTTCCATTCGAAGACTAAGCATATACAATCATATGATCCATTTTCGAAGATGGACATTTAAAGTTGGAAAATATACACACTAGCCAAAATCCTCCAGACATGTTAACTAAGGGAGTAACCAGGGAGAAACTGAGTTCCTGCTCAGTTTCATTTGGTATTAGAGCATGAAGGTGAAGATGATAAATTTTCCAGGTCCAAGAAGGTTCATAGTATAGCAGATACAATAGCGGTGGAGTTGTTGAGATTAGTCTCCAAGTGGGAGATTGTTGGTTGTGGAGCCTGATTATCTTCTTGATTCAGAGGTCTTTGTTTTTCAGTCGTGTTTATACCCCATGAAGAATTTACACCCTGGAAGAATGTACACTCCTTCACGCGGGGGAGTGTAGAGGGGGGTTAAACCCTCTGCAGGGTTCAGGGGCATGCGGGCCCCTGGCGAGGGTTCAGGGGTGAAGCCCTCGAAGGAAAAATTGCCTTGTAAATGTATATTGTAATTTAATTGTAAATCTGGACCATTCATTATAAGGTCGTAGATCTGACGGTAGAAGTTATGTTAGGGTTTTTTTCCCTAGAAGGCAACCCTCTTTTATGAGGGAAATGTATTTTGGCTATGTATTATGGCGAATATTGTATTTTGAGAGAGGACACTGTGAGAGAAGGAAGATGAAGTTACAACGGGTGTGTTGTAGGTTGTATCCCTTAATTTGTTGAATAATAATAAAGGAAGGACCAGGGAATTTCACTGGTGGACATAGTCCACACTAGGTGAACCACGTATATCTGTGTCTCTATTGTATTGTGTATATTCTATGTTTTATTTTTGCATTTGTTTTATTTTATTGCTCCATGATCCTGTTTTCTAACAACAAATGCAACTTGAAGAGATTCTGAAGAAGGGGTATATATGTCCAAGTGTGTCACCTTGGGGTGCCCTAGTATTATTTGTGAAGAAAAAAGATGAACATTGAGACTTTGCATCGATTTCAGGCAATTGAACAAGGTATCTGTGAAGAAAAAGTATCATTTTCCAAGGACAGATGACCTCTTTGATCAACTGAAAGATGAAAAAATATCCTGGAAGATTGATCTCAGGTCAAGCTATCATCAGGTAAGAATTAAATAAGAATATATGAACACGACTTCTTTCATAACAAGGTATGGTCATTATGAGTTCACAGTGGTTCCATTTGAGTTATCAAATGCACCAATTGTCTTCATGTGTTTAATGAATGGTATTTTTGGGAATTACTTAGATACGTTTGTCATTTTTTTCCTAGATGACATTCTTATATATTCTATGTAAGTTTTAAACCCGTGAAGTAAAGAAATGCATACAGGTTCTTAAGCAAACCATAAATTAATGAATGGCTCATACACATAGTACAGATAGATTTACGTTGGAAACCTTTAACCGGGAGAAAAACGACCTTCCTTGGTGCCACACCTTTCAAATCTTCATTGTATTAATTTCACCATTCAACATACAATGTATACAATATTTTAGGTATTTTGTAGCTACCAAAACCCTAATCCGTTAATCTGGGATTAATTTGGGAAACCGCTAAAAATAAAAAAATCTGCAGTTGGGATCGTGAGACGCAGTGGTTGAATTTTATGCGTCTAGACACACATATGCAAAGAATATAACACATACCCAACATTCTATCACTTGTTGTTTTCTTTGCATACAGGGGTTCACATGATTACATAGTCAACAATCCAAGGCAGTAATGCCTATTGTTCCTCTACACCGAGAGAACTTCTCTGTGCTCACAAAATTTGTCAATGAATATGAAATATTCTTCAAAGTGTTAACCTTTTACAACAACACCTTATTTTCTTCAACCATGTCTCTCACAAAGTGGTAATAAAAATCAATATTCTTTGTCTTCGAATTATAAGCAGGGTTCTTTTCCAGGAATATTGCACTATGACTGTCACAATCTAATCTTACTGCTTGTTGTAGCAACCCAATACCTGAAAACAATCTTTGTAACCATACTGCTTCCTTGCTTGTATGAGTGGTTGCCATGTATTCAACTTCTGTAGTTGAGAGTGCCACTACAGCCTGTCTTTTGCTCATCCAATTGATTGCTCCTCCAAATAGGTTAAACACATACTCACTTGTAGATCTTCTGTGATCCATATCTCCAGCCCAATATGCATCAACAAACCCATGTATGTCCACCACTCTGTCCAATCCTGGTCTTCCTTGGTAGCACAATCCATAACTGGTAGTGCCATGAAAATACCTGAAGACCCTCTTTACTGCTGTCCAATGCTCTTTCCTTGGTTTTGACATATACCTATTCAAAAATCCCATGGCATGTGCAATGTTAGGTCTAGTACATACCATTGCATACATCAAACTGCCAACTATACTAGCATACAGAACATGGGACATGTCCTCTTCTTCTTCCCGTGTCTTGGGACACTGATATGCAGATAACTTTACACCTATAGGAATAGGAACTTTGACCGGTTTACTTCCATGCATATTAAATATCTGCAATATCATCTCAATATATTTTCTCTGATTCAACCAGAGTTTCTTGTTTACACGATCTCTTTTAATCTCCATTCCTAAAATGAAGTTAGAAGCATCGAGATCCTTCATGTCAAATTTGGAGGATAGCTATGATTTCACCTCCTTGATAACATTCATGTTATTTCCTACCAGCAACATGCCATCAACATACAACACTACATAAATGTAGTGATTACCAACTTGCTTGGAATATACACAGTGATCATCCCTTCTTCTCACAAATCCCAATCCAAGGATGTATGTGTCAAAATTTTGGTACCACATCCTAGGTGATTGCTTCAGACCATATAGTGACTTCTTTAGCTTACAGACCAGCTCTTTCTTTCCCTTTACTACAAAGCCTTCTGGCTGCTTCATGTATACTTCTTCTTCTAGATCCCCATGAGGGAATGTTGTCTTCATATCCATCTGTTCCACTTCAAGATCAAAAGCAACAACAATAGATAAAAGAAATCTAATAGAAGTTAACTTGACAACATGAGAAAAAATCTCACCAAAGTCAATTCCCTCTACCTGAGAATAACTTTTTGCTACTAATTGAACTTTGTATTTCTCCACTTTTCCTTCTGCATTAAACTTCTTTTTAAAAAACCATTTTCTACCAACAGATTTTCTTCCAGCTGGAAACTCAACTAGATCCCATGCCTCATTCTTATCCAAGGCATCCATTTATTTAACCATGGCCTTCTTCCATAGTTTACTATCCTCCGAATTCACTTCTTCCTTGATAGTTCTGGGATCATCATCAGTAATAGATAAAGCAAAATTAGAACGAAAATCAGGTGGACTATACATTTATGGTTTCCTTCTTTCCCTCACTGATCTCCTCAATAATGGGTTATGAGGTTCTTCTTCTTTTGCTTCATCTTCTTCAATTGATTTATATATTGCATCATCCAACTCAAACTCTATGTTTTCAGGTTCTTCTTTCCTTGGTAGGAATTCTTGTTTGGGAACATCTTTCACCTCTCTAAAAACAACATCCCGACTGTAAACAATCTTCTTAGTTTCTGGGTTCCAAAGCTTGTAACCTTTCACACCATCTTTATAACCAATAAAGATACACTTTTCACCTTTATTATCCAGCTTACTCCTATTTTCTTTTGGAACGTGTACATAAGCGTCACAACCAAACACTCTGAGATGTTCAAGAGAGGGTTTCTTACCAGTCCATACCTCGTGTGGATTTTTATCATCCAAAGCTGATGAGGGTGATCGATTAACTAGGTAATATGTTGTACCCACTACCTCTACTCAAAATTATTGTCTTAACTCGAAACCACTAAGCATACTCCTTGATTTTTCCATCAGTCTCATTTTCATTCTTCCTACAACTCCATTATGTTGAGGTGTGTATGAGTAGTTTTCTTCCTTGCTATACCACACTTCTTACAAATTTCTTCAAATTCATTTCCATAGAATTCTCCATCATTATATGTCATCAATACCTTTATTTTCTTCTCTGTCTGATTTTCTACTAGAGCCTTAAACTCTTTAAATTTATCAAATACCTCAGATTTCTTTCTAAGAAAATAAATCCATGTGTTCCTTGAGAAATCATCTATGAATGAAATATAATACACAAATTTTCCTAGTGATGGAACAAGAACAGGTCCAAACACATCACTGTGTATCAACTCTAAGATCCCATTTTCTCTTGTAGCACCCGATGAGAATCTTACTCGATTCTATTTATCATATATGCAATGTTCACAGAAATAAAAATCCAGAGTGCTATTAGACATACCTTCAACCATACCTTTATCGTGTAGTGTTCGGAGGCCCTTTTCTCCAATATGCCCCAGTCTTTGATGCCACAACGTGGTCTTCTTTCCAGGGACAATATTGGTCTTGTATTCTTTATTTCTCTGCTCAGGGACAACAAAACTGTTACACCCATTAGTATACGTGCTTCCCAACAACTTGTATAGATTTCCACACCGAACTCCCCTCATCAACACCATTGCTCCTTGTACCATCTTGCAAGTTCCCCTTCCCAATACAATATCCACTCTTGCATCATCCAACTTGCTTACAGATATTAGGCTCCTGGTTAGTTTTGGAATGTGTAGAACCCCAGGGAAAGTTATAATCCTTCCATATTTTAGCAACAACTTAACCCTTCCACATCCCATGATTTTGGCTATCAAGTCATCTCCTAGGAATACATCACCACCATCATATTTTTCATATTCACAGAACCACTCTTTGTGAGGAGTCATATGATATGAAACGCCTGAGTTGATCAACCATACACCACGGTTTTCATGTGTACGTATAGATTCCAGTTAAACATCACCTCCTCCTTCAGTGGAGGTTTTTGCCTCCGTGAAAGAGGTATTATCATATCCCTTTGGTTTATCAACCTTCTTATACCTTCAATCTTTCTTATAATGCCCTCCCTATTTTACCACACTTCTAACATTTCCTCAAATATTTTTTTGGAGACTTAGATCTACCTATAGATTTAGATCTCCCCACCAAGGACTTACCCTGATTCCTTTCTTGGGTATGACTTCTTACAAATAAAGCATCTATGCTCTGACCATCCATGATTTTTCGCCTCATCTCTTCAGATAACAAGGATGAAACTACATCCTCATACTTGAATGTAGATTGAGTGGTACTACCAATTGATACAACTATATTATCCCAAGAGTATGGAAAATAACATAACAAAGTAATAACTTATCTTCTTCTGCAATCATAATATTAACAGATACTAGTTGACTACCCATAGTATTAAAGACATTTATATGTTCTATCACAAAATCTCCATCTTCCATCCTAAGATGATACAAATTCTTTTGAAGAAACAACTTGTTTACCAGGGACTTTGATTGATACAAATTCCCTAACGTATCCCATAGTTCTTTAGCTGTAGATTCTCCCGAGACATTCAACAACACTGAATCTGCCAAGCAGAACCGAATAGTACTCATACTCCTTGCTCTTCTTTCTAACTTCTCCCAATCTTCCTTCGACATACCAGTAGGTTGTGTACTAGTAGTTTGTGTACTAGTAGGTTGTGTAGCAGCAGACAGTTTGCTAGTAGACTGTGTACCAGTAGGCTGTGTACCAGGATCCACAACGATCCATTGTTCTTTCTCTACAAGAAGGCCCTCCATCTTGAGCTTTCATAGCTCAAAGTTTTTACTGTTGAAATTCTCTATCTCGATTCTAGAAGAGCTCGCCATGCCTCTTTCTACACTTGAATCACCACTGCAAAAGCTCTCACTGAACCTAGGTTTATCACAGACCCAAGATAAACTTGATCTATCAAGATCGAGCCAAACCCTCAACAATAAAGGCATCCCGCTAAAGCCAAAAACGAGTTCTAATACCACATGTAAGTTTTAAACATGTGAATTAAAGAAATGCATACAAATTTTTAAGCAAACCATAAATTAATCAATGGCTCATACACAATACACAGATATTTACATTGGAAATCCTTAATCGGGAAAAAACCAACCTTCCTTGGTGCCACACCTTTCAACTCTTCATTGTATTAATTTCACCATTCACCATACAATATATACAATATTTTAGGTATTCCGTAGCTACCAAAACTCTAATCCTTTAATCTGAGATTAATTTAGGAAACCGCTAAAAATAAAAAAATCCACAGTTGGGATCGTTAGACATAGTTCTCGAATCTAACACACACACACACAAATGCAAAGAATATAACACATACCC
This sequence comes from Picea engelmannii, assembly GCA_009831015.1. NCBI lineage: Eukaryota > Viridiplantae > Streptophyta > Pinopsida > Pinales > Pinaceae > Picea > Picea engelmannii. Next base: position 551,193 of record ML799072.1, on the reverse strand, counting down.
AACATTCTAAGTATGAGAAAGAGCATGAAAAACACTTGAGGATGGTATTACAGGTATTGAGGGAGCATCAGTTGTATGCCAAATTGAGAAAGTGCTCATTCTACCATAAGAAAATTCATTATTTGGGCCATATCATTTTAGAGGAAGGAATAACAGTGGACCTAGAAATGATAAATTCCATTGAGGGGTGTCCAGGTACACGAAGAAATGTCTCTAAGGTGAGATAATTCATGGGACTTACAAGTTACTATAGAAGATTCATTAAGGGATTCTCAAAGATTTCACACCCAATCACTTCTTTACAAAATAAGGTTGTGAAGTTTGAGTGGACATTGGATTGTGAAAGGAGTTTCCAACATTTGAAGCATTTACTAACAAGTTCTCTAATATTAAAGATTGTTGATCCAAATGAAGACTTCATTGTATGCACTGATGCATGTAAAGAAGGGTTTGGTGGAGTTCTTAGTCAGAATGGGCATGTGGTATGCTATGAATCAAGTAAATTAAAGGAGCGTGAAAGGARCTATGCTACTCATGATTTAGAATTGGAAGCCATAGTTCATGACTTGAATATGTGTAGGCACTACCTCATGGAGAAAATATTTCAATTAAGGACAAACCATAGTGGTTTGRAATATTTATGTGGACAACCAAATTTAAATGCTAGGAAAAGTAGATGGTTGACACACCTCAGTGAATATGACTTTGATATAAAACATATCAAAGGTAAAGAGAACAAGGTGGCTTATACACTCAACAAGAGGGTGCATGAGATGYGTGCCACAACCATTAGCATGTACCAATCATATTTGAAGGAAAACATTTTAGAGGATGCAAAATTAGATMAAAAATACATGGAGATAAAATAAAATTTCTGRCAAGGTAATTTGCAGCAGAAAAGTGAAGAATATAAGTTGGAAAATGATGAAATTTTCATGACAGGGGCATAATTTATGTGCCAAATTATYAGAAATTGAAAAWTATGATTTTAAAAGAAATGCATAACGTGCCTTATGTTGGGCACCTAGGTTACCAGAAAACTATTGCAGTTGTCAAGAGCCGATATTATTGGCCATGTATGAAGAAAGAGGTTGCTTATTTTATTGCCAAGTATTTGGAATGTCAAAAAGTCAAGGATGAACACATACACCCAACTGGTTTGCTACAACCATTACCCATTCCTAAGTGGAAATGAGAAGTTGTAACAATGGATTTCATCACCAAGCTGCCTAGAACAACCCAACAACATGATTCCATCATGATGGTGCTGTATAAGCTTACTAAAGCTGCCCGCTTTATTCCAATAAAGATCACTCACAAGACATGAAACATTGTTGATATTTATATTAGAGAACTTGCTAGGTTGCATGGTGTTCTTAAGACAATTGTATCTGACAAAGATCCCAAATTTACATCAAATTTTTGGAAAGGATTATTCAAAGGATTTGGGACCAATATGAACTTTAGCACATCCTATCATCCAAATTCAGATGGGAAAACAGAGAGGGTGAATCAAGTGATTAAAGATATGCTAAGGATGTATGTGATGGATAAACCATATAGATGGGAGTATTACTTGCATTTGGTGGAGTTTTCTTATAACAATTGGTATCAAGCATCTCTAAATATGAGCCCATTTGAGTCACTTTATGGAAAAAAGTGAAACACACCGATGAGTTGCGGCAACCTAGCAAACAGAGAAATAGTTGGACCAAAATTACTTAGAGAAATGGAAGAGCAGATCATGAGAATAAAATAGAATTTAAAGGCTTCCCAGGACAAACAAAAAATCTACGCTGATAAGGGTAGAACTCACAGGGAATTTAAAGTGGGTGACCATGTATTCTTAAAAGTAAAATCCAGAAGAAGTTCCATGAAGTTGATAATTTTTTTAAAGTTGGCAGCTTGTTATCGTGGGTTGTTTGAAATGTTGGAGAGGATTGGTCCTATAACATATATGCTTGCCTTATTGACATCAATGTGCATTCATAATGTATTCCACGTGTCATTGCTTAAAAAGTATGTACCTCATGCTAATCATGTCATTGATTGGAATGTGATTCAAGTGGAGCAAGAGGGTGAATTTAAAGTGCATATAGTGTGCATATTAGATCGAAAGATCAAACAACTCCAGAAATGAGCCACAGAGCTAGTAAAGGTCCAATGAACCTGGTACGGTCCTGAAGATCCAACTTGGGAGCATGAGGATACTATGCATGAATAATACCTGCATCGTTTTGAAGACTTTTGAAGTTTTTATTGTATATGTGTATATACTTCACTGAGGATAGTGCATAAATAAGGGGGAGGGGAATTTAATACCCCTAGGATGAATCCCAATTGTACATATAAATCTAAATGAACATATAGGATAGTTAGTCATGGGTAGTGATTGTAAATGTAAATGTAATTATACATATAAGCTGATGAGATGATGGTACAAGGTCTTTGGTTTGGTTCTGCGCGCATTGAGTCATTGCATGTGAATATCATACCAAAGGAGTGTGCACATGTTATAATGTATCATGCAATTGTGTAATTGTGCAAAGATTGCCCATTGAAGGAAGGGTACTCACCATCTTTAGTTTTGCATACAATGGAGTAAGTGCATGGTTTTAGGACCAGAGTTCCTTTGTGTATATGTATTCTGAGGCCAGAGTGCCTGCGTGGTTATTAGGCTAGAGATCCATATGCTAAATGGTCAGTGACCCATCATTGTAATATGTAGTCACATGAAAATATTAATGAAAACACAACACTTCTACAAACCAACCATGTAAATGAGTATGGGGGGCTAAACACCACTAGATAGGGAAATGGAGCTAAAATTTAAGGCTAAGGGGCTAAGCTAGGGGGGATTAATCCAGAAGGAATATTATATTAATATTCCTTAAAGTATAAAGTATGGATAATTATTTTATCCTAAGTTCTAAGGATGGGGACAAGTAATCCCAAGGTAGTTCTCACCATGACAAGTGTCAAGTTGGGAACATGCATACATATAGTTTGGACTTAGTTCATTTTCCTATCATGATATCATCATTCCTTCACTCACTCAAATGTCATATGTACCTTGATGTTACTATAAATTTACATGTACCTGTACCTTAGTTAGATTTGGAGCTAGAATGAAGAAGCGGGTTGTCAAGGCCATCGGATATTGAAGAGGCAGGTTGTTAGGCATGTGAGAATTCTATCCAGGTGAGATAATTGCTGGGAAGTGATTTCAGTATGTGCCAAACTGCAGCTACAAGGCTCTAAGACTTCCTATCCATCCTGTTGTTGAAGCCCTGGAAAAGAAGTGGAGCAACCAAGGTATTGTTGAGAAGAGAAGGGGCACACTTCCTGAGGTGGGAGAGGCATGTGCAGAATGGGGAATTGTAGGATTTTTGTTTGATTTGACACCTATGACCAATCTTCCTATTGTTTGAGATACCTTATCCTGGTTAGGAATCCTTTACCCTTGTGGATTTTATCCCCAGCATGGGGGGACCCACTACTAAGAGTTATGCGTAGTACGGCCTAAGGATGGGAGGAACGTGGAAGGTCTGCACTCATTTGGTGTTCTTTTAATCAAAGTTAAGTGTCAATTATGTGTTAATTCATGTTCTTTGTTAATATTTGTGCATTTTTTTCATGAGTTTTTCCTGTGTATGTTGCATGTGTATTTATGTGATTATTTAGTATGAATTTGTGCAGTTGTAGAGTATTTTTATGATTTAAATTAGTATCAGAGTTCAAAATTTTAAGTGGAATTTCCCAACAGGGAGCTCGAGATCCTACACTAGGCACATGTCACCTTTTTTTCTTCGTTTTTCTTGTCACCTCAATTTTCATGTCCATTGTTGGGCGATTTTTTGGCACATGGATTTTTGCTGATGGTTTTCTATTTCCGGTTAAGGAATTATGGTTTTTGACTAATCCAGGTCATTGGGTTAGGGTTTTCGATGTCGTTGGCTCCTATATGTATATTGTATTGTAAACAATGTATGAAGTGAATGAATATAGAATATGCTGGTTTTCCCGGTTTGGGTTTCCAGGGGAAAAATCTCTGTGTAATGTGTGTATTTTCCATTGTATCTTTTTTGTTCTTTTTTTGAAAATATGTTTGTAGTAAATAATTGTACAAAGTTAAAATCTACAACACCTTGTTCCATTTCTATGCTTGAAGTTCTCCAGGGCTTCCCCATGCAGCATAAAGCCTTGTTATCGGTTGATCCCTCAGAGTCAAGCTTGATGAACTTTGATTCATCTCATGTAACTGATAGGCTGTCCCATCAAGTAGCCTTCCTGATTAAAGTGTGAATGATGGGTAAAAACATATTTCGAACTATTGTGCATGAAGGAGTCTCGACTTGCATCATGTCTATTTCTTGTTGGAAATCCTTGGCATCTCCTAAGATTGATACATCTACCACATTTATGAAAGCCTTCGATGGACACATGTTCCAACTCCATGGAATAATCACCGCCTCACCCATCGATTTAGGTGGTAAGATTGTTTCTATTACCGTGGAGGTCATTGACGCACCACTTAAGTAAAATCTGTCACTCAGGCATACTTGGTTCTACAAAGTGACTGCAATTGTCTCATTGGTCTTTAGGGTCCTACACTTCCCTCACCAAGGGAAAATCGTTACCATCGATCAAATTTTCTTTTGTACCCTAGAACTTGGATCTAATGTGGGGTCTCATGTACCCTTTATCGGTGATACCACACAATCTACTCTAAACATTGGTGTGGGGATGTTCAAAGATCCTTCCCTTATGGGTATATTCCCCCTTCCCCCACCATATCCTACTACAATCATCACCCCCATCAATATGATTTACTCATCTACCAGTGGCTCCATCGGGTCTTTTGATCCTTGGGTGGTACCTCTCCCCGAGGATGTTGATTCATACGAGGCATCTATGTTGCTCACTGCAGTTGATATTGTCGATCTGAAAATCCCATCAACATCCACTGATACTAGTCAACACCCCCATCCTCATATGGAGTGTGATCTACCTATTGTGCCTGAATGATTTGTTGAATTCCTCTCTTAGTTCACATGACTCCTTTGATTTTGAGTTACCTTCAGAAAAGACTATCTTGGAAGTCATGGCTTCCATTGACAAGCACAAGGAAGATGAGAATCATATAGAATCCATCCTCTCTAGTTTGGAATTACTGAGCCTTGACATGATTGGTCTTGATCCAAGATTGGGGGAATTTGCTGGGACAACTAGTGAATCCCCTAGTCTTGACCCTTGTCCACCTTAGTTATATTTTTCAGAAATTTCCACTGAATTATTTGCTTCCCCTTCCATCGAAGATTCATGTTTCTTACCCCATTTACGTCTTGATGGATCTCATCACAGAGCTTCCCTAGCTTGCGAGACTACTCACAATGAGTATCTTTGTCTGTGGAAATTCGATCTCGTGTGACATGGCTCTAGCATGGTGAACCATATGATGCTGACATCGACTCTTGAGTTCATTGATTATGAAAAAGTTTTGTGATCAAAGCCTAGCAATGGGCTCTACTTTTCCTGAATTTTTCAATTTGCGTAGTGCCTTGTACATAGGTGTGGTGTGCATGTTTTTTTTTTTGCATATATCATATCCAAAAAATCCAAAAAATCCAAAAACATTTTTCTTTTTTGAGATTTCACTATTTGTTTTGACCCTGGATCTAGTTTACATGTGCTTGACAAGATTCTTGGTACTTTTGTTACGAAGATGGAAAAATCCTCTACACTTGAGATATATGTTCCTAAACTGTGATATAGAGATATGTTTTTCCCTACATTTCCGACCTTGCATTATTAACCATCCATACTATCATCGTTATGCCTTAGGTTTGAACCCAATTGGTTGTGACCTTAGCCATTCCTTGTGCACGTCATAACTGGTTCGGTAGTGCCTACCCTTCATGGGCACCCTAGTTAGCACCTGGAATTCCATCTGGTGCCCATGTTGTGATTTTCCTGTAGTCCCAATGGCCCTCCTTTAGCCTCGCCATGACTCAAAGTTTGAGCCTCGTTCTCCTCTCTTCGCTTTTATTCTAGCCATATTCTGTGGGGGTTCCCAAAAACGTTTTTGTTGCTTAATGGTCACCTATGCATTTGTTTCTCATATCATGCCTCCCACCATTGAATTGTTGTTTTCCCATATCATGATTACCACTATGAAGTAGCCTTACCATCCACCTCTTGCATTATTTAGCCTCCATTTTGCATTAACCTACCTAGGGAGAGAACAAATACTAAGAGTGGATCTCACTTGCCAGTACCATTTTCATTCCTTATTTCTTAGGTCGGTTCCATGCACTTGTAACATAGGAGAAGGTTGTTAAGCCACTCGTTCTCTCCTGTCGAGTATACTTTTATCTCTTTTTCGACATCTTAAAAGGACATGAAAAAGATACTCACGAGTCTCCTTTAAGCTCTTTTTTCAGACTTTCTAAACATGAAAATATTGCCGAGTAAACTTGTTTTCTTTCACACTCGTTAAATGGTTTTTAAAGGATGTCTATTCAGTGTATGTTTAACCCTTTTTCAGACCAGATGGACTATTTATGAAAAATGAATACTCTAGTCAACTTGGGCTAGAAGAGTTCTCCCTGGTATTGTTTTATACTTTTTCAGGCTTGAGGGACTAAATGTATGAAAAAAAATATTGATCTTACTTGGGTAAATATTTTGTGTCATTCTTTCATGCTCGTTAAACCATGAAGGAGAAGGAAACAAAAAGTGGTTTTTTTTTTCCATTGGTCTATTCTCAACATGGAAGCATCAGTCGATTCACCCTTGAACATGGCACCTATTTGAGTCCTCATCATTCAATTGGGTTTTATCTTTCCTAGGAGTCGTCCTAGTAATATGAGTCAGAGACACTCCTATGGTTGGTTACTCTTCCAGTCATAATGGAGAGTTCTTTAATGCCTCTTGCATTGTTGCACCATATTCGTCCAGCTCTTGTGTCTTGCTGCCAACTCACCATTGTGTAGTGCTATATGTTCAAGGGAAGTTTAAGCATGATTCAACCATCTATTGTTTTGTTTCCTTTTTGAGTCGCCCATCCCTATGTCATTTATACTTTGTGATACTCTCTCTTCACACCATCTCTCGGTATATGTTTCATGTCAATTGATGGGGGATACATCACGACCCTCCTTTGATGGATCTATTCCTATTGACTTCATCATATTATCTAGGATAGGGATCTAGAAACTAGCTAGTACCTTGGAGCTTGCAGTCATTAGTGGTAGGCCTCCTCGTGATCGAAATTTGGTTTTACATCATTGAATCCTAATCGATTGATTCTACGAGTGTTTGACATAAGATCCTCTATTCACACTCGTTAGGTTGTACTAGGTACCTTAGGGTCCATCTTCATCATATATGGGTCCCCTCATGGCTGCCAATGGTATACATCATTGATCAGTAATTAGATGGTTTCTACCATGCTCGACATCAACTCATTTATTTGCATGATGTAGATTTGTACCATCAGGGTTTGGGACGAAGACCTTGGGTTTGGGGACACATCACTCCTTTAAATCATCCCCTCCCAAGTTGTGTTGAAGTATATCACTTGCATATGAAGAATTCGAGGTAACTCTCCTTAGTGATTGTTGTCTTCCTGACATCTGTATGTTGTGTCATAGATCCACATTGTACTTGTTGGTGGCTATGATTATGTTCTTGGCATAGATCCATAATGTATTTGTTGGTGGCTATGATTGATTTCATGATGTAGGTCCACATTGTATTGTCTCGTGGCTATAGTCTTATTGATGACATGGATCCACTGTGTATTCTTTCATGGCCATGGTCTAGCATTTCATTTCATGGATCCACAGTGTATTGTTTGGTGGCCATACTCATTCTGAGTTTGAGTATGTCTACCTAGGGGATTGGTATATATATACACATAATTGGTGTTTGAATGCAAGTCTTCTTCATTGTACCAAACCTCCTTTGATTTCTCCTTGTGTTGCCTTATATTGACACTATTGTAATGTATTTCATCCATCCACTCCTTTTCTGACCTCACACATTATGGGGCATCTATTAAAGACTTAATCTCCACCCTACATGTCAAAGAGGAATCCATTAGTGGATACAAGTCTTAATGCAACTTTTTCCGAAGGTTTGACCCTTTCCAGAGCATTTTTGGAGGGCCTCACGTGACACCTAACATTCAACAAGCGAGGCCTCACTAGACAACAATGGATCAACAAGAAAGGCATTGCCAAACTTCTATAAAAGGGGATTTACGAGGAAAGAGGTGAGAGATGAGTTGGATCTTAGTGGTAATATCCTGGGAAGTCACATCATTCGAGTTTTTAGTGGCCTCTAGAAGATCTAGAAGCCTCTCCTAAGCCTCCTCCAAGATATATATAACAAAGGAAAGCCTTGGACAAGAGGAGGAAGAATTCATAGTAATGTTATGTTGTCCAACAACAGATGTACCTACTATAGCCAGAAGTTAGTGAGCCTAGCCTGACCAAGAAGCTGCAAGGAGAGGCAAGGATCAAGGATCGAAGAAGAAATGTATCTACATTCAAGGTATGTGATATTGATGTAATCTCTTGGTCATAATTAATAGATCATTTGGATTTCCCCCTAAATGTTTGTTTTGATATATGAATATTCATATTTTATTATGTGATTTATTAATCAAGATATATCTAAGGCATTAGTGATTATTCTTAACACTAGAGAAATGAAAAAAGGTTGGTAGTGTTTGTTACTTGTGTGCAGGAAGAAGGTGATTGGAGCTAGAGTTGGAGCTGCATATATACACCATCCAGGACATACAAGAACAACCATCAAACAAATGTATGCCTATCTACCCCTCTTGTGTGCAAAAGAATTGTTTTCCTTCTAGATCTAGGGAGAATCATAAGAAATCTAGCCCACTCTTTTATAGGGTTTCTAGGAAAATACTAGGGAGATCTTATTAATCTACTCAGTGAGATCCCTATGAGAAAAAATCCCATAACAATTAAAATCATTCAACCTAACCAAAGTGTTTTATCTTCATCAATGGTGATGGTTCAAAAAAAGTAAGGTTCATGGTGTATGTATCCAATATATAGAGAGCTCAACAAAATAACCATTAGAGATAAATTTCCTATTCCTATCATTGATGAATTATTATATGATTTACAAGGAAAAATTTTCTTTACCAAGTTGGATCTCCATTTTTATCATTAAATAAAAAATAAGGGAATAAGACATCCCCAAAACAACCTTTAAAACACACGAAGGTCATTATTAGTTTTTGATGATGTCATTTGGCCTTATTAATGCACCTTCAACATTTCAAATCTTGATGAATTATGTTTTCAAACCCTTCCTTAGAAAATTTGTGTTAGTATTTTTCGATGATATACTAATATACAACAAATCTTGGGAAGTGAATGTAAAACATGTTTCATGGTCTTAAAATTATTGGAAGAGAAACAACTATATGTGAATCCTTCCAAGTGTTCTTTTAGTGTCCAAGAAGTGGAATATTTGGGACATATTGTATCTCATGAATGTGTCAAAGTGGGCCCTAACAAAATTAAATCTATATTGGAATGACCAACTCCCAAAACCTTGAAGAATCTTATAGGATTCTTAGGATTGATGGGATATTATTGAAAGTTTGTTAAGAATTATGGTTAAATAGTAGCACCTCTAACAATGTTATTAATAAATGATGCATTTTCTTGGACTAAAAAAGAAACCAAATATTTTGTAAAACTTAAGGAGGATATGTGTACAACTCATGTCCTAGCCACACCCAAATTCATGCAAACCTTTATTGTAGAGTCGGATGCCTTAAGGCATGACATTGATGCATTTTTAGTGGAATAAGGAAGCCCCCTTTTCTTTTAAAGTAGCTATCTTAAAGGAAAGAACTTACTCAAAGATATTTATGAAAAGGAAATTTCGGCCATATTACATGTAGTTAAGAAAATTCCCTTAATTAATAGGAAGATACTTCAAGGTAAAAACATATCAATATGGTTTGAAGTACTTCATGGAAAAACGATTATCTTTAGAAGAGAAAAAAATCAAGTTACAAAGATGATAGGTTATGAATTTTAATTATCTACAAGAAAGGAAAAACAAATGTAGAACGGTAAATGCACTTTCAAGGAAAGAAGAAGACACAAAGGGGTTACTATGTGCTATTTCAATGGAAGCAATATCAGAAGGTATGCAAGATAATTCAACAACTGCAAGAGGACCCAAGTGAATTGGATAGATATGTGTGGAATAATGACTTGATGTGGTATTAGTATTTCCTATATTTATGCAAGAATTCTGAACTCAAATACAAGGTCCTTTTTTGGAATTGCACACTTCTCCTATAGGAGGGAATTTAGGGTTCCTAAAAAATTACCACATGATGAAGAAGGTTTTTATTTTTATTTTTTATTTTTTTATTTTTTATTTATTCTAGGGTTCCTTGAGGTGAGGGGGGAAGGTCTTAAAACTAAGGTTCAAAATTTTGTGGCTAAATGTGTAGTTTTCCAACAAAACAAGGAAGATAAAATCAATACCTAAGGTCTCCTACAACCATTATCCATTTCAATTCAATGTCATGAAGAGGTTTCAATGTATTTTATTATAGGCCTACCCAAGTCCAAAGGAAACAATGTCATCATGGTAGTGGTGGATCTACACACACAATATGCCAATTTTTCTCTCTCTTTCTGATCCTTTTAAAGAAGGTACAATAGATACAACATCCATGGAAATAGTTCAAGAGCTACATGGAATCCCCAAGATTATTGTAAGTGATAGATATCCAATTTTTTCTCGTAATTTTTGGATTGAATTATTTTCTTGTTTGGGTACCCAATTGGCTAATGACTCCTCTTACCATCTTCAATCCGATGGGAAAACTAATATTGAAAACAAATTCTAGAACCATATCTTCGTTTCTTTGCATCTAATAAATGAACAGAATGGGTCTAGTGGTTTCCCTTGGTGGAATGGTGGTATAATAGGTCCTTCCATACTTCATCAAAATGTCCCCATTTATGGACTTTATGGCTATCATCCTCCATCCATCAAATAACCCTTGAGAGGGAAAAAAGGTTTAATCAATGGAGGACCACATTTAGTGTTGTCCTTATCGGTTGGCTAGACCCTTTAATTACAATTGGACCCTTTGTGTCCTATGTATACCAATGAGACCTTGTTTTATAAAGCATCCCATCTTACAATACAATTGTTATATTGTATAAGGAAGTTTATGATCCAAATTATTTTAGGAATAATAGAAAGGAAGAGATATAATAGAGATATAACAAATAATTAAATAGAGATATGTTAAGGAACAAAGTAATACAATAAATCTCATATTCTATTAATGATTGTTTGAAATACAAAAGACCGTAAGATGCGAAAACACACAAGCTAGATAGAATGGTGGTAGCTTATCTCTGAGAAGAGTTGTGTCAACTACACTCATTCGTAAGAAGTTAGTTACAATGAGGCTCCAAAGGAATTTTTAACATAAATCATAAATGAGAAAACCCTAAACATCCAAAAACATAACCCTAGGAGATGAAGCGCCAAAATTCATGTGGGCCCTAATGGGATAAGTTGGTACATAAACTTCTTGGGGTCGTAACTTTTTCATACGATCTTTGTTTTAGGTGCATGATAGCTAGTTTGAAAGAAATATCCAAGGACTACACATTTTTCCATAAAAATATAGGTAAATCGTACAATGTGACTATGGCGGGCCCAAAAACATTGTTTAGGGCCTCAAAACAACCTCAGAAGTTGAGGACCCGAAAACTAGTAAAACAATTCCAAAATGGAAATTGGTCTTTAAGATAGTGGAATAGGTGGGTGGCCACCTATATCCACCTGGATCATTCTTCCCCCCCTTAGGAAGAAATGGTCTCCATTGAATCAAGTTCCTGCATCAAATGAGGAAACTTCTGCTGAACCCGATTCCTGGTGAGCCACTTGTCTGATGAAGAAACTACCTTGCTTTGACGACCTGATGGAGTTTGATAGTCTGTTGACGGGTGTCCTTTGTCTTGGTTTCCGATGCAATCAACGGTTTCCTGTTCGATGCAGGAAGGATTGAATTATATAGGGGGAAACTTCTCGGCCACAACTAAAGTATCCAGGAGAGGTGGAAAATATGGTCGGTGCAGTTCCACATTAAATACCGGGTGCAATTCAAGGAAATGAGGAATAATTAATTCAAAAGAATTCTCACCCACAACCCTGGTGATGGTGTAAGGCCCATATTGGATTGGGTGCAACTTCTGATGGGGTCTTGTGAGGCGCTCTTTCTGCAAATGAAACCTGTTGCTGTCTTAATACACACTTGCGAACGTGATCTAAGCCCGGCTCACTTAGTGTGTCCTTGGAGGCACAATGCGTAGGTTCACAGTCCACGCTGTCACTTTGACCGAAACCTCTTCTGTCTAGGCTCACTCCTAGGGAAGCCAAGGGGGGTAGACCCTAGTTACTAGATAAGACTTAGCGTTAAGTTCTAGGAGTTGTTTTTAATTTCTTAAGGTTAGAGGGGATCTATCCTACGATGTTAAGGAAACAATGCAAGATGAAAGGGTTAGTATGTGAAGAAAACCCTTCCCTAGGGAAACTAAGACCAGTGCTTAAGGTTGGGCAAGGGGTCAACTATATGTTAGGGTGTTTCGTTACAATAGATTACAAAACTTAAAAAAGAATAATTAAATCCAATGAATACTAGATACAAGTACTTACAAATAAGAATGCTAAGATACAATGATATAGTATAGAAAACTAACCACCTTTAAATGTATGTGCAGGATATAAGAAGATTAAACCATGGGCATCATCAACACATTGAGTCCATCATCAACACATTCATAAAGATACTTAAAAGATTTAGAAATTAAAGCACAAGTATTCCACAATGATTATGATATTCAATCAACCACAAAGTATTATTAGATGATTAAGCCCAAGGTTTGATTATTTAATAAGTTAAGGGTTTCTTAAGATTGTAAATTTTTAGTTACCCTTATCAAATGTTTCACCAAAGCCTCCTCCCCCTATTGCCAAATGGTTGCTGGATGCTCAAGATAGTAAGGCAACGAGGCCCACCCTAGCTGTCACAGTCAACCCCAAGAATTGAGTTTTTACAGAAAGGACACTCCTTTGTGCCGTGAGACCGTCCCCGGCCTATGTAACATACCCACTGCTCAAAACAATTTTTTTTCATTGATTCCTCAACAGTCGGAATCCCCGAAGTCCTATGGGGCTTAACACAGGCTAGCTCTTTCCTTTTTCCACCTCCATGTGATTATAGTTCCTGATTATGAGCCGAATCAGCATGACGTCTTTTCACACCTTGCGAATCGGTGCTACCAGAATGTCGAGTCTCTCGACATTGCAAACCCGAAGTGTGAGACAACGAAACGCCGAACCCCGACGGGGCTATCGAGGGGCAAGTTTCTCTCTTGGGGACTTGTCTACGTGACCCTATATTGTGCCCATGTGCTTACGCCAACCAAGAGCTTAACGGATTTTTGGGATTTGGGAAATCGTGATACACGACTCCTACATTTTCCCATTCAAATCCCTGAAGCTTTCGAGGTCTCCAAAGTTTCCCTCCCAAGGGAGATCGATCTTCCGCACATGATCGTGTATTTCCCAGAGTCAAATTTGAGTTTCAGAGTTTCTTCTTTTCTGATGCCGAGAGTTCTTTACCTCTTGATCTCCTGAACTCTGATGAGCCAACTCCCCCGTCTTTGGCCCTTAGCCCCTTCTGGCTAGATTCTTGGTCCAGGTGACCACTATCCTCATGACCACAGCCCTATCTCCTATCGGGGTTTCGAAAATCGCAATGCCGAACTGCAAGGACACCTTTTCCACAGGATTCCCGATATCCCGATCCCCGATTGTCCGACTTGACGTCAGCTAGGCCCCACAACAACAGAGCTTTCTCCCCCTGGTCGGGGTTTCGGACTTCACGATTCCAAGTTGCAAGGACTTCTTGTCCATGGGATTCCCGATATCCTGACTCGCAATTTCCCGATTGACGATTCTCCTTTCGGGACTTTTCCTGGAGGCCCCAATCACTACCACGCATCCCCTCAATATGGACGGTCCTGATCGCCTCTCGCTGTTTCGCGACTGTTGGAAATACTAAAAACAACTGAGAGGGGGGGGTGAATTAGTTGTTTATGAGCTTAAACAATTTTATACCTTTTAAATATTATTAATCTTCCTTCCAGTGATCATCAACAACATACATCATATGTACAGTAAAAGTAAAGACCATCAGTGACACATATAGTACACACAGAGACAGATTTTCACGAGGAAACCCATAAAGGGAGAAAACCTCTTCTTCTTAGAAATGATAGGCAATCTTTTTCAGTTCTGTACATCATTTACCATTGAGCACCAACTCAATGTGAGGCTGCTACCTCTGTTTTACAAGCTGCAACTTGTTTGAGAGCTCCAACTCTCTGGTTTCTCTAGCACCCACTAGAAGGAAGCACCAACTCCCTGAGTACTCCAGCACCAACTAGATGGAAGCACCAACTTCCTGAATGTTCCAGCACCAACTGGATGGAAGCACCAACTTCTAGTTACACAGGCTCCAACCTGCATAATAGAGAACACCTGTTCTCCCTAGCACCACCCTGCCACCCTTGTTTCTCTGGTTACAACTAGATGGAAGCTACAACTTCCTGTGTTCAAGCCCCCACTTGAACTTCTGAGGACAATAGTCCTCCCGAGCACCTCCGAACCACCCTCAAATATTAAATAATGAAAACACAGACAACTTATGCAGATAATTCTTACCAGTCTTTCTCTGTATCTGATCTTCAACAAACTGTTCTGCAATTCTTCTCTTATTCTGTTTGTTGAGCAGGTCTGCTCTGCATCAACTTTTTCAGTTCATTTTTCTCTGCTTCTACTCTGTCTGTCATTCTGCTTTCCTTCTGCTCTCGATTTCATCTCACGATACACATTTGCTCAATTTCATATTATACCTCTGCTCATTTTTTTTTTCTTACTGTTTATTCATTTTCTCTTCAGAACAACACTACCGACACAATCTCTTTCAACTTCTTTTATGCACTCGAACAGACGATTCAACTTCCCATCTACTTCGGCAAGAACAATGACAAATGTCCCTGTAACTGAAACGTTAACACATTCACAATCACGAGTCCGTTTCACTTAACATAATCGTAACAGAGGAGTTAACTGCAAGAAGGAACGATAACCCTCCGATCACAATCAAGGTTTATCCGCACCGTTGGATAATCTTTATTGTTCTTGCCTTTTAAATCGGATTTCGGCTTTTCGTCATTTCTTTTCCCAAGTGTCTCGACACTTTCACATCGCAATCTTCGAAACTCCGTATAAAAAACAGATCAACGATTCAGAGTACATTTAGATCTGACGGTTGCTATTACATCGGGAATTCACTCATCGCGAAATCAGAATACTTGTTGCACTTGTTTCTTTTCCTTTTGGAGTCGCGATTCGCGAAACTCCGACACGGAGTTATATCAACGGTCCAAGTACGATCTTGACTCGATGGTTGCGATTGCATCGCAATATCGCGTTTCGCGTTTTCGACATTTCTGTTGCAGTGTGTTCTTGTCTCCTTGATATCGCGATTCGTGAAACTCCGATGTGGAGTTTGATCAACGGTCCGAGTTTGATCTTGGCTCAATGGTTGAGATTGAATCGCAATATCGCGTTTTGCGATTTCAGAGTTCTTGTTGTCAATTGATTTTGACATTGCAAAGTCCCGATTCCCGAAACTCCGACAAGGGCTAGAATCTACGGTTTAGATTCATTCTGGATTTAACGGCTGTGATTAAATCACGAAATCGCATTTCGCGATTTCGGGGTTCTTGATGTTAAGTGGATTGGACATTTCAAAGTCCCGATCCCCGATTTTTTGATGAAGCCTCCTGTTGAGCTTCTCTCGGTGGCACCCGATCGCAGCCACGCGTCCTCTCCAAGTGGACGGTCCCGATCTCTGCTTGATTTAACGGCTATGATTAATTCTCCATATCGCATATCGCGATTTCAACATTTCTAATGTTCAAGGTTCTTGTCACTTCCAAATCGCGATGCCCGAAACTCCGATACAGACTTGAATCAACGGTCCAGATTCAATTTTGGTGATCCAATGACTACTATTGAATCGTGAAAGCTTGTTGCAATGGGATTCCTGTCTGATACAGAACTACCATCAATGACCTCCAACATACGATGATTCGCTGTTTTTTTCCATCAATGACAACCATTCGCTGATTCGCTGTCTTTTGCCAACACGCATTCGCTGTCTGTGCAATATTTGCCAACAATCTCCCCCTTTGGCATTGATGGCAACACAATAACCCATGCCTTTTGGACTCGACTCTGCTTTCGAAATGACTTTGCTTTGCCTCGACTCTGCTCCTACTTCCGAAAGAGATCTTTTCTCCCCCTTTGACATTAATGTCAAAGAAGAAACATTCTTACTCTGATCTTGTTGCAAAATAGACTCCCCCTGTCATCTATAAGCACTTAGGAAATTCACCAGATATTCAATAAATACTCCCCCTGACCAGGTGAACAGATTAGACACAAGAAATTATGACCCCCAAATTTTGACGAAGATATTCAAAAGGGGTTGCAGCTAATGGTTTAGTAAAAATATCAACAATCTGTTCTTTAGAAGGTATATAGTTCAGTTGAACAATTCTGTTTGAAACTTGTTCTCTGAGAAAATGATACTTTATAGGAATATGCTTAGTCTTGGAATGAAGAATAGGATTCTTGGAGACACTTATGGCACTGGTGTTATCACAATGAATTGGGATAGGATCAGTGTAAGTTACCTTCAAATCTGTAAGAATTTGTATCATCCATAAGATCTGTGTGCAGCAAGTAGCAACATAAATGTATTCTGCCTCTGTAGTGGATAATGAAATGGATCCTTGCTTTTTACTAACCCATGCAACTAATGAGTCACCCAGAAAAAATGCTCCTCCACTGGTGCTCTTTCTCTCATCAACACAGTTAGCCCAGTCAGCATCTAAATAGACAGTTAACTGGAAATTTTGATTTCTAGGATACCACAGTCCATATGTCATTGTTCCCTTCAGATATTTGAATATTCTTTTGACAGCTACCAAGTGACTTTGTTTAGGATCAGACTGAAAATGACCTACCATTCCAACAACTTGAATTATATCGGGATGAGATGCAGTGATGTACAAAAGACTGCCTATCATTGAACGATATGTCCTTTGATCAATATCAGGTGAGATATCATATTTTCTCAGCTTGCAACCAACCACCATAGGTGTGCTGACTGTAGAGGAATCTTCCATCTGAAATTTCTTCAATATCTCTTTCAAATATTTTTCTTGTGAAATAAAAATTCCTGCAGAGCTTTGTTTTACTTGTAAGCCAAGAAAATATGACAGTTCTCCTATCATAGACATTTCAAATTCTGTTTGCATAGAATTAGCAAACCACTGGACAAATGATTGATTAGTATAATAAAAAATAATATCATCCACATAAACCATAACATCTAGTAAATCATCACCTTCAGTCCTAATGTAAAGGTTACTGTCAACAGTACCTTTCTTGAACCCTTTTTCTTGTAGAAATTTGTCCAGTCTTTAATACCAAGCTCGTGGTGCTTGTTTTAGTCCATATAAGGCCTTCTTTAGCTTACAAACATAATTATGATTGTCTTTCAATGAAAATCCTTCAGGTTGCTCCATATAAACTTCTTCCTCTAGATCTCCATTAAGAAATGTTGACTTAACATCCATCTGATAAACTTTGAAATTCTTATGACAAGAATAAGCAAGAAACATTCTGATAGCTTCTAATCTTGCCACTGGTGCAAAGGTTTCATCAAAGTCCTGACCTTCCACTTGTGCATATTCCTTACAGACCAATCTGGCTTTGTTTCTAACAACTTGTCCTTTTTCATTCATTTTATTCTTGAATACTCATTTGGAACCTATTACATTTTTATTTTCAGGTCTAGGGACAAGCTCCCAAGTATTGTTCTTCTCGATCTAATCCAGCTCTTCATTCATTTCTCTAATCCAATCTTCTTCCTGACTAGCTTCCTCAAAATTTGTAGGTTCAATCATAGATAAAAAGGCAACATGAGATTGTTCTGTGTCCTTAATC
>ML799072.1:501714-518046 GCA_009831015.1 Picea engelmannii | reverse complement strand
AAACTGCATTAATTTTGGTTTTATTTTCTTGTTCTTTCATCATCCTTTCATTGTCAGCCTTGCAGCTTTGCAATTCAACCATGAGACTCCTCACAGTCTCGGCTAGGTCTGGAGGGGTTCCTATTGCTCTTCTTTTGTCAGACTTTTCGTCTCTGTTGTGGGAGCCTTCTCCCACCTCTTGGTGATTCACCATACTTTGCGTCTATAGATTCCCGCGGCTGATCGTCCACTTGAGTGAAAAGACAAACGCTGGTTATTAGTCAAGAGTTAAATACATTTTTATAATTTGTGCATAAATTTATAACTCTTTCACATGCATACACAGTCGGGTTCTCGTTTCCAAGTTTTAATCCTGGACAAAAGAGTTACATTAGGGGTTACTCTTCGTAGGAGTACTTCGAACGAAGCTTATGCGTAACTTGTGCATGAGCCCAATCAGGCCGAGTGTTGTAACCATGCTCCGATACCACTTTGTAACATACCGACTGCTCAAAAACAATTTTTTTTCATTGATTCCTCAACAGTCAGAATCCCCGAAGTCCTACGGGGCTTAGCACAGGATAGCTCTTTCCTTTTTCCACCTCCATGTGATTATAGTTCCTGATTATGAGCCGAATCAGCATGGCATCTTTTCGCACCTCGTGAATCGGTGCTACCAGAATGTCGAGTCTCTCGACATTGCAAACCCCGAAGCGTGAGACAACGAAACGCCGAACCCCGATGGGGCTATCGAGGGGAAAGTTTCTCTCTTGGGGACTTGTCTACGTGACCCTATACTATGCCCACGCGCTTACACCAACCAAGAGCTTAACGACTTTTCACGATTTGGGAAATCACGATACACGACTCCTACATTTCCCCCTTCAAATCCCTAAAGCTTCCGAGGTCTCCAAAGTTTCCCTCCCAAGGGAGATCAATCTTCTGCACATGATCATGTATTTCCCAGAGTCAAATTTGGGTTTTGAAGTTTCTTCTTTTCTGATGCCGAGAGTTCTTTACCTCTTGATCTCCCAAACTCTGATGAGCCAACTCCCCGTCTCTGGCCCTTAGCCCCTTCTGGCTAGATTCTTGGTCCACGTGACCACTATCCTCGTGACCACAACCCTATCTCCTATCGGGGTTTCGAACATCGCAATTCCGAACCGCAAGGACACCTTGTCCATGGGATTCCCGATATCCCAATCCCTGATTTTCCAACCTGACGTCAGCTAGGCCCCACAACAACGGAGATTTCTCCCCCTGGTCGGGGTTTCAGACTTCGCGATTCCAAGTTGCAAGGACTTCTTGTCCACGGGATTCCCGATATCCCGACTCGTAATTTGCTGATTGACGATTCTCCTTTCGAGAATTTTCCTGGAGGCCCCGATCACTGCCACGCGTCCCCTCAAGATGGAAGGTCCTGATCGCCTCTCACTATTTCGTGACTTCGAATGCTCCAGAAGTCTTGTCCTCAGGACTTGCGAAACGCCGAACTCTGATGCACCGATTTGTCCTTCCATCGGGACTTCCCCCGATAGTCTGGATCTCCGCCACGTATCCCCAACTGATGGACGACCCTGATCCAATCTCGTTGTTTCGAGACTTGAAGTGTCCCGACTTCCTCGACCTCGAGAACTTCGATATTCCGAGTGTCGATATCCCGATGTGACGCAGCTAGGCCCACAACACAGATCTCTCACCCTTTCGCCACTTGTGAAGTCAAAAGAATTCCTCTTCCAACCTCCGATGCCCGAGTCCCAGATGTGGGTAGTCTCGTGACACGCATCTGCTCCCAAATGAATGGTCCATATCGAATCTCACTGATTCAGGGTTCCTGGTGTCGAGTGACTCTCCTCACGTCCTCGATATCCCCGATATCCACTCTGATACCACTTTGTCAACTCAAATCCTCGGTATCCGAAATACTGATCGACTCTCGATCTTTGCCACGTGTCCTTCATGGATGGACGGTCTAGATCTATATCGAGATTTTTGCCAAGGAGTGTCCCGATCTTTTGTCATCAGGAATCTCGAAACCCCGAACTCCGAATCCCTGATACCGACTCCTCTCTCGTGACTTTTTCCCTTGTTCATGAGGGCTTAACCCTCATGCACCTCCTAACGGATCCAACGGCTATCGAGCTCTCTAGCTAAGATCTAACGACTCAGATCAGTCCCACGCCATGTACTGTCTCACTTCTCTCTGGATGGAAAAGAAACCAACGGTCCAGATACTCCCACAGACCTTGGGGATCTACGGTCCCAATTTTCCTTGCTATTCACGAAGGTAGAGGAAAAGGGGCAAGGTATGTAACGCCCTTATTTCTTTCGTCAATCTAACGGTCGTGAATGACCTGGGAATCTTTCGATGGGATCTTGTCCATCGATTGATACTTATCCCTACGCTGTTACTTTGGGATTTTAAGAGGGTCATTCCTCCTCGTACAGGGTTGTTAAGACTTGCTCATTCAAGTCCTTTTTCCAGTTTCTTGGTAAACCTTTCCAAGGAGGGAATCTCTGTGAAGAGATCTATACCGGGGCATCCCGGGAGACAGACAAAAGGAAACAAATTCCCAAGGACGGACTGGAAGTCTGAATTGATTCAACTCATGCATAATTAAATTCATTTCTCAACATAAGCCATGCGTGGTTTTTCTATTATAGCATATATCTATTATTTCTTATCAAAACACTGCATATACATTCTTATACTGTAATCGTTCACAATTTCACAGTTCTATGAGCATATATGTCAGTATATGAATTTACAAGATGCAATATGTAAAACACTTATCAGGAATAACACCAGAAGTGAGTGAAACTGCTGAGAGGGGTGCTCATTTCCACCCAACCGTAGGCGTAGCGACTCCCAACGGATTTACCACTAGCCACCCCCGAGCTAAGACCACGATGTTGTGAGACAGCGTCTCTCTGTCTGCCAGTGACCAGGAGTGAAGGTTTCAATCCTTCCTCTCTGTTATCACTCACTCTGCGTAATGCCAGAGTTCCCCTCGCGTCTGCCCCCTTGAATCTCTTCTTCCCCATACCTTATCCTCTTGCGAGGTTGCGTGTGGCACAATTACCCTCGCACTTATCAGGCCTGACGGCTCTATGGATAGCTGGTTCACCTCCCCATCCCTCATTAAGCCATCAACCTGCCAGCCTACAAGGCATTAAATTCAGGGCCAGCGAGCCGCTTTTGGTTCTCCGGGCCAGTGGAGTCCAAATACGCTATTAATTCTCGGTGGAAGTTAACACCACCTTTTCAGGTGCCTTCCACCGCCATCGTGGTCTCTTTTCTGCACATCCCCTCTCAACATTCCTGCAATAAATTCAAAATATTATTCACATTTATTGACCTTTTCCTCAAGGTCCATTTACATCACATATTCACATTTATGAGTTCGCCATAGTTCTTTGCCAGTCCAGTTATATTTACAAGCTGGGGGAAATAGGGTGTTACAGCCTATCACCTTTTGTTGCCCTCCTCAATCCCCGTTTTAGATGGTGAAGATGGTGGTCTAAGGTACCCTATTAAGTCTATTAAGTTAATATATCAATTAGGTAGAATTTTAGGTGTTTTTTAAAGTGTTATGATGATTTTAAGATGCCTTTAAAGTGTGATTTAATGCCAAGGCCGAAACTCACTTCAACTCTTAAAGTGTGTTTCTCAAGCTTAGAAAGTAAAGATCATTAACACATGTAGAGAAATGAAAGATGGCTGAAATAAGATTTAGTTTGTTACCAAGATTAAACCATAAACATGATATAGCTTGCTAAAGAAAGGAAACTGAAATCACAAAGGCAAGGACAACTTGCCAACAAGAGATGAAAAGATTATCACACTTATCTCATGTTTATTAAGAGCATGCATTAAGTGTGAAGAAGAAAGGAAGATTTAAGCATATGCCTACACTATCAACTTATCCAATGAGCATTAACCTTGAATGTGTGTTGGCAAATGGCCTTAAGATTTTAAAGCATGTAAAGAAAAACCATTCACTAAACTATTTAAGCATTAGGCATTTAATATGTTAGATTTAAGCATGTAAAAGAGAGATCAATCTTTAGATGGATTAAGAACGCAAGAAATCTAAATAAGTTGATTATGCCCAATAGGATTAAACTGAGGATTAGTATGTGTGAGATATAGATCTAGAATATTTAAACCATTAAGTATTAAAGATCAACAACACATTTTAAAACCTTAGCCTTACTTTTGGGGTATTCCTCTCCCAAAATATAGGCAATTATTAAAATTACTGGTGCATCTTGGTAAGCCACGAATGGTTGTTTCTATACAACACTCTTAGGAGGTTCATCTATGGCTTTAAGTAACTTTTCCTTTTGTGAAGAAATCTTCATAAGTTCTGATACTGGCACTAACATCTTTGCATTACTTAACCAACCACCTAAGTCAATATTCAAATCTGCATTAATTGACACATTAGACTTGGGAGGGGTTGGTGATACCTTGGGAACACTAGTTTGTCCTTTATCCTGACCTTTATTTCCATTCCTTTGGTATGTTATGCCTCTATACGTAGCCATTTCTGCAACCTGTTGGGGTGTGGGCTTGGGCCCATACTTTTCTGTAGCTTTATCAACATTACTATTCATGAAGTTTCCACTACTTCCATAATCATTGACATCCATCCAATCATACCTAACCCCATAGTATATTTCATCACACATGTTTACTTGTTCATTTCCTTGGTTTCCATATTCATTTTCACATTCTTCAAGGTAAACTAGACAAGTCGATTCCTCATGAAACTCACCACAAGGCCTACAATAAGGTATGGAGCGATGTTCTACCAAGTTGGTGGATTCAAAAGGATTAGGTGGCCTTTGATCATTTTGAGGAGGTATTCTTGGCCACTTATCATTTGGCTTATGTTGTTGTCTATTATTATTTTGGGACCTCTCCATTGTGATCAACCTATTTTGCAAAGCATTGATCTGATTGCCATGGTTCACTTCCATTTGCTTAATTAACTAAGTCAATTCTTTAATCTCATCACTTGATGATCCTTGACCCTCATCCTTCTTCTTATTTTCATCATTAAACTTTGAAGAAGAACCTCTATTGAAACCAGGAATGTTGGACTTCCTAGCTTCAAGCATATTTTGCTCAATTTTCATAGCTGTTTCTTGCGCTGCTGGTAAAGTTTGAGGATCCTTATCCCTTAAGGCATACCTCATTTCACCCTCAAAAGCCTCTATATAATAAATCAAAATTGCATCATCGAGAGGCTTAACATCTTGATGAAGGATCTTCACCAAGCTATTAAACTTAGTGTTAAACTCCACCACTGTTTCATTTTATTTCTTATGGCTAGTGGTAAGTGTACCCAACTGAAACCTATGTTCCTTCTGATCACCCCATCTCTTCCTAAACTCATCCAATATTGAATTAAGGGTGTTAAACTTGTTTGCAAGAAAATATTCAAACCACTCGACAACATTTCCTTCTAATGAATACACAAACAAGGTCATCTTTACATCTTCTTCCTTATGACCTCCACAATACTTCTCCACACACTTGTTAAAACTTCAGATGTGAGAGTTGGCACTTATAGCATTATTCCCATGGAAGATAGGCAACATTTCTCGGGAACATTGTGAGGGGCTCCCTGGATTGCTACAAAGTTCAAAGGACTCAAAAAGGTAGTCATTGTAACGTTAGGATTATTAGTGGGATTATTAACAGTTGGTTGATTATTATTTTGGAACAAGTATTGGATATAGGTGAGTGCTTCTTCCCCAAGACTTTCAAGTAGTCTCCTAGGAGCTAAGCAATTTAGTCTTCTTCTATAAACCTTTTCAGGATCGGGAAAAGAATAAACCACTCCTTGGGAAGTGCTCCTAGTAGTATACTTGCTAGATTTTTTCAATGGAGTCACCACTTGGAAAGGAATCACTCAAGGCTAGCCAATGCAAGCTCAAAGAATTTTAAGGCCTAATTTTTATTATTATTTAGTTCTTAAAGAATTAAGTTAAAGTCGTTTTGACGAAGGATAAATGACTTATCCCCGACAATGGCGCCAAAGATGTTGCCTTCCTAATACACACTTGCGAACGTGAGCTAAGTCTGGTTCACTTAGTGTTTCCTTGGAGGCACAATGCCTAGGTTCACAGCCCACGCTGTCACTTTGACTGAAACCTCTTCCGTATAGGCTCACTCCTAGGGAAGCCAAGGGGGGTAGACCCTAGTTACTAGATAAGACTTAGCGTTAAGTTCTAGGAGTTGTTTTTAATTTCTTAAGGTTAGAGGGGATCTATCCTATGATGTTAAGGAAACAATGCAAGATGCAAGGGTTAGTATGTGAAGAAAACCCTTCCCTAGGGAAACTAAGACTAGTGCCTAAGGGTTGGCAAGGGGTCAACTAGATGTTAGGGTGTTTTGTTACAATAGATTACAAAACTTACAAAATAATAATTAAATCCAATGAATACTAGTTACAAGTACTTACAAATAAGAATGCTAAGATACAATGATACAATATAGCAAGCTAACCACCTTTAAATGTATGTGCAAGATATAAGAAGATTAAAGCATGGGCATCATCAGCACATTCATAAAGATACTTTAAAGATTTATAAATTAAAGCACAAGTATTCCACAATGATTATGATATTCAATCAACCACAAAGTATTATTAGATGATTAAGCCCAAGGTTTGATTATTTAATAAGTTAAGGGTTTCTTAAGATTGTAAAGTTTTAGTTACCCTTATCAAATGTTTCACCAAAGCCTCCTCCCCCTATTTCCAAATGGCTGTTGGATTCTCAATATAGTAAGGCAACGAGGCCCACCCTAGCTATCACAGTCAACCCCAAGAATTGAGTTTTTACGGAAAGGACACTCCTTCGTGCCATGAGACCATCCCCAGCCTATCACCTTCCGTTTCCCTCCTCAATCCCCGTTTTAGATGGTGGTCTAAGGTACCCTATTAAGTCTATTAAGTTAATATATCAATTAGGTATACTTTTAGGTGTGTTTTAAAGTGTTATGATGATTTTAATATGTCTTTAAAGTATGATTTAATGCCAAGGCCGAAACTCACTTCAGCTCTTAAAGTGTGTTTCTTAAGCTTAGAAAGTAAAGAGCATTAACACATGTAGAGCAAAGTTGTCCAACTGAGCTGAAACTTGGTCTAGGGATGTAGGGGGTGCTATTCCATTTCTTTTGAGCACAAATACCCCTATCAAAAATTCAAAGACCTAGTTTTTACAATTTTTGCTCAAAAATAATTAATTAATTAAATAATTAAACCTCCAAAGTTAGGGAAATTTAATTAAAAAAAAATACTCTAGACTCGATGGAATTCCGAGAGACTCTCTAAGATGTCTTTCATGGTCATTTACAATGATTCCTAACAATAGTTACAAGAATATAAGCCCACTAGAACGACGTTGACCACTTTGGAGGAATTATTGCAAGTGTGAGGGAAAAACTCAAGGGGAATTAACAAGGCTGAAAAGCCCAGTTAATAAACTGAGGATAAAAAACCCTCGATGAAAGGAACTCTCCTAGTGAATCGATCCCAAGGTAACTAACCTAACTATGACTCATGCAAACCTATTACATTATTCACCCACGCAGGGGTGCGAAAATTCTAGTTACAAAAATAAGTGCTGGGGCCAAAAATGCCCTGTAGAACCAAATAAGTCTTCGACAAATGAGCATCTGATGATACATCTCTTCATGGCACATGGATTTGACCCCCTAGTTGGATAGGCGGTCAACACAACCAAACCTTATCTCCCACCTAAATTTTTTGCAGTACCTGATGTTGATCATGACACCACTTGTACTTGGCATTGCCTTTCTGCACAATATCATGAACTTGTTATTGGATGTGTTGGATGTGCTCAACAAATTTAGTTTCCCAATAATCCTCTTTCTGAGCATGGGAGGAATTTTCTTGTGTGGATGAAATGGGAAGAGTTATATCAATGGGGACCAATGGCTGAAATCCCAAGAACACTTGAAAAGGGTTGTGGCCAATAGAGTTGTGGAGGGATATATTATAGCTATATTGAACATAAGAAATGATTTCATTCCATTTGCATGGATGTTTGGAATTATACATTCACAGGATATGGAAAATCATCATGTTGACTACCTATGTTTTTCCATCAGTCTATGTGTGGAAGGAAGTCGATTTGGTCAACTTGGTATCCATCATCAACCATAGGTTGGACAAAAAGGTGCTTAGGAACCTATTGTCTTGATTAGAGATAATAGTTTGTGGTAGCCCAAAATGAACCCAAACATGTGTGAAGATCTTGGTGGTGGCCTCGGCTATGATGCTCTTCTTGCATGGTGCCAACATTTCCATATTAGAGAATCCATATACGACCATGAAGACACAGTCATGCCCATGCTTGGTTGAAGGAAGACTAGACATGTAGTCCATGGAGATCGACTCTGAGGCCTATCCAGAGAAGGAAGAGGGGTATATAGCCCCTATTTCTTAATGGTGGACTTGGAAATGGCGCAAATAGTGTAGGATCTAATGTAATAGAGAACATCTTGTCGAAGCTTCAGCCAATAAAAATTCTTCTGCAATACTGCCATTGTCTTCTCTACACCAAAATGTCCCGCTTCCCGATTGTAATGAGCTTCCCAGATCAACTTTGCACGCTCGCTTGAAGGAACACAAAGGTGGCTCAAATGGCATAATAACCCATCCTAGAGATGAAAGTTGGGAACTTTTTTCCTGTGCTCAATGTCTAATAGGAAATAGATAAGTCAGATTCATTATTGTATAATTTTGGCAATATAGATGTCTCAAGTCCACAGGAGTTAAGAACTATGGTTAGCGATGCCATCGGGGGTCGACTGAGGTAATATGATACATGGTTGGTGCTATCCTTCTTGTACTTGATATTCAAATGGAATTGTTGCAGGTATGTGGACCACTTCTAATGGAAGTCATTTTGTAACATTCCTTATGTCTGCATGAATTGTAGAGGCTTGTGATAAGTGTGGATGATCGTTTCCTTCCCTAGAATGTAATACTTCTATTGTCAGCATACCTACACAATGGAGTAAATATATTTGTTATAGGTGGGGTATCTTCAAACAACATCAGATAGAGTTTCACTATGATAGGCTACCTGATGACCATGTTGAGTGAAGAATGCATCGATAGCATAATCAAAAGCATCTGTTTTAATCTCAAATGGTCGTTGCAGGTCTAGAAGAATGAGGATTGGTGATGAGCAGAGGTGAGAATTCAGATCCTCGAATGATTTCTATTGGGGCACAAACCACAAAAAATTGTCCTTTGTGCCACCCTTGGCCACATGTCTTAAGGCCCAAGTGATATGAGATAACCCCAACACAAACCACTAGTAGAAGTTGGCAAGGCCCAAGAAGCTATGGAGCTCAATCATTGTTTTCGGAGCCGACCAATCATGAATGACTTGGATATTGGCAGGATCCACATGTACACCCTGCTAATCCATGATGTATCTCAAATATTGGATTATATTAATGCTGAAGGAACACTTCTCTAAATTGGAATATAACTTGATCTATCACAGGGTGGCCAATACCTATTGAATATCCTCCAAATGTTCCTCCCAAGTTTTGTTGGAGAAGAGGATGTCATCCAAATAAACAACCAAAAATGATTTTGTGAATGGTTGTAATATGTCATCCATCATCCGCATGAATGTAGATGGAGAATTATTCAAGATGAAAGGCATGAAAAACCACTCAAAGAGTCCTTCTTTAGACTGAAGGTTGTCTTCCACACATCAGTTTGCTCAATCAACACCTAGTGGTAACCTGACTTCAAATCAATCTCACTAAAAAACTTCACTCCCTTGAACTGATCGATAAGATCATCAATCTGGGGAATTAGGTACCAGTTCTTGACTGTGATCTTGTTTATGTCTCTGTAATCAATACAAGGTTGCAATTTCCCATCCTTCTTTTGTACTAGAAAAATTGGTCTCTTGCAAGGTGAGGAGCTTGGTCTGATGTGGCCTTTGAAAATTAACTCTTGGATCTGGAGTTTGATTTCTTCATTCTCCATAACAGAATGATTATATACAAGGGAGTTAGTAAGAGGAGTACTGGGTTTCATATCAACCGAGTGCTTTACCTGACAGTGCATGGGTACCCCAGTAGGTGAGGTGAATATGACTTTGTACTCCTTGACTATTCCATCCACCTTTTTCTTCTAGGCAGATAGACCCCGTGCAGAGGTTTTGGAGGTTGCAGTGACGTTCTTTTCACCTTCCGATCGAACCATACAGAGGAAAAATATCTCAGTTTGAGAAACCAACGTTTTGCACTACTTCACAGAGATCAAAGAGAGCGCAGTATTTGGGACTGCCTCCTGTTATAGCGCAAGTTGTAGTTTGAGAAAAGCATGACCCAACCACAAATCAAGTGAAACAACTTGGGAATCCTACACACAATGTCACCTTGATGTAGGTTCCACACTTCAAGGGTTACTAGGTCACTCTAGGGAGGTGATCCCAGTGACCTTAGGGGAATTGATATGGAGATGGAGATGAAAGGAAGTGAAGCCCCTAGAGTTCAAGTCTAAGTGGGATGAAAGTTGGGAAAATTTTTCTTGTAATTCAAGTAATTATTGTCCCACGGGTATAGTTCTTCTCCAGATGATTGTACCTGCCCGAGACACATGAAAAGACACTTTGCAATGATATATGTTAGTTGGATCAGAAAGTTAAGCTTAATGTCCCTAAATTTCAGAAGTAAATGATAGTTTATATCAGCAAATAAAATATCTAAATCAACATACAAAGATCTAAACTAGTTAAGTAAATCAACATCGAGTTTAGCAATGAATATAGGATGAAAGATGGCACTTAAGAAGCTAGAGAAGATGGTTGTTGTAAGCATGTGTTTTCTGCAGAAAATTGCAGCCTCATGGCTGTAGCATTCAATGTAATGCAACAACAAATTCAACCATGGAAAAGTGCCAAGAACTAGCCCAAAATGTGCAACCTAGTTAATAGAGTTAGTGTATAAAATTTAGGAGCTAGTTAGGGTTAGTTTAGGAGTGAAGAGTGGATAGGTAGTTAGGGTTATGAATCCCTAATGTATGTAGGTTAAAGTTTGTAACAACAATTAGAATAGTGGGAGAGAGGGGATGCCCTAGTAGGGGAAGACTGCTCTCAATGAGGAAAATCAACTTCAAGCAAGAAACCTTTCAAAAGAACAAAAATTGTGTTTCCCAAGGAAATGATTTTATATCTCCAATGCAAAAACGTATGACTAGTGCCTTTACTATTGGATTAATGGAGTCAAATAAACAAGAGCTAGAGAAGCTACATCCTTGCGGGTGTAAGCCCTTTTACTTCCCAAGGAAAGTTTATCTAGCTAGGGTTTAGGCTTAAGAGGGTGTATGCTCATATACTTCTCTTAGCAAAAACATTATATAATCAATGTGATGAAACAATAAAATGATGAAGACTATAGTGGGGGAGTATTCCCTTATACTTCCCACCTAGATCCTAGCATAACAATACTTGAATTGAAAAAATGATAGCATAATAGTAAAAGACCATACCAAGATCAATAGAAATTCCAAGATAATCCACCATAAGAGCTAGGAAACATCATCCAAGGCTAGCACCTCACTCCTCCATCAACCATTCATCAATATAGCCATAAAACAGTGCACAAGAGATAAAAAGAGCCAAGTGTAGCGAAAATTTTAGAGCAAGTCCTCTCATAATGAGGGAGAGTAATGTTTAAAATGAGATCTTATGATCTCTATTTATACAAAATGTAGATATCATAGTTAGTCCACATACTTTAGGGTAAAACACAAGATTAGGGGTCAAAAACCCTAATCTTCCCCCTTTTTACAAAATAATACTAAACAATTCCTTTAAAATTTCATGTTTGCACAAATAAAACCCTAATTTAGAAGGACATCACCCCTTTAGGGGACATTTTTCCACTTTGAGGAAGTCGTTGGTGTTGGAGAAGCATGGGTAGGCCTCCAAAGGCCACATGTCAAGCACATAAGCACTCTCATCATGGTGAAGATCCTCTTCTCCTCAAAATGTCCATCTATCAAAAGAGTAGCACCTCACCACCATGCCCTAACCCCAAAATCATTACGTCAAGCTCAAAATAGGACGTTTTCCCCCTCCTAAGAAAATCATTTGGAAAATGAGGGTTGGGATAGGTTGTCCAAGTCATCATCATGGCCTTCCAAATATTATCTCTCTCATCCGAAATATGGGCCTCTGGAATCCAACCTATGGGCTTGTAGCCCCATGGAAGCCCAAGCTAGGTTTGTTCTCCCAAAATGTCCACCAATTAGGTCCTGCAAAGACAAATGAGCATGCCCTCCAAGGATCTCAAGTCATAACATCATGATAAGTGAATCCAATCAATAAATAAGTCATCTAAGCATGTGAATCAAAAATCGCTATATCAAACAATTAACAACTCAAAGACACTACGCGACTTGTCAAGCTTGAATATGGGAGGGTTAATGAGGTGTCCTATTGGGTATGTCTTGCCCTAGGTCAAGGAGAGCTTCCAAGAGATCACTCTCTAAGCCATGTAAAGTGGATGAAGTGGTTGGGGTCAAGACTCAATGGGCATAGGGCTCATGACATACAAGGGATCGTAGTGTCTCATTCATGGGTGCCTTTGTAGAGGGTGTTTGGTACCTTCATCTGCAATGCACTTTTTCCAAGCCCACCAATTTCCTTTTATCTTTATTTCTTTATTTTATTTCAATATAGCATAAGGAGAGGTTGAAGGTCACTGCCCTGGCATGGTGACTACATGATGACAATGTCACCAACAAACATCTAATGGAAATGAGAAGGTTGGCTTGTGATGAGACCCCCTTTCTCCCAACCATGCAACTCAGAGCCATTACCCTAATTTGGTGACCAGATGATGGTAATGTCATACCACTAGATATTCATGGACGTGATAGATTGGCTCGTGATGAGACCTCCTATCCTTCAACTAACCTTTTAAGCATTCTTTATTATATTGTGGGCCCCTTTATTCAAATATAAGTGTTTCATTTCTTTCTTGGGTGATCCCTGGGTGAAGCATATGGAAGGTTTATACAAGGATTTTATCTTTTAACCAACATCAACCTCTCTGTGCCTTTAGCCCCTTCTTCCCATAAAATGAGGGACAACCCCTTCTTGGGTCAATACACTCTAAAATACCAAGAGATGAGGAAATGGAGGGGAACAATGATGGAAAGTGGAAAGTATGGTCGAGAATGATACAGTGAATCATTAAGAGAGTTCCCAGTAGAAAACCCATCCCCAAGGAAAACCACTTACTAGGGCACAATGTCAAGAACCAAGGTGAAGCAGGGAAAAGGGCATAATGTCCAAGCATATATTATGAAATCTAGAGCAATCTAAGATAAAACATAATTACAAGGCTTAAATAATGAAATGATGCTCACCATAATATTGACTTGTACCTCATGGAGCAAGGTCCAGTGCCTTCAGGAAGCCATTTGGTGTGGTGGATGCCATTTGTAAAACTGTGACCATCTGTGGTGGTGATGATCCAGGTGGATATTAGTGGCCACCCACCTATTCCAATTGGATCCTCATGTCCATTTTTGTTCAACATGTTATTTTTTACTGATTTGTAATTGTGGGTTCTACACTTCTGGGGCTGTCAGAGTCCCCACACATCCTCCAGGTGGATACGGGTGGCCTCTCGCCTAATCCAACTGACTTATTTTGTATGTTTTCACGTCAACACATCTTGCCGTACTTTCGGGGCCATTTTGGGGCCTAAAGTTTGTTTCTTTGGCTCACCATAGTCAAACTGTAAACGGAGTCAGAGTTTGATAGTGGAATGTATAGCGCTTTGAAATACCTTTCCAATGAGCTATTACGCACCTAAAACATAGGTCGTATGCAAAAGTTATGGCCCTAGGAAGTTGAGGTACCAAATTACACCAACTTACCTATAGGGCCCACATGACTTTTGGCGTTTCACCTTCTAGGGTTAGGTTTTTGGATGTCTAGGGTTTTGGAATTCATGAGTAATATCAAAAAGGCCTATGGAGCCTCATGGTAATCCATTCTTCTTAGACATATGCACGTAGCAACCACATCTCTTCTCAGATATAGCTACCACCATTCGAGCAAGTTTCAGTTATGCAGTTTTACAATTTCAACGTATTTCATTATTTAATAGAAGATATTGTTCACTGGTTATTTGTGTTATTCTCCATATATTTGTGTTTATTTTATTCAGTCTGTTAATCAGTTCGTTCCACTTCTAAATCTAGATCAGTGGTATCAGAGCAGTCTGCTCTTCATTTATTTTTCTTTGTGCATGTCCCCGACAAGATCTGGGTACAAGAAGTTGGGACTCGAACCAATCAAGCCATTACGAGATCGACCGCTTCAAGCCTGACAAAAACCCATGGGAGATGAAAATAAAGATGATGGAGGAGGAGATCCTATTAAAATGTTGCTTGAGGAATCCCTCACGCGACAAAGGAACGAAATGATGGACAACTTCACACAGATCCTTCGACAGTTGCGCACAGGAGAAGCATCTTCATCAAGCGGCCATGAAACCCCCTTAAAGGCACATGTAAACTTTGATATTCCATTATTTGAAGGACTGATAGATGCATATACTATAGATAAATGGTTGAATCTGCTTGAAGGATATTTTTCGGTCCACAATTTTTCCGATAGGGAAAAGATCACTTTTGCACTCCTCAAGGTCGTTCCCCATGTTAAATACTGGTGGATACTTACTCTGAGCAAAGGGACGTGGAGGAATATACAATATTTGTGGTGGCCCCTACATGGGATTCCTTCCGGGATACCATTAAATAAAAATACTACCATGTTGGAAGCTACGAGGACCAGTATATCAGATGGACCACCATACGTCAAGAAAGGGACCAGACATTACCATATTGCACCAATATTTTCCATACCCTACGTACCAAATTGGGTATCAAAGACTCTGAGCTTCATCTAGGTCTCAAATACTGCCACTGTTTTCATAAATACATTAAGACAGAAATGGAGTTCTTGGACATCGCCTCTTTAGGCACAAATTATAGATATGATGTCAAGATCAAGCATAAATTTAAGTAGAAATGACGAGAGTTTGGATCTGCAAACCCCTCACAACCGAAGCAGGGAAAAGACAGCCCCAACTGTTGTGGGTGGGAAATCCCTCCTAAATACTAGCACTAAGGGTTTTATCTGTTAATATTATGGTAGCTTCGGGAGGTATGAACCTCTATGATGACCTATGACGAGACTAGAATCCTCTGGAAGGAAGCAAAGAATTGAAGGAAACCCTAGACAGGTTGTCGGATGAAAAAATATATTTATATTGAATTTATTGATGCCCAGAAGAAGAAGTCGGCCCAGTTAGACTGGCCAGGTCAGCCCCAGTTAGACTGGCCAGTCCACTATAAATACAGGGTGCCAGCTTCATTATTTATCATCTCAGCAGTTGTAGTGAGAGCAATATCTGCGCAGGCAGTTGCAGGAAGCAGCAGTTTGGTGCACAGGTTTGTTGGGAAAGCTGGGAGAGTGGTGCGCTAGCTTCTAAGTGGGATAATCTGTTCAGTTTAGTTTCTATTCTTTTGCTTGGTGCATTTAGCCTTTCTTGGCTATAGATTGCAGCCAGAATTCTCTTCTCGGTCAAGGTCAAGGTGCTCGGAGGGTGGCTTAAGGCCTGTGGTTGGGTGACGAGGGTATCGTCAATGGTTAAACGAGAAAAATCCTCTATATTCTAATAGGTTATGGGCCCACACACCCTTCAGTCAACCTAAAATGATGGAAGGAAACATAACTGCTAGGTATTGAGATCATTAAGGAACTGTCGCTAGGGTTACTACCAGGAGCAGCTTCCAAAGTACTGCAGCTAGGGTTAATAGTAGTAGCAGTTGCAGAAACCCTAATTCTCAGATCCGACACCTTGTGATGGAGCATATTGCTCAAGGAGAAGATATCCAGATGCGCCCTAACTCAATGCACCTATTGACTTTCTCAGAAGAAAGAAAAGACACAGTTGAAGTTTTGGATCAAGGCATGACCAGTTATCAGTCAACCGAAGACATGTGCGAAACAATCTGTCTCTTACATTACTGAGCACTTACCGGGACAATTGAAGACGATATGTGGATAATCGATAGTGGAGCTTCCAGGCACATGACGGGAGATCAAGCTAGACTCTCAGATCTAAATGAGAGAAAGACATTGTACAAAGTGGAGCTTGGAGACAAAAGAACCTACCCCGTCGAAGGATTTGGACAAGCCTCCATCAAATTGGAATCAGGTAATCATGTTCACTTAAGCAATGTTCTATATGTACCT
>ML799072.1:408012-441870 GCA_009831015.1 Picea engelmannii | reverse complement strand
CTTATTAATATTGACCTTTATTACATCCGAATACATTGATCTACCTATGTGCGGGTTAGGACCTTAACAGTGCCTTTGTAGAAGGCGAGCTATACCCATCATGGATGCAATTTTTTCCAGGCTTGTTCTTGCATTTGTTCTTTCTTTATTTGCTTTTTCTTCTTCTTTTTCTTTTTATTCAAGGTCTAATCAGAGGACACTGCCTTGGCATGGTGACCAGAGCTGACAGTGTTACCCACAAGTACTTTCACAGAGATGAGAAGGATGGCTTGTGATGAGACCCCCTTTCCCTCGGCCATGCAAACAAAGGTCACGTCCCTGGCGTGGTAACCATATAGTGGCAATGTCACACTATTAGGTACCCATGAACCTAATAGGTTGGCTCATGATGAGACCCCCCATCCTCTTGGCTAGGTCTTGTTTATTATTTTCCGGGTCCCTCTTGTTTGTTGCTGATAGGATTTTTATTACCTTCTCGGGGATCCCTGGGAGAGGCATCTCAAGGTTTTATTTCTAGGATTTTATCTTTTACCAGCTGCTTTTACCTTCTGGGCCTTTATCCCCTTCTTCCCACAAGATAAGGTGCAACCCTACAAACAGGTCAATCCACTACCCAGACAAGGGGAATGGGATAAATGAGTGGGAGATAAGATGAAAAAGTGGTGGTATGATGGGAGCAGACGATGGCTCTTAAGAAATCCCCCCGGTGGCAAACCAAAACCCATGGGTACAGGCTTGCTAGGACACCCTGTCAATTTCCCCAAACATGGTCAAGTGGGTTAATGTAAGATCCAAGCAGTCGTCAGAGATAAAAGGAGTCATATGCATATATCCAAAGGTTATAATGATCAAAAGTGACACATACCATGATACTTGGACCAATTACCTCATGGAGCAAGAGCCTTCTCCGATACAAGACCAAGACGATGGTGATGGATGCTGCTGCTACTGACAAGATGAATCTGATGAAAGAAGAAAAGGATGGGCCCACTAGGGCCATGCTCAGGTCAATCCTGCTCTCGGTACTCCATGTCTTGGACCTGTGGGCCTCGAGACATGATCTCCTAGTTATCCCTAGAAATCGGGGATAACAGTTCCAAAATAAGTTCTGTGAAGACCAGTGAATTTTTGGATTTCGTTGAAATGAAATCTAAGTCAAATTCCTGGAGAACGATTATCCATCTACTGATCTTTCCTCCTATTACCCGTTGTGTCAACATGTATTGAAACAGATTCACAATGGCAATGACAGTGGTCTTGCGAAACATAACATAATGACAGAACCGTTGAACAACATGGACTGCTACCAAGGCAAATTTTTTGATATGAGAATAATTGATTTCTGGTCCAATTAGGCCTTGACTCAGGTAATAGATCACATATTCTGAGAAAAAATCATCTTCCTGAACTAAGACCATGCCGATGGTTGACTCTACTATAGCCAGGTATAATAAGAAATCTTTGTTATAGTTAGGTGGTCGAAGCAGAGGGGCAGTTGTGAGGGCATGTTTCAATGCTTCGAAAGAGCATTGAACAACATCGTCCCAATAAAAAGGAACATCTTTCTTTAGTAAGCGCATAAATCTCTTTGTGATCTCGGCATCGTTAACGATGAAACACCTTAAAAAATTTGCCTTGCCCTGTAGACTCTGAAGTTGAAGGATTGTGTGCGGGGGAGGCAACTGAATTATTGCCTCAACCTTGAGAGGATTGACCATGGCCCTTGTTGTTAACACTATGAAACCTAACAAACGTCCCGATGTTACGTAAAAGCTACACTTGTTTGGATTCAAGCGAATTCGGAAGTAGCGACATCGCTCAAAGATAAGTCGAAGGTGTGTGGGATGATCCATTCTCTTGCAATATCGAGATGCTAAATCATCTAAATAGGCCTCGACTATATGCTTGAGATCATGGAAAGAAAAAGACGTGCCTCGCTGAAAGGTTTCTCCATCATTTTTGAGACCAAAGGGCATCTTACGATACACAAATGTACCCCATGGACAAATGAATGTCTTTTTGTGCTGGTCTTAGGGTTTGATTTGTATTTGATTATATCCCGAAAAACTGTCCATGAAAGAGAAGGCCTCACAACCTGCACATTCATCAATTATCTGGTCGATGAATGGTGTGGGAAAATTATCTTTTGGACAGGCCTTGTTCAAATCACGGAAGTCCGTACATACACGAATCGTGCCCTGTTTCTTATTGATCAGCACAGGATTTGACACCCATTGGGTCAAATGGATTGGATAGATAAAACCGACTTTTAACAGTTTCTCAACTTCAACCTTAATGGCTGCTGCTTTCCTGGGATTAACTGGACGAAGCTTTTGCTGAACAGGCTTGGCATATGGATAAGTTGTGATTTCATGTTCGACTAGTTTTGGATCTATGCCTGGAATTTCCTCATAAGACCAGGAAAAAATGTCACATAATTATTTAAATAGATCTATGTAGATTTGAATCTCTCTGAGGGAATAGTCAGCTTCGACAAAAACATTCTCCACGACACCAGGGGTTCTGAAGATATTGATCAATATGGTTTCAATGATAGTTTCCATATTACCCTCGGCATAAACCTCATGTGTAGCTAAGGGATTAATAGGACAAGACCTATCTCTAGTCATAGTCAAGGTTAATTCTCCGACTTCGATTCTGCTTAACTCTGGGAGGAAGTATGATCTATGATGGAAATCATCCCAATGTTTTTCCAGACTAGTCATTGCTTCAATTACTGCTTCGTCGAAGGGAAAGAATAAGTCTAACGAATCGGTGTCAGCGAGAGAACCTTAAGCCCAAATAGGGTCTAGAGTCAGATCGAACTCTTGTGCAGGAGTTGGATCTGTGTCGACCGAAGCTTGCTGGACTAAAGAGTACGCTACTTCAGCTGCGGACAAGGGCATGGACATGCCCGGGAGCCCTGTCCCTGCCATCGTTGCTGACGGGGAAGGAAGTATTCACAGATCGTTGAAGTAAGTCATGCAAAACGATGAAACTTGAAAAATATCAACCTTATGGTGGTCGGATATGAACTTGACATCGCCTTGAGGGGGCGGGTAATCAAAGGTACCCATCAAATATGGGCAAAAACCAACCCCTACATTGACTACACCTGGTTGGGGATTATCAATCATCAGGACCGCAGATACCCCGAATGAAGGGTCAGGTCTGGAGAAAGACAATTGATCAATGGTTACAATTTGGTCCTCATGTGGAAACAACAAGACCCGAAAAACTGTAGCAACCACTTCTTGCATGGCGTAAGTCCAACTCCTTCCTAACAAGAGATTGTAGTCGAGGGACACGCCGACTACTTCAACCTCGACGCACATGGTCTTCCCTCCTAATTGTACAGGGAAAGAAGGAATGATACCATGTGGTCGAAATGAATGACCGTCGAAAGCAGTGAGAAGAGTAGGTGAAAGAGACAAAACGGGCTATCCAATGGCTTTCCAACATGCCAATGACATAACGCATGTCGAGGCGCCCTCATCAACCACCGTGCAAAAAATATTCTAAGTAAAAGTTTTCGTGGGGTGAGTCACTACTATCTGAAATACTACGTGGTAAGGTAGACGAGGTTTTAAGTCGGTTGTATCCAACATGATTGTACCCGGATTACAAGTCTCGGTAGATCCTAAAGCGACTAACAAAGCTTTCCTCTGGGAAGGGTAGATTTGGAGGACCTCCAAAGTAGACATCGCACAAGGGGTTTGAGACAAATCCTCCACCACAGAATAGTTCTGTGCGGCCCTTGCTTTTGGGTTGTGAGAATCTTTTTTGAATGTGCCTTTTGGGATGCGTGTCATTGTTTTGCCCAAAGTCTTCTCGATATGGAGAGGAAGAGATGGGAGTTCGGCTTCTTTGCCCTTCTCAAAAGTGCTTGGTTTACTGTAGTCATGCGCTCTAGTTGATATAAAAGCATCACCCTTCATCATATACACATTCGCGGATGCGGGATTGTTCGAAGACAGAGAGGGTCCTTGACTGCCCCCTTCCACGCTTGTAGAGGCTTGGGTTAGGTTTTGCCCATGTTGAAATGAATTGGTTAAAATGACAGGCTGTCGCTGTGTCACAAAATTTTGGGCCTCTGCAAGCCGAGGACATTGGTGGGTCAGGTGGTATTCCACGCACAGGTTGCATAGATACCACACCTTCTGTTTCTCAGTTTTTCCCCTGCCAACATTATTAGTGGGTTTCTTATCCCCCTTACCCTTATTTCGTTGTTTTTTCTTTCCTTCAGGTTGCTGGGTGGCCTTTGGATTTGTCGATTGTACTGTGTGTACATCCGACGTTTTAGTAGGGGGAGAAGCCAAAACAATAGTTTGGATGGTCGCTGTGTGTTGTACAGACAATTGCTGCAATTGCTTCGTCAGTTGCTCAGCGGGATTTGTTTATGCTGAACCAACAATACCATCGGCATGTGGGCCAACTCTCTGTCTGGTTTTATCAAGTATTGAGTGTGGCGCATCTAGCAAGATCTCGTATAATAAACCAGACTGAGAATAGATTAGCTCAAGCTATTGAGCTCTCACGATGGCATCTTCTTTGGAAAACACTCCCGACGTCTTTGGATAACTGTGGGACCAAAGACTTAAGGAACCACTCAAGCAGGAATGTTGGTGGGACTGGCACCTTAATTAAACTCTTCCGACGTCTCCATTCTCGGATGTGATTAGAGATATGGTCCGGTTTTGTCTGTGCGAAATTGGCCAACAATTCTATGCCAACGTTGTATCTCATAGGTAATTGGAAATGGTTTAGGAAAGCCATTGCCAATTCGTCGAAGGAAGAGTATCTTGAGCGGTCGAGCTGAATGTACCATTTCACGGCACTCCCTACGAGAGTATGTTGAAACAATCACAACTATACGGAGTCATCTTTCAAAAAGTTAGACGAGCACCAAAGATGGAAGGTGGTCACATGATCTCCTGGATCTTTGTTAGGCTTGGCCTCGAAATTTGGTATGTCCGAAGGAAACTTCGTCAGCATAGGGGGCCAACATGGATCGTGAAAGATAGGGTCATTCAACAATCTTGTCAAGTCTGGAAAATGCAAGGTTTCCAGGAAAGGTAGTTTGGGTTGTTGGTGATAACGATGGAAAAAGGGACTTGGAGTTTTACTGGCACCAGGTTGCCAGGAAAAGTTTGGCTGCTGGCCTGGGTTATGGTAAAAACCATGGCCATGACCAGCGTACAGATTCTACGTGTGAGGAGACATCATCAGATGATTCCCAAAATAGGACGTAGATGGTTGGGCATGCATTACATTCAAAGGAATTTGGGAAGGGTTGCCCCATACCGATCCCATGGGGATAGGCATAGTACCTTGTCCGGGGTTCCATTGGTTGTGAAAAGAATTTCCCCAAATCGACATTCTTGACGAGGGAACTGATCCCTGCCAAGAATTCCAAGGCCCTGATGCGGAAGAAGTTCCTGGGTTTCCCCCTTGTGCAGGAAGATTACCCTGCATAGGAATAGGTTGTCCATAACCGGGATTTCCCTTAGTCGGGAAAGAAGCCGACGAGAAGGCGTTGTTACTAAACACATCGAACAAATAAAACGATGTCGAACCTACCGACATATTATGAGAAGGTGGTTCTTGACTCCTTGCTCCAAATAAACTATGGTGTGTAGGTGGCCTAGTAGATTGTTGGTGGGTGCTCCCGAGCGAAGGGGATGAAGGAGGTATATAATCTCCCCCATAAGGGAAATCATTAAAAGGAGTTGAAGTGCCCCCCATGTGGCCTTTCAGAGGAGCGTTAAAGCTCCCTGCCCCCAGACCTAAAGTCTGTGAAGTGGAGTAGGAAAGTACAGGACTTGTACCTGAGCTAGGCATCCCGTATGAGAATGGAGGGCCTGTCGCACTTGGTGTGAAAGGGGCTGTGGCCACTGCCATAGACGGGCTTGGACCAATGTTCGAGGTAGAGGCGATCAAGACCATGGTGTCTCAGACCAGTGATGGTGGTTTAGGAGGTGGAAACTCTCCTGTGGTGACAACCATAGTGGGCATTGAATAATTCCCAGAAGAAGTGACAACATTTGTTTCCATTGCGGCGGGCAACACTGTCTGGCACTCGTAAGGGTGAATCGGTACAATGATGGGTGACGAAAGATCAGTGGTTGGAGTTTCATATGGACCATGAGATTTCACTCCAAATTCTAAAACGGTCGTTTCCTCCGGATGTTGGTCGGGTACAATTTATTGTGACCCGGTCACTTCAAAAGACCCTTGTTGGTCTAGCTTTCGCCTTAGTGGTGGTGAAGGTGGCTCCAGTGTAACCAGTGATAGGCCTAGAATCCTTCATGACTGATGGATCTCGTGATCCTCCACTGTGTGAGAAGATCAAAGACACCCTAGGGATTTCTATTCGTTCAAAAAACAATACACACTAAAAAAGTCCCTCCAAGATAAAACAAACAAACACTAAACTGGTTGGAAGAACAATTACAACAACCAACACTAGAGCAACTTCCCGGTGCAAGTGAAACTCGAAAACGGAAGCACCCTCTGGGAAGAAAATTATCAATGCTGAACCCAGTGCCACTGTCGCTACCACCAAAGTCCAGCCGAGCGAACCAGAATAACCATAGGAATTGGAACGCCTCTTTCACTCACACATGTCGGTCAGGGGGGCTCTGATTTATTTCATTGTCGGCAACGATAGTTAGAAGAACCTAATTTCAACACAGGTCATCAAGCGGTTGGATCTGCCAATGACACCACACCCACAACCCTACACCATCGGCTGGCTTCACCAAATAAGAGATATCCATGTCAACCAACAATGTCGTCTTCCCTATGACATCAAGCCTTTCAAAGATGAGGTACTGTGTGATATTTCTCCCCTTGAAGTTTGTGATGTTCTTTTAGGACAACCATATTTGTGGAAGCGTCATGTTGTGTATGAGTCTAGACCCTGTAGTTTTATTATTACTTTGGGTAGACAATTGTATAGGATCCCAGAGGTAGCGCCACCTACTTCTATTTGTTTAATCTCTGCTAAGCAATGCAGTAAGGTCATTTCACAGAACGGGAAATTTGTCTTCTTTGTGATCCATGCTCACAGTAAGAAGAAGGTTTCCACCACATCCGTGGCCTCTACACAACACCTCTCTTCATAGAAGAAGCAAGTGGACGATATCGTGGAAGAATACAAAGACATCTTCTCCTTACCTACAGGGGTACTGACACATTGCCAAGTCAAGCATTGAATTGATCTGACCCCCGACGCACCTCTACCTAATAGCCCAGTCTATCGACACTCGCTGATGGATAATGATGAAATTAGGCATCAGATCTGAGAGCTTCTTCAAAAGGGGCACATCAGACCCAACTCCTCCCCTTGCGAAATCCCGATTGTACTGGTGCAGAATAAGGATGGGACTTGGAAAATCTGCATTGATTACAGAGCCTTAAAAAAAATCACAGTTAGGAACTGCTACCCCATTCCCAGGATTGATGACCTTCTTTACCAACTCAAGGGGGGAAATTTCTTCAACAATATTGACCTAAATTCTAGCTACCACCAGGTTCCCATCGAACCAACTGATGTATGGAAGACAACCTTCAAGTCTAAGGAAGGTCTCTACAAATGGCTAGTCATGCCCTTTGGCTTAACAAATGCACCAACCACTTTCATGAGGTTGATGGATGATGTATTGAGACCCTTCAACAACTCCTTTGTGGTGGTATATTTGGATGACATCCTCATCTTCAGTAGAACGTGGGAAGAGTACATGCGACATATTCAACAGGTTTTGAGCACTCTGTGACAACACAAGTTGTATGCCAACTTGGAAAAATGCTCTTTTGGCATGAACATGGTCTAATAACTAGGCTACATTGTTGATGAGCATGGGGTACATGTTGATCCAGCTAAGATCCAAGTCATTCGTGACTGGCCAGCCCTGACCACACTGACCGAGCTTCGGATCTTTCTGGGGCTAGCCAAATTCTACCAACAGTTCATGTTGGGATTATCCCATATTGCATGGGCCCTCATCCAGGTGACCAAGGGAGGTGGTAGGGCCAAGTTTGTGTGGGGGAAGGAGAAGTAATGAGCATTCAATGATCTGAAACATCGCTTGTGCTCAACTCTGATACTCTCCTTGCTCGATCTGCAACAACCATTCGAGATTAAGACTGATGCATCTGACTATGTTATGGGTGCAGTTCTCACTTAACATGGGCATCTGGTGGCATACCATAGTGAGACACTCTCCGATACTATCTGGAAATACCCCACCTTTGACAAGGAAATGTATTCCATTGTACAAGCCTGTCGTCAATGGAAACATTACATTCTGGGGAAAGAGATGATCATACACATTGATCACATGCCTTTGCAGTTCATATAGACATAGGGAAAATTGCAAAACAACTGTCATCAGAAGTGGTCCTCCTACCTGCAGAAGTTTCATCTCAACATCAAGTATAATACATGTATCTTCAATTGTGTCGTTGACTACCTCAGTCACCCCCCTATGGCTGCACTCACCACTTTGCTCCATTCCCATGGACATGAAGCCTCTAAGTGGCCCCAACTTTATCAGCAAGATCCGAACTACGCCACCACATATCAGCTCTTGGGTACATGTGCAACTGTCACTAATTTTCACATTCAGGGCAGACTCTTATGCCACCTAGGCCATCTCTATGTTCCTACAAGTGAGCATGCAAAGCTGATTTGGGAAGCCCACTACAGTCGGGTGGCATGACATTTTGGCGTAGAGAAGACTGTGGTTGTTCTTCCGAAACATTTTTATTGGCCAAAACTTCGACAGGACGTCAAATAGTATATCAGATCTTGCACTTCCTGTTTCATTTCCAAGACAACCATCAAGAAGCAAGGCTTATATACCCCTCTTCTGATTCCCGAGAAGCCTTGGGAATCCATCTCAATGGATTACATGTCTGGCTTGTCGTCCACCAAGCAAGAAAATCACTGTGTGTTTGTGGTCATTGATCGGTTTTCGAAGATGACCATCCTCATAGCCTGTAAGAAGAATTTCACAACAAAATATATTGCCA
This sequence comes from Picea engelmannii, assembly GCA_009831015.1. Classification (NCBI taxonomy): domain Eukaryota; kingdom Viridiplantae; phylum Streptophyta; class Pinopsida; order Pinales; family Pinaceae; genus Picea; species Picea engelmannii. Next base: position 432,834 of record ML799072.1, on the reverse strand, counting down.
AGCTCTTCTTTGAACGAGTGTGGGTCCACTTTGGGATACCACAAACCATCATCTCCAACCAAGACAACAGGTTCCTCAACACCTTTTGGTTGAGTCTCTGGTCTCTGTTGGACACCAAGCTCAAAAAATCCGCTTCTTTCCACCCCCAAACCAATGGCCAAACAGAGGTCGTCAATCGAATGATTGTGCACATCTTGCACATGTACAATTCTAAGCATCCACATACTTGGGATGAGAGTCTCCCCTATGTCCAACAAAGTTCCACTGACCATAGTCCATTTCAGGTGGGTCCGAGATTCCAACCCTTGGGACCCATTGATGTTGCACTCCCTCTTGCCACTACATAGACAAACTCTTCCCCTGATCAGTCTATGATTGACAAAGCCATCAGATTCATTGGGCAAATTCAACACATCTGCTAATAGGTCCAGGAGATTTTGCAGAAATCCAATGCTAAGTACAAGCAACGCCATGATCAATACATGGTACCACAACAGTTTCAGGTTGGAGACAAAGTCTGGTTACATCTGCAGGAGATGCATCTCACTGGGCCCCATCAGAAGCTTTACCCACTTCATTATGGGCCTTACACTATCACCAAGGTTGTGGGTAGCAATGATTTTGAGCTCAACACTCCACCCTTCCTTGGTCTGCATCCAATATTCAATCTGGATCTCCTTCAACCATATTTTCTACCATTATTGGACACTTCTGAGATCACAGAACAGTTGACACCAACATAGCTCAACCCTGACTGCATGGAACAAGCATCCATTGATCAGATCGTGGAAACATAGGTCCAGAAGATTTTGCAGAAATCCAATGCTAAGTACAAGCAATGCCATGATCAATATAGGGTACCACACCAGTTTTAGGTTGGAGACAAAGTCTGGTTACATCTGCAGAAGGAGCATCTCACCGGGCCCCATCAGAAGCTTCGCCCACTTCGTTATGGGCCTTACACTATCACCAAGGTTGTGGGTAGAAATTATTTTGAGCTCAACACTCCACCCTTCCTTGGTCTACATCCAATATTCAATGTGGACCTCCTTTAGCCATATTTTATACCATTATTGGACACTTCTGAGATCGCAGAACAGTTGACACCAACATAGCTCAACCCTAACTGCATGGAACAAGCATCCACTGATCAGATCATGGACACACAGGTCAAGGGCACTCTCCAATAGTGGATCCAACTTTATCGGGTTGTCAAGGCAGGGCAACTCCTACACCAAGGCAAGTGGCTCACCTGGGTCCAAATCCAGTAGAAGTTTCCTCATCTGATGGGGGAACTCAACACAATGGAGACCATTTCTTCCTAAAGGGGGAGGATTGATCTAGGTGGATATTGGTGGCCACCCACCTATTCCAACTGGCTCCTCGTGTCCATTTTTGTTCAACATGTTCTTCTGTACTGCTTTGTAATTGTGGGTTCTACACTTTTGGGGCTGTAGGGCCCACATGAATACAGATAGTCTGAAATACAAAAGACTATAAAATGTGAAAGCACACAATGGTGGTAGCTTATCTCTGAGAAGAGATGTGTCGGCTACGTCCATTCACAAGAAGTTGGTTACAATGAGGATCCAAAGGCCTTTTTAACATAAATCATAAATGAGAAAACCCTAAACATCTAAAAATCTAACCCTAGGAGATGAAGTGTCAAAAGTCATGTGGGCCCCGATGGGGTAAGTTGGTACATCAACTTCCCGAGGTCGTAACTTTTTCATATGATCTCTGTTTTAGGTGCACGATAGCTCATTGGAAAGAAATATACGAGGACTACACATATTGTTGTCACTCTTTGGGTAAAGCTTACAGTGTGACTGTGGCAGGCCCAAAAAACATTGTTTTGGGCCTCAAAACGCCCCCAGAAGTTGAGGACCTAAAAAACTAGGAAAAATTTGCCAAAACGAAAATTGGTCTTTCAGTGAGTGAAATAGGTGGGTGGCCACCAATATCCACCTAGATCAGTTTCCCCCTTGAAGAGGTTTATCATTCATTCTTCTATCTAATTCTCAAAGTGTGGAGTTACTTCTCTCTCTATTTTCAGGATATTTGGGTGTTTGTTTCCTAATAACCTTTGACCAAGACAAGATTAACTTAACCATTCTCGTTTAAACTTGACTCGATACAAAATCCACCAACTTCCTCTTGCTTCAAATGTTGGAATCTCCTCACCATTGTGTAGGAATCTCTCTAACAAAGACTTTCTTATTTACACTCCATAGGATGATCTTAACAACAACAATAGTCGCAAATTCATTATCATTGCCATGTGCTATTCCAACCTATTCAGAAATTATCATGCTTTTCACTTTCCCTCTGCATCAAATTAGAAGCTCGAAAATTTCACGCCCTCTCTCCATGGCTCCCTTTCTCAAACCAATTTTACTAGAGATTATAGACCCTTGCCTCCACATCAAATTATAACTTAATAAATTGCATAGCCTCTCTTCATGGTTCTTATTTTAAGACCAATGTTTCTATAAAGTCCAATGTTAACTAAGCTATGAGACTATGTTAAAATCAGTAGAAGCCAAAACATTATAATAACAAGTATTCACCTCACAAAAAAAACACAAAAAAATTTGAAAAAAAAAATCCAAAACTTGAAAAGTTAGCACCAATAAACATACATATTATCTTTGCTTAATAGAATGAAACCCAACCACACTCTTTACAATATACATATTATCTTTGATTAATAGAATGAAACCTAACCACACTCTTTCAGTAAACCACTTAAATAAGTTTCATACATATTAAATTATCATTTATTTTTTAATTTAATTTATAAAAACATATTTTTTTATAAATAATTATTTTTCTATTTAAATACTTTCTATATAAAGATGACTTTTATTTTAAAGTCATGATTTTAACATTTTTGGAATGAGATATGAATGTATAAGATCTTTTATTTTAAAGTCACGATTTTAACTTTTTTGGAATGAGATACGAATGCATAAGAATGATGGGATTAAAGTAACATGTAAATCCGTGGGGTATATGAATGTGAGAAGTAAAGCAATTGAAACATCTCATTTTCTGTATGATGAGTGGAAATCCTGATATATAGAAAATTTGGATAGAATAATTGTCACTTCCCAGTTTGAAACATAAAGTTTGCACGGTGTTTATTTAGTGCCTTCCACTGACATGCATTTGTCAAAAGGCATTGATGTCACAAAAATTCCACAACTTCAAAATTTGAATAAAAGACACTTAAATTTTCTGGCCCCAAAGTCTGTATGCCACTTATCTTCTATGTCTCCCACTACCATGCATTTGTCAAATGGACATTAATGATGTTCTGTCACTCCCATTACCATGCATTTGTCAAATGCGCATTAATGATGTTCTGCCAAGTTGGGACAGAACACCTTTAACTTCAAAATTTGGATAAAATTTCTATCACTTCAAAATTCAAATCTGGATAAAATCCCTATCACTTCAAAGTTCTGTGTATGCGTGGTGCTTAATTTTTATGTATCGCACTGACATGCGTTTTCCGAAAAACTCATAATCATGCCGCGCAAAATTTTGACAGAATACTGCAACTTTCAAGTTATTCTGCAAAAATTCTACAGAATACTGCAACTTTCGGAAAGAGTTTGCATGATGCTTGATTTTTATGCTTCCCACTGTCATGCAAGTGTCAAAAAGGCATTAAATGGTGTTCTTTTGCTATGTGCGTATGCACGTCTGGCCGAAATATCCACAGTGATTCAGCAAAATTGTAGGAAAATGTGTTTTCACTGTCCATGGTCTATATGGTCGGTAGTCAGCGTAATTAAAGTGGAACTGCAGTTTCTTTTTAATTCTGCCGGCTCTGAGATTCATTTTTTGACTGTGCGTATGTATTTTGCCGCGCTATCTGTAGGCTGTACAAGTTCCTTACTCGACGTTTCACAATACGATCTTATGCAGGATGACTTATGTCTACAGCAGGAAGGACGTCCACCTTTCTTAGCCAACTAGGAGAGAATTAACATATTGTCAATAATTATTATTGTAATCTGCCCTAGTCAATAGAGCTGAGTAGGGTGTTTCCTAATAAACAATTAGCATTTAACAATGTTTTTCAGTTAGAAACAAAAACAGCTCGTGTTGTTGTTGTTGTAAACAAAAATCCTTCAGTTTGATAAAAAGGGGGCCTTCTTGCTGAAATACAATTAATAAAAAGGGGGCCTTCTTGCTGAAATACAATTAATGGTCATTTACTTCTTATGTTTTCTCTTTCATTCTCTACTTATTTTTATATTGTGCAACATTTTGTTCTTGTGTGTCAGTCTAATATTTGCTGCATTTTCAATTTTGCATATAGAATTGCGGATCAATTGATATTAGAGCCCGGATCCAAGCTAGATTCTACTCAGCCACAGAATTCAAAAGAGAGACCATCCAACAATATTTTTTCCAGAGTCAGACATCCTTCCCTCCTCAGGGCTTCCACCATGTTCATCTTTCACCATTCTCCACACGCCCTCTCCAGGGTACCAGGTGCCTTCTCAGTGCGCTCAAGAGTTCAGTGATTCTCAGCGCAACATCCAATGATAGATCAACATTTGTGGTGAATAAAAAGTACGCCGCTGCGAAGAGAGTCATCTACAAATGATTCCACATCCACTGCTACAACTCCAATTCATGATTTAATGATGGCTCTCCAGCAGCGACTCTGTTTGCAACAACACATAACTCCAACACCCATGCAGCTTGATAAGCGCTTCTAATTACCATAATTTCCGGGCCAAATAAATGGTGAGGATATTGACTCTTGGCTTCGCAGTCTTTCCACATACTTCTGTACATGTCCTCAAATAACAAAAGGCATGAAGCTTCAGATCACCAATATGGAACTCGAGGTAATTGCGCAGACATGGTGGGACACTCAGTTGGAGAATTATTTCTGGGTCATGGACAAGAGAGACTCGGTCGAGACACAGACACCACACATTATGATGTGGGATGGATTCTGTTAGGCTCTCAGAGAGAACTTCTACCCACCGGGCTATCACCAAAACCTCCTCGCTAGATGGTTGCAGCACCAACAACTTGTGAATCCATCCGTCCAGGGATACATCGACATCTTTTGCAAATTGTGCATCAAGCTGCACATCGGTGACCTATAAGAGGTACTAGTTATCAAATTCATTTCTAGTTTATTAATGCATCTTCGTCATGAAGTTGATTTGTTTGACAGTTCTTCCTTGGACAAGGCCCTTCTTTGGGCCTTGGTCGTCGAGCGTAAAGTGGCTCCTCGAATCTGCTCACCCCAACCCAGATATGACCCTTCTACTATTGGCCCTTCTCAATTTATCCCTATTGCCACCTCCACACCTCGAACAACACCCTAATATACCTTCCGCAAGACCAACCCACATGCTTCTACCGATTGTCGGGCACTTTAGAACCTTCACCCTAACAAAACTCTTTTTGTCGAGATCACTCAGTTTAATTCTCTTGACCTTTCTGAAGTCGTTTCTCTCGAAAATCCTACAAAATTTGACCCATCTCTAATTCTGATGACTATCAATGAACACGACACCTTTTTTGTGCCCCTCTTTACCCACAATTGTCAAATTAAGCATGAATTGACTACTCTCATCCTAGGCAACGAAAGACAAAAGAACCTCATCGCCCAGGACTTGGTCCAATGCCTACAATGCCCAACTACTCCACACCACGAACCATATCAGCTCAGATGGGTACAAAAGGAAGGCCCACGCCTCACTATCTCTCGGTGTTGCACGATGGCCTTCGCTATTGGCCATTTTCGAGATACTATGGTGTGTGATGTTTCTCTTTTAGATTGTGCTGACTTGTTACTTGGAATGCCCTACCAATAGGCCCAAAAGATTGTTTATCATGCCAACCTCCATAAATATCCCCTGCAACATGAGGGACCCACCTATGTACTTACCTCCTCTACTCCTCACTCCACACAACCTCTGACCGGACAAGCGACCATTAAGCAAGTTACTCTGAACAAATATGTTTCAATGTGTTTGGTTCTCCCCATTAAACCAAACCATCTGACCAACCCAACACCTCAGTACATGGCTACCCCACTCCCAGAAGTTTTCAATGCCTTCCCGCAACTCACGAGACTTCCCTCGTCTTTCTCTATTGAACACACCATTGATTTCCTTCTGGAAGTCTCTTTTCCCAATTTGTCCCTTCATACTGTCTCGCTCCCCAAGAGGCTAATGTGATAGCACGCCAACCTGAACAACTTCTAAATTCAAGCCCAACTTCACCTTCCTCTTTTCCTTGTGCATCTCTAACATTTCTTATGACAAAGCAGGTTTATGTTTCGGTAGTCTCCGCCAGCAGGTTATATACTCCAACACAAGTGCCATCATATTATAACACTTTTCCTGGTAGTTCCTCTTTTGTCAAACATATTATTGAGAAAGCTTCATGCAAATGGAATTCTTACATATGCAGTATAGCGGGGCTAAATCATATGCATAGGCATCTCTTCTTAGTTGGAACAGTTAATCAGAGAGGATGTATTGGACACACCCGTTGTTCTTCAAGGGAGCTTGTATTTAAAGGAAGTGTTGAGGTAGATAATGAAGCTCTGGTTTATGAATGCCGAGTGGATGAGTATATGGTCAAGATGCCCGTTACTCTCGCTCTTTCAGGGTCTGCACACCATCAACAAGAACACAACTCAGCTCAACGTTCTACCCACACTTTTGCTTAGTGCCATATTTAAGTAGTTGTTGCATTACCAGCTACCCCAGACTGTGCAAAACAAAGGCCTCATAAAATTCATACAACATTGTTCTTTCAGCCAGGATCTCGTGTGTGGCTCTTGCATGGCAAGCACCAATTTAGAGGAAAACATCATCAACTCTGCCCACTCAGATATGATCCCGACGTAGTTCAATAAAGCATTGGAGAGAATGTCGTGCAAATTTTCTCATTTGCTGGCGGAAGTGGGGACGCTTCTAGATCTAAACAAGGAGGAATTGGGTCACCAGGAAGGATGTCAACTTTCCTTCGCCAACGAGTAGGAGAGAATTAACATATTTTGTTTTTTCGGTCTGAAAAAAAAGCAACAAATCTTCCTGTAAACAAAAATCATCCAGTTTGATAAAAATGGTGGCTTATTGCTGAAATACAATTAATAATCATTTACTTCATGCTTCCAGTGATTTTTCTTTTTCATTCTCTATATATTTTTGTATTTTGCAACATTTTATTCTTATGTGCCAGTCTAATATATTGCTACAATTTCAATTCTGCATATAGAATTGTGGATAAAAACACTGCTTTCATGTGATGCTTATTTACGCCTATCAATATTCCATGTAAAGACATACAACTCAGTATAAAAATCAACAATGTCTATGATGGCCCTACAAATAACTCTCTAAAAGTTTGATATAAGAAATATAAAGATATCAAACAAATAAGTCCTTAAACTATATTAAAAAGATAATATTCATTAACATAGTTATATTATATTGTTGGCTCAGCATTTTCTGTTGGCCCAATGTAATAGGGCTTGAGATGTCCCAATGATATGAGATGTAGACCGTCAATGTCGTCTGGCTTGTCCTGCCATATCAATTTTGCTTTAACTAAATTAATTCCATTTTATTCCGTATGTATGTATGTTATGCATGTTTACAGATTTAGATTTCTAAACCTGTTCGACCATCTATGAAATGTTGCCAACCCATAAGTTCACCATTTGACATTTTCCCAAATTAGTATATACTAATAAGTTGGGTGGCTTTATATTCTTTGTATCGATGTTTATATATTTAAATTTCTAAACATGTTTGACCATTTATGAAATGTTGCCAATCCCATGAGGTCACTACCATGAGACATTTTCTCAATTTATTATCTACTAATAATGAGTGGTTTTCTATTTTATATTTTTAGAATAGGTGATTCTTAATCAGTAGGCTAAGGTTAAAGTGATTATTTTTTCGGAGGATATTTGTCAGAAATCCGGCCAAAAATGATCAGATTTGTAGATTTGAGTGATTATTTCTGTATAATCCAAGTGTTCCAGGAATTTTTCAGCATTCTGAATCCATATACAAAAATGGATTTTGAACAAAAATAAATAAATAGTGATTCGCTTAAATTTAAATCACTAAATTCTGGCGAAAAAAGTCATTTCCTAAAACAGTTAGACAACCCATTCTTAATTAGACATCCCATTTTGACATTTTCCCAATTTTGTATCTACTTAATTAGGTGAGTGGCTTTATATTTTATTTTTAAAAACTGGTGATGCTTAACTGGACATAATGACTTGGTAAATTTAATATCAAATTTATTGTTTGTCACTACACTCTTCAGATATTTGTAATAATAAGGCAAGTTACATATATCAAAACTGTGCCCAAAGCTAAGACGGCCCATTAAGGAGGCACTTACTCGTTCAATCAAGCTATTACAAACAAACTTCATCGTTATTGACTAACGCAACATTGGTCAAGATTAAATATAAATGAGAAAGTTAACAACCTCACACAGAATATGATGCCCAGCAGCTGGAGTAGCGCCATATTCTGTTACCAAATAGCACGGCCTTAATCTTTGGGTCACTTAGAAAATTTTCACCCTAGTGCAAAACCTATGAAGTTTGACTGCGTGCTTTGCTCTGCCAAGTAAATGATTCGTTCATTTAATCAAATTCTTCACATTAATTATAGAATTTACTCATCCTGAAAGCAAATTGCTCACCAGTGGCATTGGTTCTTGCACGGGTCTCAGTATATTTTTCAGTGATTGCTTTTAATCAAGTGCTTCAATCATAACGTGATAGAACTTGATCCGAAATTTTCTAGGACTTCGAAACTCAGACATTGGAGGAAGGCCACTCTTAAGCATCCAATCGGATTTTTGAAATTTAAATGTGCAATCCCTTGGACAAAACTACGACTACTGCGCTTCGAATCTAGGGTTTGCAACCACTAAAGMAAAACTTGCAATTAAAAACTTTGCTACACACTACCGAGCAGGGTGCAAGATTCCAGAACAGAAATGAATATGAGGGTGCGAATTTTCAGAACAGAAATGAATATAGCAATGTTAAAAAAAAGTACACATCCTTGTCAACTGCATATATAGATATTAATCTGGAATTTCGGATTTTAAACTTATTCAAAATTATATTTATAGTTAAGATAAAGGTGTCCTGAAATAAATACGTGTTGGGAAGATCTCAAAGTATAGTTTTGAATGGAAGCATCCATTTCTCATTTCAATGCTTGTAAGTTGTTAATTATATGTGTAACCTCAACAGTATCTGACTTACACTGCCAGTTGTACGATTGTTTCTTGATTTTCTTGATTTGCTGAAGTTTATTTAGTTCAACTTTTCCTTTAATCAATGCGCTCTGCTCATTCCTATTTTCCAATTTCGTCTTCTCTGTATTATCTTCTTTGCTTCTCATTTTGTCATGGTATCAGAGCTTAGGACGTAAGTCTCTTCATGGTGTCTGGAGAGTAGTTCGATCATAAGAAGAAAGAGCGCAGGGCTTACATTGTCTCACAGACGAGAGCACGAGACACAAGATTCTTCACAAAGCTTGGAGAGCAGTTTGCAATCCACAGTACGCTCAAAAGATCGTTGGAGACAACAAGCGCGAGGACGCAGAAGCTGCAGAAGGACGAAACAATTAAAGATTCGTGAGTATTTAAAGAATTCGTGAAAGACTCACGAAATTCCTTCATAAGAAGAAAGTTCTTACAGAAGAAACAAAAGACAAGCTCAACAGCCAGAAGATCGGCCCTGTGAACAGATCTGATCCATTAATCAAGCTCAGAAAAGACGAGGAGTGTGCAAAAGAGGCGAACGCCTTTTCAGCCGTAAGATCTGAGCGTGAGCAAGATCAACCGTCAGATCAAACAAAGATTAAGCCACGACCATCAGATCTCATCAGAGAGAGATCGATGGTGGGGACGCATTGCGGGGATTGGAAAGAAAATTAAAGCATGAGCAAGTTGTGAGCTTGTTATCGCTCATGATCATTGATCTTGCTAGATCAACAGATCAACAATGGATATTGATCGTGCTACGAACGTGCATCTTCACATTGCGGGGATTAGGAAGCAAATTAAAGCGTGAGAAACTTGTGAGCCCACTATCGCTCAGGATCATTGATCTTGATAGATCAACATATCAATGACGGATATTGATCGCTCTAGGAACGCACATCTTCGCATTGCGAGGATAGAAGAAAATTAAAGCGTGAACAAGTTGTGCATCTGCTATCGCTTATGATTGTTGATATTTCTAGATCAACAAATCAATGGTGGATATCAATCCGACCTCAGATGAGCATCTTCACTTTACGGACATCAGGAAGGAAATTAAAGAGTGAGCGAGTTGAGTCTCAGCAATTACTCGTGGTCGTTGATCTTCAAACAAGTGACACATGTCAGGCAATCTCGTACTCTGGGAGGAAGTCAACAGAAGCTAAGGAGTAAAGGAATCTCGAAGGCTCAAAGCTCCGAAGAGCCGGAGTAGATCCAGTTCGTTGATCCAAGTGGAAACGTGGTAGGAGATCCCGCACTATGACGATAATCACTTCAGAAGGAATACTGATGCGAGAATCTAGAACTCCGGAAGGCTCAAACCCTAGAGTTCATCTAGACTGTCCATCATCGAGGACACACAACACCAAATCTCACAGTTTAGAGACTTAGCACTCCAAAATGTTTTAGAGAGCGAGATCTACGCAAAGTCCCGAAGGCACAAAGGTGTGAAGTAGATCTGGACCGTTGAAGCCAGAAGGGACACATGTCACGCGATCCCACACTTCGGAGCTAGGGCACTTCGGAGGAGAGTCGGAAAGGTAAAGTAGGAACTCCCAAAGCCCGGGATTCCGAAGTTAATCTCAGCTGTCAAATCAAAAGACCACATGGAGGAAGATCATTCACTTCGGAGATTCACACTCTGGAGGTCAATGCATATTAGCTGTCAAAAAATCTCGAACGCTGGAGTTCCAAAGAAGATCTTGGTCGTTCGTTTGCTGAGGCCTAAGGATCGTTGGATCTACACCTCTATGGATAATTCGTCACCTCGACACTTCACGAGTATTGTGATTGCGAGCGATAAAAGATATCTGAAGCCCAAACTCCTGAAATAAATCTGAGTCGTAGATCTTGACGGGTAATTGAGATTGTCGATCTCTTCCCTTGTTCGGAGGTCCGCGAGTTCGGAGGATTGCAAGGTAAGAAAAGAATATCATCTGGAGCCTTGAAGGCGCGAAGGCATTAAGTCCTAAAGTAATTGTGGACCATTGATCTCAAATCAACAAGGATCATTGATATTTGAAGAAATTCGGCTGTTCGGCCATTCGGCTATTCGAAAATTCACAAAACGAAAATGATATCGGAATTCATACCTGGATGACGAGCAGACAACTTGATCATGACATTTTGGAATTGACAATGACTGTAGTTGATTCAACATTCCGAAAAACGATGGAACCAGTAGTTTTCTGCTTCCTATCATTTGCTTGAAGTTTGTCCCTTTGGCTGGTCAATACTGCAACTTGGTTCTCCAACGATTTGATTTTCGATTGAAGTACAAGAACGTCTATATAGTATCGTTCCAACCACACATCACATTGGTCACACGATGACTGTCCGGGCTTCGAAAATGCAGGTGAGGGTTTGGTTATATTGTTGAGGGTTTCGTTATGAAGCTTGATCCCAGGGTAGCTAGGATTATTCTTTAGACAAGGGGGGAGATTGGAAATGAAGTCATAAGGTGGCTCGGAGCACAGACCCTGTGAGTAAGGGTACTCACTAGCTAGGAAGAATTCTATGTCAAAGTTTGAATCCTCACTAAGGATTATGGGCTTCTGCTCAACACTAGGTTTAGGTTTATTCCTAGCCATTCTCGAGATAAGCCGAGCATTCTTTTTACCTTTGCCATCAACAATAGGGTTTGCCTTGTCCTTTTTGCTTACAGGATTTTTAATATCCTCAGCCTTGTCTGCTAAGACGTTGGGTATGTCAATATCAGGATCGATCGAGGGTTTAGGAGAAGGCAGTAGGACATGGAAGGGCATGGGTGGCCCGACCTTAGCTTCATTAATCATATGCTTGTCAATCTGGACAGGGTCTGTATCATCAAAACCATTTCGAGATATAAAAGCTCACCAACTATCACCGTGGAGACTTAAGTGATGAACAATGATGAGTCTAATTAGGCCATGGTGGAACATGCTACTATCGGCCTTTTCTCTTTTGAACCTTTTTGACATTTTATAAAGGCTACGCTGGAAGTAAAATGGCATATTCAATGGATACCCTATAAAATTCATTAACAAACACAGGTGGTAGAGAAAAACCAGTCTGTATCGACCCTCACAGGTCACGAATTGTTTAACCACCATCAAAAGGTCATTCCATCGTGGTTTAAGCATGGAAATCGGCATACCTCTGTCACAGGATGTGACCTTTCACGAGACGAACAGTAGTGGCCATGGCACCTCTTCCACTTTTGAATTTTTAAACCAACGCTGGCCCGTGGCCGCTAACCCTGTAGTAGAACTAATAAACTCCTCATTGATTTCCAACTGAATGTCACCCACCTTGGCTCTATAGCCATCAAAAGTCAGGGCGAACTGCTGTGCAACAAATAAATTAAAACCCTCAAATCGTTGTACAAAGGTGAGCCAACCGTTATCCTCTAAGTCTTTCTGGGCATTGTCGAACAGTAGCAAGGCTTGGCTACTGTTCGGATCAATTCGCACCACTGGTGCCATGGAGCCGAGCAAACGGTAAGTCCAGGGTTTGAATCATAGCATACATAGGAGCAGAGTGCATGAAGGGTTTCCCGATGCTAGCAGAGGTGAAACAGGAATAAGGGATAGGCATAAATGACATCGTGCGAAGGTGGTGGAGCTATTTGCTGGCCATGCATAATAGTTATTGCCAATGGTACAACTGCCGATGCTTATAGCTGTTCAACCCACTATTGTATAGTTTAACAATTATGTCATTTGCCCGACCAATGAAACCAATGGTAAGTGTATTAATCATTTGCGCAAGCAATTGTTATACCATAGTTTTAAAACCAGACATACAAATTGAAATCAATACCAAGTGTTTAACTATGCGACATGCGGTGTAAAGAACGATTTACACTAAGGGTTTAAACCATAATACCAATGCTTTTATGAAGCCAATGTGCAAAGTAATTTGATCAAATAACATGTAAATCCAACTGCCAATGCATCACAATTTAATGAAACAAAATTACATAATCAGTCAAAGAATGTCCAATGAGTACAGATCAAAAAGGGTTTTGCAAACTGCATAGTGATAAGTGAAATATAAATGCAATGGACATATCGACAAGAATGATAACGACAATTCAATACTGATTTTAATGTGACTTCGAAAGACCAAGTTTTCACGCTTACAGTCGTGAAAACAAAACGAAAGTAAGTGTGCAAATGGCGCAAAGAATAAAAGTGTCGTTTATTTGAGAATTGCGACGAAAAATTAATATTTGCAAAACATTGGTGTAGGCAGCTTATAGAACAATGGAAAGATGTGAATTGGCTTCCAACAAGTTCTTTCCCTTCATCTTCATTAGATACTTGCGCGTGGAAAACATACTGTAGACTTTCCTGTCACTGAGGTTGAAGTCACTAAACCTCAAAGCTGCGAGCTTGTCTTGATTGGCTCGAACTGCACACACCCCTTTCAGAAGGTACACGGTGATCAACGTATACTCAAAGTCTCTCGGTACACTATCACGGTTAATTCCACTGCTCAGAGGTGGTATGTAAGTCAACATAATGCTTTGAATAAGCTTGTCATTCGCAATGTCGTCCATGTGCTTTGTTCTTGTCTCTATCATGGTTCGGGAAGGTCCTGCTCCTCGAGCAGTTGAGTGAGAAGCTTGGACTCCTCCTGTTGATGACGCTTGCACACCTGTAGACATCCTTCTTTCTGACATGACTCTCTCAGTCATTAAGTAAACCAGAATTTCTTTGACTGCTTTCTCTACTGCACTGAGCTCGTCCGACATACAAGATTCGAGTTGATTAGATCGGGTGTGAACTAGATTCAAAAACTGCAGTGGAGGGTATGGGAACAATGTGATGATCACAATGCAAAATAATCTCAGGCTGTGGGCTCAATTTCTTAGTTAGAAAAATGTATTCTCGGTGTGTGGCGTGACGAACTAAGTAAGAAAGTTAGCAATGGGCTTCTTGCAATGGGTATGAGGTGCCATTAACTCATTTTATGTCCGTTATGGTGCGGCCTGATGGTCTAGTGGTGAACCATCAATTCTTTTCGACCCATTCAGAGCAGCATTTGAACAGTTATATCAGCTTCCAACGGCTATATTTCTTCGCCTTGATGAAGTGGCATATGTCGCTGGTCTGATATCTCAATGAAGTTCAATTTATGCAAGTTTCTCGTTCTGCGAGGTTCCCTCTGAAGTATTCTATAGTCTGTCGATCTTAGCTCTCCTTTTACTTAGTTTCCTAGCCTTTTTCTAGTGAGCTTCATCTTGGGGATTCTCTTCCCATTTTGATTCTTATTTTCCTTGAACATAGGTACTTCACACTGCTGAGATTATCTCCTAATACCCAGGGGTAATAATTATTCTTTTTCTAGGACACGTGCTTCGGTCTTCTGTGAGCCTTCTGGAATTCTTTCAACTTCGACATCTAGGCCTCTAGCGATAAGTGGCTTTGATCTATTCTCCTGTTCTTCAATCAACTGTGCAATCCTTCTAGTCATGAAATCTATTAACTCTTGTCTCTGTTGTTCTAAAACTTTTTCTTCTTCTTTCTTTTTGGCCTGATCTCTCTTAATCCAAGGTTTTCCAAGTAACATAGTAAATGAAGTGTTGTCCTCAATAAACTTGATAATCTCAAAATCTTATTCTATCGAAATTCCATTAGCATTCATAGATATATGAGTAATCTTTCCACATAGGGTCACCAACATTCCTCTAAAGAGTCCTATTCCTCTTAGTGAAGGGATCATAAGAGGTCTTCCTATAGCTTCCCAAGTTCTCTCTGGCATGATGTTCACTGGTGTTTCTTCATCAAGAACACAGTCAATGTCGAAATCTCCTATTCTTACTTCGATGCATTATTTTTCTTTAAAGATCTCTGATAACCTAAAATGTCGGTGGTCATTTAGGGTCTCTTTCATCCGTAGTAATACTTTCTCGCATTATTTCTGAGATTTGGCTATTTCTAGAGATGTCTTATGGTTTTCTTCATTCAGATTCATTCTTTCAAGATTAGCAATCATTATAGGGCAATCCAACACTTCATGGTCCAAATATTTGCAACAGAGACAACTAGGTCTTCCACCCGGGCACTCCTTAGCTATATGGCCTAGTTTTCTGCAACTGTAACATAGGGTTAATCCTCTCTTTCTTGTAAATGATCCCCAACTTCTTCTGTATTGCACACTAGGATCATGGTAGCTAGCCTGCAAAAGATTCTTTCTAGGATCCTACATCCAATGGTTAGTCCAAACATTCTTTCTATGCATAGTTATAACATATTTATCATTATTCTTACTAGATCTATTCATATCAAACCTTCTTTCATCTAACAATGCCCTAGTTTTCAAGCTAGGATAGACTCTATCAAGCATACCTAGATCCATATTTTAGAAAAAAATAATTTCACTTATCTTACTTTTACAGAGCATAAAGCTTCCAGATCTAAAATTGTTTAGCTGTTCTTACCTCTATTAGAGTACAGAGCTTACAGATCTTACCTCTTTCTGTAGATCTGACCTCTTTTCTTCAGAAACTTCCACTTTAACCTTTCTTAGAGCACAAAGTGTTCAGATCTGACTTCTTTTCTTCATATCTGTCCTTCCTTCTTTAGCATAGAGCTCACAAAGTCTTAGGATGAATCTTTTCACAAAGATTCTTCTTTCTTAGTTCCCAGCAATCACATTTTCAGGTCCTGACAACAGAACCATTTGTTAGCACAGGGGCAGACCCAGGGTTCAATGCTACAATAGTGCACCAACAAAACCCTAACTATCGGCCCTTTCAACAACACCTGCAAAGCAGATGAAGTCTCACCCAAGGTAGAGGCAGGGGTGGTTGCAGGACTCAGATGCCTGCAACCTTAGCTGGGACACAGATCTATGATTCTAACACTTAACAGAGCACTTAGCAGTTAATGTTCATCAATATTCAGTTCTTAGTAACAGTGCATGCGTACCCTAATTAGAGAGTATCACAGTATGCAACCGGATCCATCATCCAATAACACTTAACATAAAATGAACACATTGGATCTAGCATATTCAAGCACTAAGCACATCCATATAGGTCAGATCTAGCATTCATTCACATGATTAGGCATAGAGAAACATCAGATCTATCTAACATTCATCACATATAAACACATTGATACATCACACAAAGTAGAGCAACACAACATGTATGTGGTTCACACCCACCCTAGGGCTACATCCACCAACTCTTCTTCTTTATTAATGTCTTCAATCGACTACAACACACAGTCAGCAAAAACCTTTCTGCGCATAGGACAAAATATTTGCGCAGCTCGCTAGATCCTTCTTCCTTGCGTTGTAGCACAAATCCTTCTATAATCTCTATAATAACTTGCACTTAGCTCTGTAACCCTTCTACAGTCATGCACAGAGCACTACTAGCACTTAGATTACATCACATAGATAGGCTACTTTCCTTTTACCTATTTCACCTAGACATCTATTTATACATACAAAAATGGGCCTAAGCATGGGTGAACCCACAGGCCAACATCCCTTTCCCATTACATTGTCCCAAAACCCAAAAAGGGGCCCGAAAGTGGGCCGAGATCCCATGATCTCTGCTTCATATGGCACTCCATCTTCGACAGGCTGTTGAAGTCCCAAAAATGATCAAATATGACCAAGTGTTCCTCAAAACTTGGTCAAGGGCCAACAACTACCATGATTTGCAAGAGATAAGGTGAGTTGTAAGAACTCACGAGGAATCTATTCAAGGGAATAGAAATTCTGTTTTCACTGCCACTGCAAAAACACGTGAAATTGATCAACAAGTTACCACTCAAAATGCAATAGTGATGGGTACTCTGGTGTAGTTGAAGTGTCAAATAACAATCTTTATGCTTAAACATATGGTAATAATCTTGAACAAGGATGATCATTATGGAACCTCCAACCAAGTGTAATCAATCAAATTTAATTTTGAAGGATTAAGGGAAGATGAAACAATGCATTTGTTAGAAGATGGCATGGAAATGGTCAAAGAAGATTCAAATCTTGTGAATGCAGCAATGGATGAAGCTTCCATCTTCCATACCTTTTTTCAAGTAACATGTTTTGCAAGATCATTAGGATTTTATGATTTTTTTTTATTGTATCTATACTTCACATAACCATTCTGTTGTAAAATGTTTTGCAAAATCATTAGGATTTAGGATTTTTTTTTTTATTGTATTTATAATTCACATAACCATTCATAACCACTCTGATGTAATACTTAAAAAACTATATAAGTGTAGTAGTTAAGTTAGTGATTCTATTTTTAATTTTGTTGAAAATTTTGACTTTAAACTCTACTGTTCTTTTGATGCAACCTTTATCAACATAAAATCTCCCCATTGTAGCTGAAAAAAAAAGACACAATATAGATTTGCAGATTAGAATTAGAAACTGCAATTAAATTGAGACACTTTAATAGATTTGAAAAATATAATTAGAAACTGCAATTAAATTGAGTCACTTTAGCAAAGCCAGAAAGAACATCTATGTATGCCAAGCAAAGTAAATGGAAACCACATTGAAAAATGGAATAGAGAATATGAAAAAATAATTTAAATATACCATTTTAGTGGATGGGAACATAGTTATTTTAGGTCCGATGGATGTCCCTACTTAGTAAAATTTAACACCAAGTTTAATATAGGGTGGCTTTACAACATAAAGTTTGGTTGTTGCTTTGACAAACAACTGAAATTTTGGTGTAATGATTTCCTTTTCTGCATGACATGCTAGGGTGAAGTTGAAAATATTTTGTTGACCTTCAAAAGCGTTGATTTTTTTTTATCAACAGCGGGTTATATTCCCATATTATCCCTCGGCAATAGTATGGTATGGCCACATGAACCAAGCAAAGGGTGGCGTTAAATCTCTTCTGCAATCAATATATCATACAATTATGGAAAGTCTGTTGTAAACTTTGCCAACTGATTCAAAGAACGTAGTTTTTCGACACATAAATGTTGTGAGTGACACGTTGATTACATGCAACCGGTAGTTTCCAATATCCATGCCGCAGAAAAATACCCCTCAAATAACATGTCTTGGCTGATAAAATCTTTGTTCATATAATCTTGCACATGGTTCGCATCCCACACATCTTCCAACCAAGAAAATTGTTGATAATTTTGAAATTCATCTACGAAATCCCAATTTTCACCCTGGCATTTGAGATCAAGGGTCTCGGACAAACCCTCAGTGGTGAAGGTTTCCTTAGAAGGTTGACAGAACTTGTCCTTAGAGTCCAGAAAAATGATTGAAGCAACCCCAGTTTGAAATAAAGATACGGCGATTTTCTAAATGAATATATGGTCGCCATTAGACTTACTTGTGAGAAGGGAGGCTGACACTAAGAGACTTCATATGGAAGAGGGGGTTGCCATTTCCATTGGGCATCGGTGGAGGTGAGAAACCACATGAAGAATTTCCTCTATCCATGATGTCGTCTGAGGAAGCCGAAGAGATTGTCGAATCGGGTGAAGAAATAGAAAAAGAAGAATAAGATAGATGGGTAATTGAAGGGGTATCCATTCCCTCCATTTAAATTTCAAAATCCAAATGCGAGGAGACGTTGGGTAGAATGGGGAGTTGGGAGGAACGGGGCAGAGGGGCGTTGGGCGACAGAGAGGTATGAACAGAGCGGAGGGGAACCGGGCGATGGAGGGGTATGACGACCGATTGGGCATAATACCTTTTGGATCCCGGTGTTCGATGCCTGAGACGTCCCATCAGGCTCAAAAGGTAGAAGCGTTAGCTTACTCCTATCTTCAGATCCAACTAGGATAAAATTGTTTAAAAATAATAGCTCCTACTTTTGAAGTTTATTGTGTTTAATTGTATTTGGAAATATGTGAGGGTAATTGTAATGACATTTTCATGTTTTTTTTTAAATTTCAAATTTGTAAATATTTGAAAATTTTAAGAAAATCTCATTCCACAAAGAGATAATAGAAATTATGCCCTCTATATTCATTTATTTTGCTCCCAAAACTCAAAGTTTACAAGACATAAATGTTAAAATGCAAATTTCTAAAATATTTGAAGTTTATTAAACAAAATATATTGAATATTAAAATCCAAATTTTTAAAACATTTGAAGTTTACTACACAAGAGATATCGAATATTAAAATGAAAACGAATATTAAAATCCAATTTGCAGAGCCTACAATAAAACCAATGTATTTTCGAAGGTTATCACATGATTTTGGTAAATTTCACTGACAAATTTCCACCGCTTCAATTCAAAATCGTAATGCAAAGTTTCAGACCATGTCAACTACAGACAAAAAGAAGCAATATTATCCATTGTGATTCATACCTAAGCATCAAATTATATAAACAAAACAATCATTCTGCATAGAAATGATATATAAAGAAAACCAGAGAGAAAATGTCTGTATATATTTTGGTGCAGAGCATACAACCCAAGAAGCTATCCAAGCAAACGATTGAGGGCCTTATTTAGCTTAGCTTATTATATAGTGTCTCTAAGGCAGCGAGTGATTGCAGTGCATGATTTGTGATAAGGTTTGACAGGCTTTGTGGCTCTGTAACATTTGCGAGTGTAATACGATCTCCTAGAACGTGGGGGGCACATGATTCGATTCGCGTCCAAGGAACCGTAACTGATGTAGTATCATATTATCCTTAGAAGCCTCCCATGGCCTACTTCATTTTCATTCTCCTCATAAACATTAGCACCACATTCTCCCCATCTTCCATCATCACACATTTTGGTTGCGGAGGAGGATTTGATCTTGTGATCATGCCATCCATCCCCGGATGAGCCCAACTGAGAAACCTAGTCGGAACTCAGCTGGCCATTCACCCCATCACTTGGCAGGACGAGACACACATCAAACACCACACACAGACTCGCTATGACTGTTGTTGAATTCCCTCTTACTGCTCCAATTATGGAACACCCTGTCGAAAAAAGATGGCTAAGCACATGAAAAAATAAATGGGTTTTCTTTTGAAAATGAACCCAATAGATGAGTAATTGGCGGGGTATCCATTCCCTCCATTTAAATTTAAAAACTCAAATGTGAGGGGACATCGGGCGGAACGGGAAGCTGGGCAGCGAAGGGGAGGAATGGGGTAGAGGAGCGTTGGGCGGTGAATGGGTATGACGGTCGGTTGGTCATTCTACCTTTTGGTGCCATGTGCCTGAGACATCCCATCGGGCTCCAAAAGGTAGAAGCGTTAGCTTACTCCCAATCAATTTTTCTCTATTGTTCACTCTTGTACAATGACGTGACATCATATCATTGTATTGTTTCTTATACACTGTTGTGACATCACATCATTGCATTGTTTGGCTTCAATTGAAATTCTATGAATTCAAGTGAGAAAAGGTAGCTTGATTGTCGCTATACTCACAAATTCCAATGGTATATCCTTGTGAGATACCTCCCTTGATTCAATTATTTTCTTATATCTATTTCTAACTTTCTACAGCTCAGGTTATTTGTTTGGAGTGCATATTTTGGTAGAATAAATTTCTATATTGTTTTTTGAAATTTGTATGTTGATCAATTATGTTGGTTATTTTCAAATTATTAACCAAATTGATTGTGTGCATAGTGTTATATTTTGTTTTCTTTTTGAGAAACGAGAGGCAAAGTCTTTTGGATGTAGTGATGAACCTGCAAACTCACTTTTACACACACTTAATAAGCATAACAACCCAACCAATGAAGGAAAACATTATTCAATGATGAACATGCAAAGTGACTTATAGGTTTCAAGTTGACGCAATGGAAACTGTAGGTAAGTTCAACTTGTCATTATTGTTCATTGTTATCAAACATATTGGTCCAATCTTCCTATACATCTATTGTATAAAATTGTGCACTAGTTTTGCAAAGAAATTGAAGGAGTAGTTGAGATTTTCTAATGAAATCAGCTTAACAATCTACATTATCATTTCTTCAAAGTTGAGTGGTTTATCATTTTTTATTGCTAATTTTGAAAAATAGTTTGTTTAGTGAGGAAATATTGTCATAAATATGAATATAAATATGAATTGAGTTGGAGGTAACCTAAATGGAAATCATTTTTTATTGAATTACAAGTCTCAATTGAATAAATAAAATAAATGACTCCAAATATTTATATAAATAAAATTAGTAAGTAAAACGCAAATTATATTCAGAAATTTATCCAATTCATCCCATGTTCATGTGCTACAAGGAATTGTGACAATTCAAGCTTCCATTGCTACAACAATGCTGATGGGTATTTTATATGTACTAATTCCCTCAATTAAATTGTCAACCCAGGGTAAGTAAACTTAGAGGTAAGTAAACTTAGAGTTGTGGCACAGTATGAGCAAAGGAAGAAAGAAAAGCTAATGGAAATATTGTCTAACTAAGGAGATAGTTTACCCTAGGGATCAACATTCTTTTTAATTCACAAAACAACCTTCGATTAATGAGCTTCAAGCAATTCTAGAACTATGAAATTTTTGACCTAAGTATCCTTTAAACAATCTAGGACTATGGATTGTTTAATCTATCTCTAAATAAGAAAATAACAAGTAATATATTTCAAATCTATTTAATCTATTCAATCTCTCTTTAAATAAGCAAACAACAAGTAATCTATTTCAGAATTATTTGATCTATCTATCTCTAAGAAAGTAAGTAAGCAAGTAAGCAAGTAATCTATCAAAACTATCTTGACTAGTGAACTCTATTCTTAAAATAAAAAATCACAACTATTTCTATCTCACAAAGAATAAACATTAATCTACTTAGCTAAAAGCAAGAGTGTTGTGAAAGTATTCAAATGTGATGATTGTGTCTTCGGTGGTGAATGACATTAACTACCAATGCTAATTCAAGTGGAATTAACTCAATGCTAACTTCTACAGAGAAATGTGAAGTATAGATAAGGCAGTCTATACAAATTTTTGCCATCATAAAAGTAATATTGAATATTCTTGGGATCCATATGATCTTTAGACATTGTGCCAGAAATATTCAACATCAATCATTCACTCTATCACATAACTGTTGCTGGAAAGTACCATGTTCAAAATCACTAACTCAAGAAAAGCTATAAACTCATAATTAACACTTAATTAAAAATCCTAACTCAAATTCATAACTAAGGTGACAATGAAAATACTCCATACAAATCTACAACTGATGCTAATTAGAAATCATAACTCAAATTCATAACTAGGATTGCATTAAAATTCATAACCTAAAGTTAACTAATCTATCATTATAAATCATAATCAAAATCAACTAAGATTCTACTGGAAATAATAACTCAAAATCCATTTATATTCTATCATGTTGATGCTGAAAGAAAATTTAGCAAATGAAACAAAAATACCGAGAATATTTGGAATTACAACTTGATAAAGAAGCACTATCTAAATTAGTACTCTGCAGAGTAATTTACAACTAGGGAGAAAAATACATCACAGTGTAATTAGATAGCTTCTACAACCTGCAAAAAAAATGTTAGGAGTTTAATCATTAACACACAACCATGGATGTCCCTTCGTGACATACACACAATTCAGAAAGTAATTTTCAAATAAGAGAAGATGTACATGGAGGTGAATTAGACAACGATCTAAAATTAAAAGATACACACAACAAGCAATTTAAAATTAAGAAATGTACATAGTAAATAAACAATTCCATAATCTAATAAGTATGAAAGGCAACTATGCAAATGAAAATATATACTGGTATAAAAAATTACCTAGACCACTAGTGCCCCCCCAGAAGGTTGTGGCATCACTTCAATAGGAAAACACGGTCACAAAGATAACACAATATTGACATTAATCATAAAAGCAAAGTATATAGAAAAATGGAGATAATGTCTGTGTAAATAATAAAATGTGTGTCTTCTTCATGTCATAGACAATGGTATTTATAGATGATTACATAGCTTGAGAGGTCGACCACTGGAAGGGTCGACTCTCTCTAAAAATAGTAAGTTCATTAAATTCGTTTCAATAGAAGCATCTTCCTTAATAGTCTTGTGTGCTCCATTTAGCGGTCGTTGAAATTGTCCAATCCAAGATGCATCGAGCTTCATAGCTGCAGGGCACTAGGGGGCATAAAACCCATATCATTGATTTTTCCATCAAAGGTCGCTAATGTGCTAGCCTCCATATCCTGTGCACTCCGAGTGTCAGATCAAGTGATCAACGAAGTGCCAGATGAGGGACTGGATGGAGGATCATATCACGATTTTGGCCTGTTGCAAGTAAACCAACATGTTAGATCTTCATAATCAATCAACTAAGATGAATTAATCGTAAAACCATTGCAAAAACGATGATTATACATACCTTGTGAGATTCCATGGCGAATTGATGTATAGAGCTTGATAATACCTTTAAAATGGATAAATGACAACATAAAATATATAATGTCATATGCAAAAAAGATTTGTCCATTGGAAAAAAATAGTAAAAACACCAACCCAACAAATTCCTAGAATTTCAAACACCAATTATGGGAGGCCAATTGAAAATAAGCTTCCTTAAGAAGCCTATGTTTCCCACAATTAAATACAAGGAGCCTCTATCTCCCACATTTTCCATTATGGGTGGCCAAAAGAAGATATTTTTCCTCAAAAGGCCTACATTTCCAAAATTATACAAGAAGCCTCTATATCTCCCACATTTTCCATGTGTGAGACATTTCTTTCATGTACATGTCATTGTAGTTTCTACCAAATCTATAAAACATGAAGAAAGCAGTGTAAACTTTTTAGAAAAGAAAACAACTCTGCATTATCCTATTTAGCTAAAAACTTAAAACTTAGTAATAGAAAATGAAAACATTTCCATGTGTGTGACATTTCTTTATGTACATGTCTTTGTAGTTTCTACCAAACCTATAAACCATGATGAAAATAGTGGAAACTTTGTAGAAAGGAAAACAACTGTGCATTAACCTAGTTAGCTAAAAACTTAAAACTTAGCAATAGAAAATTTCCATGAGAAAATTCATGAACTAATGATAAAATTCATACCATTAAGTGATTTTCAAAATAAAACAAAAATCATAAAATGAAACTTTTCACCCATCCATTTGCATATTTTGTGAAAAAAATACATCATTTACATTAATTGATCTCCATATGAGGCCAAATAAAACCACAACTTATATGATTTCATAAGAAAAAATATGCTAATAAAACTCAAATAGAAAACTTTGGCAATAAGAAACATGGGATGGTGAAAACATAGGTTAAAAGATTAACTAAATAGGCTATGTAATCTAAGATCGATTACTATATTCCTTCAATCTTCATAGTAAGCTTAACTAAATAGGCTATGTAATCTAAGATCGATTACTATAGTCCTTCAAGCCTCATAGTAGGTACTAATAAGTTTTTATAGTGTTTAATTTTTGTTACTCCTAGTACTATGTGTTAATTAAAAAAAAGTACTATGTGTTAATTAAAAAACATTAAGGATAGTCCCCGAGGTGTAGGATAGTCGGTGACATAGTGTGTTGTTAAGGCACTCTGTGATGTTAAGTCACTGGTTC
>ML799072.1:385761-398315 GCA_009831015.1 Picea engelmannii | reverse complement strand
GTCTTCTTGGATATTCATCTCTTTTGTAATCATTCCTTCTTTCTGGTATCCTAGTCCACTTCTCATCAACTATCTGTGTAGCTCTTTCTTCAACTTTCTTGTTGGTATTTTCATCTTCTTTGTATGAATTTTCACCCATGCATCCAAGATGTGTTAATTCTTTTGGCACTTGAGAGTTTCTTAAGCTCTTCTCAATGATACAACTTCTTTTTCAAGTTTCTCACAATCTTCTTCTTTCTTCATCATTTGGACATTCCTTACTTCTCCTATTCTTCTTTCTTCTTCGAGTAGAGTTTTCAAGGAAATGGTTTCTTCTCTTAGTTTCTCAAAGTCTTCTAATTGTTTCTTCAAGATTACAACTGTCTTTTCACAACTACCCAATTCACTTCTTAGTTTTCTTTGCGTTTCTTTGAGCTTGTTATTGTCAATCTCAACATGCTTCAATTTTTTAAGATTCTCATCTTCTTGTTGAATAATTTTTTCTTCATGATTTTCTTCTTCTTCATTGGAATTTTCTTCTTCAGTGTCATTTATTTCAATCCATGGATGAGGAAATTCAAATTCAACAAGACCTACTCCTTCACAATTAAAGCAAAAGAACTGACCTCTATTTTCTTCTTTGGAATCTGAGATGTTGTAATTTGTTTCAACTTCTTCTTCTTCTTCTTATTCTACGTCTACCATTACATAAAGGTCTTGTATCTTGTCCCAAATATCTTTTGATGATGTACATGATCCCACCTTGTATTTCACTGAATCTGTCAATCCATCCAGGATGGTATCTATTGCCAATTTGTTGTTCCTTTTTTCTTCCTTCTGAGCTGTAGTCTTTGGTTTCTTCAAAGCATTGTATCTTGAAGCAACTAAGAACCAAACATCTTCCCCAAGAGCATTCAAGTAAGTTTTCATTCTATTACTCTAGTATTCAAAATCACTTCCATCAAATGGTGGAATCCCATTTGGAATTTTGTCTTCCATTTCTTCTTAGGATCTTCCTTCCAGTGGTTAAACTGTACTAAAGGTAACCCACTCTGATACCAATTGTTGATACTGAGAGGAGGGTGAATCAGTATCAAGTACAATTTAAAACCTTTTTCAACTTATACTTAAACCATTCAACTATATCCAATTCGCAATGAACAATAGTATAAGAGTTACACCAATACACTATAATACACCATGCACAATATATGAGAAATAATCAATAGTTATTGTTCAAGGGAAGTAATGACTTCCAAAGGTAGCTACAAATTCCAAATGTAAAGGGAGGGATAAACCTTCAAGAGGAAGATACAATCCTCCAATATCAAGAGAGAGTTAAAATCTCCATCCTTGCCCCTTCCTTCCACCCAAGAATATATGAGAGATAATAAAAATTTACATTAAATCATCACCATCAACCAATCATTACATAGAACCTGATAATGCTTCCTGAGACTTCTTCAATTTCTGCAATTCTTCAATTCTTGGAGTACTCTGATCTTGTAGATAATATTACTCAATGTATTCTCTGAAACCCCTCCAATTTTCACTCCTTGAATCCTCCCCAGAAAGAGGTTATAGAAAGAATGGTAGACTTTATTCAATTTTGGTCTATTCAAGAGAGTGAACTTGCACAGAATGCCCCGCGCTCAATAATTAACATATGATTCTAAAACTTTCACACAAGAAACTATAGTTCGTAATATTTCCAATGAAATTTGTCCCACTTCATTTGAATTCTCGATGAATAAGTTATGAATGGTTTACCCGGAACACCTGTTTATTGACTAGCTTTAGGACTGGTCACAAACTCTATCTTCCATAGCGTATATCTCCATAATTATTGCGAATCAAGAGCTGAACGTTTTACCAGAGGTACCTTGATATGTATTCTCAATACCATAGTGATTTCACCATCTGAATCGTTCTAGAAAAATTTTTATAGCAAAAATGGTAAGATGACCTGAAAATAACATACCTTAGAACACATCACCAAAAGACTTCATCCTCCCTTGAAATCCGACCTTCTTTACTTCTTATTTCCTCTGAAATTAGACTTATATCAAAATGAATGTCTAATGATGTTTATTTATATCATTTATGTCACTTCATTTTAACATTAGGGCCGACCTGACACTTTCTTATTTTGTAATTCTTTTCTTTAATTATCTTGAGGGCCTACATGTACTTCCTTCTTCAATTCACTTTGTCATCTTCAAAAATTCATTTCTCCTCAACCATGAGGATCCATGTGATGTGCCACATACCACCGGAAACAACATGATGTATACTATCCATTCATGGGTGTTGTATATGCATGTGCATTGTCCTTCATGTCTAAATACCTTTATCAATCTTGCGGTCCAAAACCCATGACTAGGGTTGACATCAATGACAACAACCAATCTTCCAATAGGATAAAGATAGAGACACTTTTTATTCTCTTAATGAATGTAACAACACAAAAATATTTGTTGATGATGATAGATATCTTAGTGTTGTAGGGTATGGAATAGTTCAATTAAATTATTCACATTTTAATGATGTATTATGTCTTTGAAATATATCCTACAACCTTCTATTGGTATATCAACCACTCATTTAGGTGGACATAAAACATTAGAGTTTTCACCTCACCAAGTTCTAATCAAGGATTTAAAAGATATTAATCATGTCTTAGAAAATGGAATTGTTGATGATATTACCAAGTTGTACACATTTGATAAATTTGGGTTGTCATATTTTACATTAGCTTTTATTTCTCATAGCGAAGACTTGAGAAAAATTTGGCATGAAAAATTTGGTCATCTAAACTATCTCTCATCCTAAGCTATTTAATCAAAATATGGTGTTTAATCTTCCTCTATTTTATTGCAAATATGTTGTTTTTGTCGGTTGTGTTCTCAACGAACATCCTTGGGATAGTATTGAAAAATGTGCCCCTTAGCATGTCTCTGCCCCCTTGGAGTTTTTTCATAGTGATTTGTGTGGTATGATTCCTTCTCCTTCTTTCTCTTGCTGCAAGTACTTCATTGATGAATTCTCCAAAAACACTTGGTTTTATTTCTTAAAACTCAAAATTGAAGTCTTTGACATGTTTTTGGCCTACAAAGCCCTTGTAGAAAAATAATATTGACATCAACAACAAAATTTGAGAGTAGATAATGGAGGTGAATATGTTAACACTAAATTTACAGGTTACTGCACGACATAAGGAATTCAAATCAAACATATTGTTCCATATACACCATATAAAATTGGTGTTGCTAAGAGAAAGACTCACACATTAAATGAAATGGAAAATTGCATGATTTGATTTAAAGGACTAAATCTCCATTATTGGGTGAAATTCATTAACGACACTAATTACATAGTTATTTACATTCGTACAAAGGATTTAAAAAATATAACACTAGAAGAATCATGGAGTGAAATCAAACTAGATGTAAACTACTTATGTGTGTCTACTCGTAAACCATGGGATCACATTCTAGGTGAGAAAAGGAAAGTATTATAGCCTAAAAATGAGAAATGAATTTGTGTTGGATACTCTAAAGATGCAAAAGATTATAGACTTCTTCAACCTCATTTCAATGAAGTTATTATTAGGAGATATGTTAATTTTGATGAAAATGTATTGGCCTACAAGCTTAATTTGATGTTTTTGTCATCTTTGACCTATGATCCATGTTTCAAGTTTGTGCCATCTTCTCTTCCAAACATTTTTTTTAGTGATCCTATTTTGGTTTCTTCTTCAAATGATCATAATGACAACTAAAATACACCTATGCCTTCCAACCTTCCTCTAGTTTGGTCCCTTGAATATGAACTTGCACTAACACCATTGCTTCCCCGATGGTTATGTACAACATGAGAAACAACTAATTATCTTGTCAATGATCATACAAACCAATCTTGTACACGTTGATAGTTATAGAAATACTTCTTTCTTTTGGCTCAAGTTTGAGAGACTCATGATCCATAAATATTTGTGTAATATTATATCCATCTAGATTGGGACACAACAGTGAATGAAGAATATCGTTCCATAATGTAGAAAGATATTTGGGATCTTGAACCTCTTCCAAAAAGAATAAAACTTGTTAGATGTAAATGGGTGTATAAAACAAAGTATGCAAGAAATGAAATTCTTGAAATACATAAGGTTTGGTTAGTTTCGAAGGGATTCTCTCAAGTTGAAATAATTCACTATAATGAAACATTTTCCCCCATAGCCAAAATGAGTTCCATCTATCTTTTTCTATCCCTTACCACCTCACATAAATTGGAGGTCCATGAGATGGATGTTAAATCCACCTTCTTAATGGGTATCTGCAA
The DNA here is from genome assembly GCA_009831015.1 of Picea engelmannii. NCBI lineage: Eukaryota > Viridiplantae > Streptophyta > Pinopsida > Pinales > Pinaceae > Picea > Picea engelmannii. The sequence continues at coordinate 393,995 of ML799072.1, read as the reverse complement.
TAATAAACTTACATGAAAAAACCTATTTCCTATGTTCATAATGGATCCATCCTTGTTTTCCACCTTAAGAAATCTCTCCATGATATTAAGAAAGCTTCTCATGCTTGGTATGCTAAACTTGTTATCTTTCTTCTTGACACTAACTTTTCTCGATGTCATTATGACTCCAATTTCTATACTAGAAAGGTAGTAAACCATTTCATAAAACTTGTTCTTTATGTTGATGACATTATCCTCATTTCCAGTGACCCCAAAATTTCTAGCCATGTGAAAAACAACCTTAAGAAGAAATTTAAAATGATAGACTTACCTTATTTTCATTATTTTCTTGACCTCCAAGTATTGCAAACAAAGAAAGGAATTTCTCTTTCCTAGTCTAAGTATCCATGTGACCTTCTTTCACATGGAATATTGTAGACCAACACCATATCCCTTCCAATGTAGAGTCAAAATTTCTACGACCTATACTACACCTGAAGTAGATGTCACTTTGTATTGTCAATTAGTTGGTAGAATTTTGTATTTGAATAATAACCATCCTAATAATTCCTTTTATGTTTCTCTTATTTCTTGGTATATGCAAACACCCCATGAGAGCCATTGGAAATCAACAAAAACACACTTTGATATATCTAGGGTATAGTTCAGTTTGAGATACATTACAATTTCCAGGGGACTCTTTTGCTTGTTAGTTTCACTGATTTTGATTGGGTTAGTGACCCTGATGATTGAAATTCTATTGTAGGAAAAGTTTTTTGGTCTTTTTTCTGGACCTATCACTTGGTATTGTAAAAAGAAACAAGCTCTTTCTCTTACTTCAACACAATCAAAGTAATCAATAATGGTTGATGAAAGTCATGAAGCCTTGTGGCTTTGACTAATCATTTTAGAGTTTTGATTCCATTAGTAGCATCTAACCACACTCTAGTGTGATAATTAGAGTGTCATCAAGCTTACTAAATATCCGGTTCAACATCAATAATGAAAATGCACTGAGTTACACGTGCACTTCATCAGAAATCCCATTCAAGATCCTATTCTCAAAGTTCTCTTTTACCCTCCATAGAATCATGTTGTAGACATTTTCACAAAGTCTCTTACAAAACATAATTTTTCAAATCTTGATCTATTTTATAAGTTCTGAAAGTTGTCATTAAGGGGATATAGGTTCTAGTTCCTTCTTCCTTCTTCTATTGCATCACCTTTGTAAATTCTTCAATCCTATCTGAAATTGTTCTTAAATGGGGATGTTAAAATATTAATACACTTAGGGAGTTACTTAAGATCAACATTTTCTAATGTTTCTTTAGGTAAAAGTTTATTTCCTTAGTATGCATTTGTAGTTATGTAATTGGATAGTCATGATATGTTCTAGACATAAAGTGATCCTATGTTCCATATTCTCCTCAATACTAATGACTATATTGATACATGGATTAACACCGGATTAGTCCATGATATCTATTTCAATATCATGGAGGGTAATTTGTTGAAGATCGATTCTAACAGATTTTTATGTACATTATTTTTGTTTTGCATGAATGTATTGTCTCACGTGGAAATATTGCTTGTGGCCATTAATTGTTTCCCTCTTCCATGATTTTAACCGCATAAAACACTAGTGTATTGATCTTTCATTTGGTTGTGTGAATGGTTTCTTAAGGTGTTTGTCTTGCGTAAAAATACCACGTTTTGTAAAAAAACTACCTCTTATGAGAAAATACCCAATTACAATAAGAAGAATTCACAAAACATTCCATGGCCTTATATATCCATAAACAACTTCTTAATAGGAAACAAACTAACTACTTTTTCTCCTATCTTTAATGGGTATCAACCACCTAGTGGGCCTTATTTAAAAAAATGATCCTTTTTCACATTAAATAACTACCTAGTAACTATCGAATGGGCCTTATTCAAAGAATATGGCCTAGTACATTAATTTACTAACGACTAAGTACCCAAAATAAGGAAAGTTAGGGTAGGAATATAATACATAAGGTTAATGAATGGGATATTTGAGCCACACAATGTGAAATACAAAGGATGTCATAATTCTATTTTTTTTTTTAAATATTATCACGCCTTTGTGTATGTACTTGAGAAATCAATTTAATAATCCATTGTATTGCAATTTGATGTATTTCATTTTATGTTTCTATCCCATATATTAATATGTATATTTGTTATGGAAAGTTGACTGGAGAATTTTATGTGTACCTTCCACTATGTAAACTTCAATTTGTGGAGGGGTCTTTCCCCATTGTATCACTTTTCCTTCAACCTTCCAATTATACTTGCCTCTTCCTAGTCATTCATATTTTTCCAAGGAACCATTACCTTTGGTGGTGATTGGAATTTTTTAAACCATTCTAGATGTGAAAAGACAATTTTTTCTCTTGAATTTCATTGTCGACATGCTACCATGTAGGCCATTGAAGGGGCTTTGAAGATATTCTTTACAGATCATAACCACATTCTATCTAATTATTATTTGTTATTGTAATTGTAGTACATAGAAACAAATTATTCTCACAATGTTATGAATTTGCTCACTTTGCAATCTCTTTTTGTTGGCGTCCTACCCTAACCTACCTACTTTAGGTTACTTAGTAATTAGTCAATTAATATATGTGGATGTGTTCTTTGAATAATTCCCTTTAGATAGTAGTGTATGGTTATTTAATTTAAAAGGTTCATCTTTATTAAATAAACGTCAATAGGTAGTTGGTACTCATTAATGATGGGACCACAAGTAGTTAAGATTTTGTTATTGAGAATATATTTAAACATATAGGAGGCCATGTAATGTTTTTGTTGAGTATTGTTGAAATTGGAGCTCCACTTAATGAGAGGTCACCCTACCTTAAGAGGAAAGTAAACATTTCTTTGTTTCTTCTAATACAAGGGTATATTTCACATTTTAATCTTATTTATCTCTTATATCTACATTTTCTCATTTATATTCTTGAACACCTAGTTGTGATTCATGTCTAAGGATCAAATATCACTGAATTCATATCAAATATATTTCTTGATCTAACATGCATCCTATATTTTAGAACTGTTATAATGCACACAAATGGAGATCAACGTGATATGCATTTTATTAATATGATACACATATAAATAAATTATCTATGACCTTTGCATTCATCTTCCATGAGGTCTCTTGGACTCTCGATGATAATTCATATTCCTTTTCAAGTGAATAATACAAAATACCATAACCCTAATGGATTATGTTTCCAACATTCCCCACCTGAATCTGAAGGGGTTCATGTGAGTCCAATTAGAGAGTTCAAATCTGGAAGTGGACAATTTCCAATGGTTTAATGTGCTCTCTAAATATGATCGTTTTGGGATAATCAAAAACCAAATAGATAGCATAAGATGATTTCTTATAGAAAATGGTGGTTTAATGAAGACCACAAACTTTGGAACTTGGCTCCAAGGCTCACTAGTTCCCAAAACATTTCCTAATTTAGATAGAAGTAGATGTCTTCTTCTAATTGGAAGTGCTCTCAAATGGTGGTTTAAATATGACCACAAACTATTTTCTAGCAGAATTTGTAAGTATTATACTAAATGGTGATTTAAGGAAGACCACAAAACAAATCATGTTGATGGAATAGGGATTTAACTCTAGCTTTCTTTTTCCTACTCAATTGATATGACTTTGAAACATGAAGCATGATTGTCAATCACTATTATTAACCCCCATTGTCAGGTACAAGGTGATAATATGAAAATATTTCCACTACAAGATGTGTCGATACTGGAGAATGAATTCTTTGGTATGATCAATATATCTTCTTGTCTATTGATGACCATTATGAAGAAGTGATCCACCCATAGTGATATTTTAGTCTTTCATATTTATTAAATTTGGAGTATATGTTTAGAGGATGTTTATGATTTCCACAATGCTCACAAGGATGAATATGAAAACACGAATCCTCCATGTGGCCAACTCGATGACAATATTGTAATTTAGGAATATGATCTAGAACTAGAGAAGTGAAGATGATTTTTCTTGAAGGAATCTAGCACTCTAGGACTGGATTAGTTTGCAATAATATGGATTTTTTGAGGTCACTTCCATTTTACATCCAAGACCTATTCAACATTTTTTGTTGATGATTTCTTCGCAAGGTCTGATGATAGTATTGGAAAGAGCAAGAAGAACTTGTTTATATCAAACATCATATTCATTTCAATCTACTTCTAAAGTGGCATCAGTAATTTGATCATGTCCTTGTTGTTGATCGAATTCAAAAAAAGAATTGTTCTAAACAAAGAGTAGTTTAGAATGTTGATTCTTTTGATGTATTTCATCTTGTTGGAGTTGTGATTCAAGATGGATAAATTTTATTTTGTCCTATGAATCTTGTAAACAATTTAGAACATTAGTGATTGGCTAAGTTTGTAGCCATCTTCATGATTAAAATTATTAGGATGTCTTTCAATTTCAAGAGATTCTTGAGTGAGGCGAGAGGTGAAATCCCTCAAATCACAAAAATAATCACAAAATAGCAAACAAGTGCACTAACATCCCAACATAAGGATATGCCACTAGAGTACGATAGCCTTGGTTTCGAGGGATTAGTGTTATATTACTTTAATTCCTCTCTTCAATCTAATACATGGTCATGCATTTTCCAAAGAAGGGGTTTATGTATATGGATACCTATTTGTAGACCTAGAAAAGCAAGCCACCACAAGTCATAATGCTTGATCCCTTAGATCTTTGACATCATGTACATTTTAAGAAACTAACAAAAATCGCATTAATAATATTAATGTGTTTGATATATCTCAAGAGGTGTATAACACATTCTATAGAATTCTTTTTATTAATATGCTAAATATGCACCTATAAATGTATACTAGACACAAATTAATATTATTTAATGTGGTTTTTTCTTGTTACCAATAAGTGCATAGGAATACGATCAAAACATTAATATGATATATTTAAGATTGTTCATATTTTTGTTAAATGACATAAATTAATATACAAAATATGAGATCCTATTCACAATATTAAATATTGACAACAAAAAGTCATAATAATATTAATTTCATGTGGGATTTATTATATTAATACATAATAAATACATATATGGTGGACAAATCATATTTGTAGTAGTTATAAAAGTATTAAAATTTGTTAAATGTTTTTATATAATTATATAAACATGTTATTATTCATATAGTTTACTATATATTTATGGCTTCAACAATATGTCACATCATCACATTGTGAGCTTGATAATATGGTTATATTTATTGCAATGTTCATCTTGGTTGAATTATGTTAACTTGTAATGTTCCAAAATGGTTATGTTGCATTAGGATGTTGATCAATGGTTATGCACATCAATGCGATGTTCATCAAAGGTTATTTTGGATTGTGGAATTCCTCAATGGTTATGTCACCTTGCAACATTCATCTTGGCCAGATTATGTTGAATTGCTATATTTCTACATGATTATATTGCATGTTGATGTTCATTAAGGGTTACGTTGCATTGAGATTGATTGACTTTGTTGGCCTTGGTTATCTATGGCTAACTATGGTTAAGTATGGTTGATCATATTTGATTGTGGATGAATGTGGTTGACCATGATGACCTTTATTGGCCATGGTTGGCTATGAATGGCAATGTTGACTGTGGTTGAATGTGGTCAACTTTGGTTAAGTATGGTTGGCCATGGATGAACATTGTTGATAATGGTAGACTCATCATGACAATGGTTAAGCATGTTGACTTTGGTTGAACATGTTGAATATGGTTGAACGTGATGATGATGTTGACTATGGTTGACCATGCTAACTATGGTTGAACATGTTTGAATAGGGTTGACTTTGGTTGACCATGGTTAACCACAGTTCACTATGGTTTACCATTTTTGACTATGATAAGAGGTTGGAATGCACTTTGTGTTATATTATAACATTAAAAGGTTGAATTTAAAAATATGTGGAACCATAACATGAAAATTTTGACTTTAATAAAATACCACCTTGCAACATTATGGATGACTTTAATATTATATCATATTGCAACACTAAGAGGTTGATAATATGGTTATATATCATTGCAACATTTGTTAAGCCCTAATATTGGCTCATTACCCCTTAATTGGGGCATATTATATTAGTAATGTTATTTTATTTATGTCGGCTTTAGTCCATTAGTTGTAATTATACCTCCTAGTCTCCTATATATAGCAAGGAGACATTTTCATTTTGAATAATCTTGTACTTGAACATTTAAGTGGGGTAAAAGAAGGTTTCCCCCTCGAAGAGGCTTATTATCTGAAATTATCTCTTTTTCAAGGCGTTGAGTACTTTTAAGAGGTTTTTCTATGCTATATTGATATTTGGTTCTTAACATATGGTATCAAAGCTCAAGGTCTTGGGGTTTTGCTGCTACATCTGAGCCACCTTGTCATTTTCAGTATAACATTTTTTATACAACATTTCAGAAGTAACGGCTTGGAGGATACTTAGTATATGGATCAAGGTATGTTGGGTTAAAAATTCATCTCCTGAGGCCTTATACTTTCAGAGATACAGCCTGTACTAGATAGGGTTCTGGAATCATCCTGAACTGAGGCATTGCAGAATTTTTCCTATAAAAACGTTTTTGTACCCTGCACTCTGGAGGATATTCACAGAAATCAGTAAGGTATCTGTGGTAAAAATTTTAGCTTATGGGTCATCTTAAATTTGTAGATACACCCTGTGTAATATAGGGTATCTGACTAGTCCTGTTGATTAGTCTCAAGAAGGTGTTCCAGGTAAAACAATCATAACTTCTTCCTAGAGTATCCAAATTGAGTGGGATGGGTTTCATTGGATCATGGACAGTCTTTAGTATTTCTTGTGTGAGTTTCAGAATTTTATATCAATTATGTTGTGTGGGGCACACTATACCAGTGAGATCTCCTAGAAAGGCCAAAAATCGACAAGTTTTGGGGAAGTTATCGTAAATTCCACTTGGCACATCCAATTTTCATCAGAACTGTAGAAATATTATAAAACTACATAAAAGAAAGTCTCATACCCAGAAGGGCTGAAACTTGGGAGATACAACAGAAGAAAGATTGTCTAGCAGAACCACTTCAAAATCAAGGTTCAAAAGTGATACTTGGCCAACATGCCACCCAAAAAGGGAACTTCTACACCAAATAAGCCTCCATACAATCCTATTTGGACTCTTGATGAAGGTGAAGAGATGCGTATAGACATAAATGATTTACAAAAGAAGATAGTAACAAAAGATGATCTACAAGAGATGATGGAGGGTTTAAAGGGGGAGATCATGGAAGTATTGAAAAATTTCGTAACAGAGAAGACACCTGAAAGTGAAAATGCATCCCATGAAATTCATGATGAGGACAGAAGGAATTTGAATCAAGAATGGAGAAACTCCAACTTTGGTTTGAAGACCAACCACACTCCTAATATTGATATGAGGAAGTTTGATGGCAAGGACCCAATCACATGGATATTTCAGATGGAGCAATTCTTTGATCTCCATAATGTTCCACATACACAAAAGGTATGAATTGCTTCTTTATATTTAGAACCTAATCAATTTGTATGGTATCGATGGCTTTGTTCTCACAAATCACTCGTCACTTGGACAATCTTCACGAAAGAAATGATAGCACACTATGAGGATACAAGGACCAATACCTTCTTTAGCCAATTGATCAATATCAAGCAAAAGGGTTCAGTTACCAAGCATATTTAGAACTTCCAAAGATTGAATATAAAGGTAACTGATATTCCATATGAGCACTTGATTGATGTATTCATAGGAACTTTAAAGGATAACATTCAACATGAGGTTCTCCTTTGGGAACCCAAATCATTGGAGAATGCATTTAAGGTGGCAAGAAATGTTGAAAGTAAAAATATGGCTATGGCTACTAGAAGGACCAATCCTAACATCTATAGAGACAAGAATGCTCCTTCTTCTAAAACACCTCAACCTACAAGGTTGACACCTCAAAAATTGGAGGAAAGAAAAGAAAAAGGTTTATGCTTTAATTGTGACAACAAGTACAGTAAGAGACACAAGTGTGGTGAGAAGAAACTATTCTACATAGATTGTGAAGAGGAATAAGAACAAGAACAAGAACCATCTCAAGATGAAAATGTAGAAGCAATTTCGTCTGAAGAGTTGACTCCCATGATATCGTCTAATGCATTGGCT
>ML799072.1:338756-349671 GCA_009831015.1 Picea engelmannii | reverse complement strand
TTAACTGCATATGAAATGAGAATCAACAAAGATAAATCCATTACTAGAGAAGCATCTTTTAAAGAAGACAAGAATACTGATTTAGATTTAGATGATATTGAGGCAAAATTTGTGAGAAGGTTAAAGAAAGGATCAGGAAAATACAAAGGTAAGATGCCCTTCAAATGTTTTAATTGTGGTAAGATAGATCATTTCTCAAATAAGTGTCCACACAAGAGGAAGGAATAGAACTCTGAAGGTGAAGAGAAGCACACATCCAAAAGATTTGATAAAAATAAAAGTTTATGTGTAAACAATGATGACTCCTCAGAAGACACCGATAATGACTCTTCCTCTGAAGATAAGGTAAATGAATTCATGCTTATGGCCAAAGAGGATTGTGATAATAAAATCATAGGTAGTGATGATAATGATGAAGAAGCTGTGGTTGACTTGGAAAGAGAGTTGATCAACGCTTTGGAAGAGATTGACAGACTCAGACTTAAGAAGAGAAAGAAAAAACATTTGTTGATATAGTACAAGAAAGGCACTAAAAAACATGATGAAGACTTTTCCCTGCTAAAAGTGGAATTAGAAGAGGCAAAGAAAATCGAGGACATTCTAAAACCACATTTATCAGAGAAGAAAGCAAGGTGTGAAGCCTTAGAAGAAGAAGTAGTGAAAACCAAAAAATAGATGGAGAAGTTTAAGGCATTGTATCACCAAACTCTGTCAAGTATTAGAGATTTAGAAGGATTAACCTCCATTCTAAATCAGAAAAGAAACCCAAAGTTGAAATCTAGCTTGGGGTATGAAGAAGGATCAAGTAGTGATCATCCAAGTAATACATAACCTATCAAGTTTGTCAAATCCTCAAACATTGACAACAGTCACTCTGCAGAAACAAAGAAAGAGAATCAACCACCGAGAAGGAATGAAAGAAAAAATATCAGAGAAACTATCAGCATGGAAGAAATCAACTCACTCAAAGAAGACAATCTTCTTCCAGGTACAAAGTATTTTTCTATGGATATTGTTTTTTTTGTTCTAACTTTGGTCATAAAGATATAAATTGTTCTTTAAGATTTAGATATGAGCAATCAATTTTTTCAAGAAGATTGAGACAACGAAGCAACAAACAATCACAGACTATAAATCATGTGATGACTGGGAGAAGGACACAGGTGAAACAAAACAAAATTTATGAGCATAAAAATCGTTATGATCTGTTATTCAGTGAACCAGAATGTTACAAATGCCATAATTATGGACATAAAGCTGCAGATTGTCGCTTAAGAAACTATAAGCCAGATCTGAATCCTGCTGCTGAAAATTCCAGGGTTTGGAAGAAGAAAGAAGATGACCAGTGTGGATTAGTGTTATTAGCACAAAGACAAAATAATACCTGGTATATTGATAGTTGATGTTCCAAACATATGGATGGAGACAAAAGTAAGTTTATAACTCTAAGTGAAAGAAAATCAGGGAATGTAACTTTTGGAAATGATGCACCAAGAAAAATAAAAGGTAAAGGAATGGTAAGTTTGAGTAATGGAAAAGGAAAAGCTCAATATGTGTTGTTTGTAGATGGTTTGAAACATAATATACTAAGTGTCAGTCAAGTTTGTGACAAAGGATGTGAATTTGTTTTTACTTATAAAGACTGTAAAATAAATTCTTTGAGTTCAGGACAACTGGTTGCAAAAGGGATAAGAACAGAAAACAATGTCTATGTGTTAAAAGAAGAAAAAGAAGAATGCCACTTAAGAAAATGATGAAAGTTGGTTGTGGCATAGGAGACTTGGACACCTAAATTTTGATCATATAATCAAGCTCAGAAATAATGGGGCAATAAAATATCTTCCTAAGATATCAAAGCCATATGACTCTGTTTGTAAACCTAGCCAAATAGGAAAAATTACTCGCACTTAGTTCAAATCCTAAAACTTTCCTTCAATAGAAAAACCTCTCCAGTTAGTACATATGGATTTATGTGGACCATCAAGGAAAGAAGGTATAGGAAAAGAAAATTATTTTATGTTGATTATTGATGATTATTATAGACTAACATGGGTTGCCTTTTTGAAGGAAAAATATGAAGCATTTGAAAAATTCAAAGTGTTTAAGGCTCTGACTGAGAATCAAACAGGAAATAGATTGAAGGCAGTAAGGTCTGATAGAGGAGGAGAGTTTAGTTCATGGAACTTTAAAGAGTTCTATGATAAACATGGGATCAAAAGAGAGTACACAATTCTAGGGACTCCACAACAAAATGGAGTTGTTGAGAGGCATAATAGATCAGTACAACAAATGGAAAGATCAATGATGAATGAAGGGAACATACCTCAAACATATTGGGTGGAAGCAATTCATATAGTTGTTCATATCCTTAACAAAGCTCATCTTAGGCCACACAGTGACAAGACTCCTTATGAACTATGGTTTGGAAGACTTTCTTCAATCAAGCATTTTAAAGTCTTTGGGAGTAAATGTTATATCAAGAACAATGATGAAAATATTTGCAAATATGATGACAAGATTGATGAAGGTATATTCTTGGTTTATGCTACAAACAGTAAAGGGTACAGATGTTACAATAAGAGGCTACATAAACTAGTTGATTATATAGACATAAAAGTTGATGAAGAAATCCCGGTCAAAAATCCAAGTAGTGTTGAACCAAGCACAAAAGATATAGTTGAAGATGAACATGAACATGTCCAAGGATAAAAAAGAGAAGAATCTGAATCAGATGTAGATACAAATACTCAGGCTAACATAAATCAACAGAAAGAAACAAACTCACCTCTCAAAATTGTTAGAAAGAATCATCCTGAAAATCAGATAATTGGAGATATAAATAAAGGTGTTCAGACAAGAAGGAAATTGATTAAAGACTCAGAACAATCTCATGTGGCATTTTTTTTATCTATGATTGAACCTAAAATTTTTGATGAAGCCAGCCAGCATGATGATTGGATTAGAGTTATGAATGAAGAGCTTGATAAGATTGAGAAGAACATTACTTGGGAGATTGTCCCTAGACCTGAAGATAAGAATGTAATAGGTTCCAAATGGGTGTTCAAAAATAAAAATGAATGAAAAAGGACAAGTTGTTAGAAATAAAGTCAGATTGGTCTATAAAGGGTATGCACAAGTTGAAGATTAGGACTTTGATGAAACTTTTGCCCCAGTGACAATATTGGTGGCCATCAGAATGTTCCTTGTATATCCATGCCATAAGAACTTTAAAGTGTATCAGATGGATGTTAAGAACTATAATTGACTTTAATGCAGATTCGATATTTCAAATTCCGAAAAGTTGATGCAACAAAAGCTCTCTGCAATGAACAAGAGAGTTTTGGATTTGATTTTAAGAACATCCAGTGAAAAAATTACATTGGAAATATTCATACGCCTAGACTTAGCCAACCTATCTTGAAACTTGAAAGGACGAGGTACAGGAGGGTCTATGAGTCTGACATTAAGGAAAATAACTTCCGTTATTATAGGTAATTCTGCAAAATTGCTAACTATTCTACTTATTTTTTAGATTTATATAGAATCAAAATGGATCAAATCACAACTAAACAAGTTAATATACAACTAAAATCGATGAAAAACTAAACAATTCAAATATATAAGTATTTTAGCATACTAACAAATTAGAAAGGGAGAAAATTGAAATAAAATTCCTATGGGAGGAAATGGAACTTATTGATAAAATGAGAAGCAAAGAAGATAATATAGAGAAGATGAAATTGGGAAAAACAAAAATTGAGTATAGCGCAATAGTATTGAGTATTAAGAATGTGTAGAAAAAGACAAAATGATGAGTTAAATAGGCTCAAGCAAATCAAGAAACGAAACAAGAGATCCTAACTAACTCGTACAACTGGCTAGGATAGATGCTAGTGTATAGTCAGACTGTTGAGGTTACATATATATTTAACACTCCCTCTTAAACTCAACAGTTACAAACATCAGCACTGATAATTCCCAAGTGTTGTCTCTGAAAATAAAAAACGGATTTTCCTAGTGGCTTTGTAAAAATATCTGGGAGCTGATCTTGAGAGCCACAAAATTGAAGTGCTATGTCACTATTATTCACTAGCTCACGTATGAAGTGAAAACAAGTGTCAATATGCTTGATTTTCTTATGAAACACATGATTTTTGGATAGAGAAATTGTTGAGGTGTTGTCACAGAAGATAGGAGTTGGCTCCTTTTATGTATGTGACATATCATTCAATATTATTTTCAGCTACACAACTTGACAGGAAGCTGAGGTAGCAGTGACATACTATCCCTCTACAGAAGATATTGATGCAATGGGTTGCTTCTTTGATGCCCATGAAATCAGGTTTGTGCCCAGGTGAAAAGCATGTCCTGAGCTGCTTTTCCTGTCATCTAGGCTTCCTTCAAAATCATTGTCTGTGTAAACAGAGAGATGATTATCATTAGACTGAGTGTACCATAAACCAAAATTGAGAGTGCCTGCAACATATCTCAGAATCCTTTTCTCCATCTTCCAGTGAGAATCTTTGGGGGATTCCATGAAGATGGAAACAAGGTTGGCTGCATACATAATATCAACCCTAGTTGTTGTAGGATACAACAAATTTCCTACTAAAATTTTGTACAGGGTAGGGTCCATTGTAGGGCCTTCATCTTTCCTGCTCAATTTTGTGCCTAGGGGTTTAGGAATTTCTGTCGGATTGTAGTCTTCCATGCAGAATATTTTGATGATGTCTGCTGCATACTTTTGTTGACAGAAAAAAATGCCTTTGGTTGATTGGTTAAACTCAATCCCCAAGAAATATTTCAGGATGCCAAGATCTGTCATCTCAAACTTAGATTGCATGGCATGTTTAAAACTGGTTAACTCAAGATTTCTGGTATATATCATGTCATCAACATATAAACATACAATCAAAATTTTATCATACTGATCAGTTTTGGTGTAAAGAGTTGGCTAATTTTGGCTTCTGCTGAAACTACTCTTGATCAGGTAAGTATTAATTCTGATGTACCACACTCTTGGAGTTTTCTTTAAGCCATACAAAGCTTTCTTCAACCGATACACTTCGGTTGGCTACTCTCTAACTTGATATCCAGGTGGTTGATCCAGATAAACCTCTTCTTCTAAGACACCATTTAGTAAGGTTGAGTTGATAGCCATTTTGTATACTTGTCATTTGTGTTGAATTGTTATGGCTAAGAGATTCCTTACAGTGTCCAACCTTGCTACTGGAGAAAAGGTTTCACCATGATCAATACCTGGTTGTTGTGTGAATCCTTTGGCAACAAGTCTTGCCTTGTGTTTTTCAATCTGTCCCTTTTCATTTAGTTTAGTTTTGTAAACCCACTTGACACCAATACTTTTCTTGTGTCTAGGCAGATCAACAAGATCCCATGTATTGTTCTTCTCAATGGAGTCAATCTCTTGGTTCATGGCTTGAACCCAATGTGGCTCTTTAAATGCCTCTTTAAAATATGTGGGTTGACATGACATTAATGAAAAAATATTGTGTTGATCAATGTCATCCAACTAATGATGGATTTCTCTCAAACTTTGGGTTCTTTGATTTGGAAGTTCAGAGGAAGAGTTTCTACTAGAAGTTGAGTTATCCTGATATCTTTTAGATTGTCCTTGTACTTGCAACCGTGGAAGAGAAAGCTGATGCATTTGTTATCCTAAATTCTCTGTGTCTTTAGGATGTGACAACAATGAATCTTGACTGTCCATTGGTTTATTTTCAGACTCGTTCCAAAACTGATTTTCAAAAAAATTTGCATCATTGTTGAGAATTAGTTTCTTTGAGATTGGATTGTAGCTCCTGTAAACTTTTGATGTGTCATTGTAGCTAGTAAAGATGCATTTATCACTTCTATCATCCAATTTCTTCCTTAATTCGGAAGGTATGTGAGCGTATGCTATGCATCCAAATGTCTTGACATGATCAACATTTATCCTTGTCCCACTCTATGCTTCTTGAGGGACCTTCATCTTGATACTATTGGTTGGAAATATATTTAGGAGATAAGATGAGCATGCTACTGCTTCAGCCCAAAATGTATTTAACATACATTTCTCTTTCATTATTGTCTAATTTTTTCTTTCAGCCACTCCATTTTGTTGTGGAGTATACCAGGTTGTAGTTTGCATGATGATGCCTTGTGATTTTCATAAATTTGCAAAATCTTTGGAGCTGTATTCTCCTCCTCCACTTGACCTGAGTGATTTTACATATTTTCCACTCTATTTTTCATCTTCATTTTTGAATTCTTTGAACTTTGCAAAAGTTTCAGACTTGTGTCTGAGAAAATAGGTCCAAATTTTCTTGCTAAAGTCATCAATAAAAGTTAGAAAAAAAAAGATACCACCTATTGAATCTATTTGCATTGGCCAACATAGGTCAGTGTGAACTAGTTCTAGGTGTTGTTTGGCTTGAGTGGAGGACTGTGGAAAAATAGTTCTCTTATGTTTTCTAGGTATGCAACACTCAGATGGGGGATTTTTCTTTTTGAAGACAGGTAGACCTTTGACCATGGAGTGATTTTGTAGAAGACGTAGACTCTGAAAGGGTAGATGTCCAAATCTTGTATGCCAAACCATAGTTTCATTAGGGTTGGATGAACTTTGTTCATATTATTGGATCATATTTGCAGTTCTGAGGGTCAGGGGAAACATTATATTCTTGGTAATCTGGATTTCAGAAATCAATTTTCTGTCGAGGGTTTTTTCATATATACTACATGATGCTCTTTCAAAAATTACCTTATAGCCATGTTCAATTATTTTTCCTACACTTAATAGATTATGTGTCAGATCTGGAACATGATAGACATTGTGGATGCCTTTCTTTACATTTTGTTTAGTAAGAATAAGGACAATTATGTTTCCTTGAAATTTGACTAAAGAATCATTTCCAAGTGTAATATCAGATGAAATTGAAGAATCATTACATGAGAGCAAATATTTGTTACCTATCATGCGATTTTTTCATCCAGTGTCAAAAAACCAAAGATCTTTATGTTGTTCTTTAGTCTTGTGGCATGAGAGAAACATACCATTTGAGGTTTCTCCTTCATGATTTGAGACATGTGCTCTGCCTAAGAGTTGATTTTCTTGCTTCTTTGGCATTCAAATTCATAGTGCCCAAAATTGTTATAGTAATAGCATTATATGTTTGATTTTTCATTTGAGCTTCTCCCTCTGACTATTAGAGGCTGGAAGTTTTGATTCTGGTTCTTTTGTCAGTGACCTTGGAAATTCTGATTCTAGTTATGTTGTATGTGACCTTCACTTGAGTGATGGCTACTTGGACTTCTCCATATTCCTCAGTGACCTGTGCCTCTCCCTCTATTGAAGGAGAATTGAGTCTTGAAGGCATTTTTTGTTGACTCATCTTCAAGATGTAGTCTAGTCTCATGTGTCAATAGAGAGCCTGTTAATTCATCCATTGAAAATTTTGACAGATCCTTGGATTCAAGGATAGCTATAACAACCATTTTGAATTTCTTTGGTAAACTTCTGAGGACTTTCTCAACAATTCATTGATCAGGGATGGCTTTGCCAATAAATTTGATTTGGTTTACAATTCCCATGACTCTGTTCATAAAATGATAAATGTTTTCAGATTTTGTCATTTTTAATGTCTCGAAATGCGCCCTCAAGGTCTGCAGTTTGGTTGTTTTGACCTTGTCATTTCCTAGGTAGGTTGATTTAAGGATGTCTTGGGCCTATTTAGAAGTAACAATGCCTGTGATTTTTGAAAAAATCGAGTCATCCACTGAGTTTTGAATATAGAATTTTTCCTTATTCTCTTTGTTCCTTTGTGTTGCCTGAGCAGTTCTTTGTTGGTTGGTCAGGGCAACAAGGTCTTCTGGATATGGTCCCACATATCCAAGATCCACCGCATCCCAACACTCATGTGCTTGCAAGAAGGATCTCATTCTAAGAGACCAAAACTCGTAGTACTTTCCAAGAAGAATTGGTCTTTGAGTTGATCCTAAATTGTTAGAGGTGGCCATATTAAAAACAAAATTAACAAAAAAAAATTGGTAGAGTTTTGTGTGCTTACCTATTTCTTGTGCCGAAACCAGGTCTGAGAAATCCTTTGTGTGACTTCGAGCTGAAAAACATGGGGATGGCCACTTCTTTGGAAACTGTATCCCATCTAATGACAAAATTGGGCTTTCTGAGTTTACTCGAGAGTCAAAAAAATGAAGTTTAGCTTCTCATGTGACCGTGGGGTGAGAACCAGGCACTCCAGGTCTTCGGGCTTTGGGCGTTTTGATGTTGAAGGTATCAATTCCTCTGAATAGCCGAATGGCCAAATAACGGTCTTATTCCAAATATCAATGATCCTCGTTGAGTTGAGTTCAATGATCCTCAATTATTTCGGGGATTCGGGTGATATTACTTTCTATCCTATAGCAAGGATCAATGATCCTTTTTTATTTGAGATCAAAGGTAAAAAAATACTTCGGAACTTCGGGCTTCGGGTGTTCCTAGGTGAAAAACACTTCAAACCTATGAGGTGTTAATATTATGAAGTGACATATCTATCGTTGTGTGTCCACAACCTTCAAGGGCTCAGATTTACTTTCGGACTTTAGGTAGATCTCGCTCCGCAAGACCTTTCAGAGTGATAAGTCTCTGAAGTGAGGGATTTGGAACCACATGTCCTTGTTGATGGATGGTCCAGATGAACTCCAGGATTTGGGCCTTTGGTATTTATGGCTTCTCATATCCTTGTTTCTTCCAAAGTTCTTATCGTTGAAGTGCAGGATCTCTTGTCACGTGTCCACTTCGATCGACGGCCTAGATCTACTTCGGCTATTCAGAGCTTCGAGAGAGATTTACTACTCAACCTCTATTTGAATCCTATTGGAGTATGAGATCACCATACACGTGTCACTTGGTTGAAGATCAATGACCACGAGTGATTATGGAGACTCAACTCGCTCACTCTTTAATCTCTTTGCCGATGTCTGCAAAGTGAAGATGCTTGTTCGTAGTGGGATCAATATCCGTTGTTGATCTGTTGATCTGACAAGATCAACGATATTGAGTGATTGTGGGCTCACAACTTTCTTTCTCTTTAATTTACTCTCTGATCCTTAGAATTCCTCCTCACTTTCAATATATCTTTGATGAGATCTAATGGTCGTGGCTTAATCTTTGCTTGATCTGACGACTGATCTTTCTCACACTCAGATCTTACGGCTAAGAAAAAATTATCCTTTCCTCATGGCACATCCTCCTTTCTGAGCTTGAGTAAAGGCTCAGACTGTTCACATAGATGAACTTATGGTTTATCTTTCTTCTCCTCTCCCACTTTTTCAAACTTTCTTCTTAAGAAATAATTTCGTGAATCTTTCATGAATTCTTTAAATGCTCATGTAATCTTTAATTGTTCTCTTCTTTTTGTAGTTTTTATTTCTTGCTCTTTATGTCTTCAATGATATTTTGAGTGAACTTCGGACTATGAACTATTCTCTAATATTTGTGAAGAAACTTGCATCCTTGTGCTCTCATAGACAGTGTAAGCTCTGTTCTTCTTAGGATCAGGTTTCTCTCCAGACTATGTGAAGAGGCTTACGTCTAAAGATATGATACCATGATAAAATGAGAAGCAAATAAGATAATACAAAGAAGACAAAATTGGGAAAAATAGAAAGTGAGCAGAGCACAATAGTATTGAGGATTGAGAATGTGTAGAAAAATACAAAAGGTTGAGCTAAATAGGATGAAGCAAATCAAGAAATGAAACAAGAGATCCTAACTAACTCGTACAACTGGAAGTGTATAGTCAGACTATTGAGGTTACATATATACTTAACACTTATCACTATATCATTTACAATTTCTACAAAATCTTGCAATGTGATTTAATTCTGCAATGGTTTTCCGACTCTATCAGATAGAACCGTCCTGGTGAAATGGAACCAGCTAACGATTTTTTTTTTTGGAGCCTGATTCAGAGGTCTTTTACTTTCAACCATGTTTATACCCCATGAAGTATTTACACCCCAAAAGTATGTACACTCTTCCATGCGGGGTCTGTGGGGGCTATCCCCCTGGCTAGGGGGTCTAGGGGCAAGCGGGGGTTCGAGGGCAAAGCCCCCGAATGCAAAATTGAATTGTAAATGTATATTGTAATTTCATTGTAAATATGGACCGTTCATTATAAGGTCGTAGATCTAATGGTAGAGATTATGTTAGGGTTTTTTTCCCTAGAAGGCAACCCTCTTTTATGAGGGAAATGTATTGCAGCTATGGTTGATGGTGAATATTGTATTCTAAGATAGGAGACTATGAGAGAAAGAAGAGGAAGTTATAGCGGGTTTGTTATAGGTTGTATCCGTTCATATGCTGGATAATAATAAAGGAAGGAACTGGCAATTTCTCTGGTGGACGTAGCCCACACTGGGTGAACCACATAAATCTGTGTCTCTATTGTATTATGTATCTTCTGTGTTTTGTTTCTGCATTTGTTTTATTTTATTGTGCCATGGTCTTATTTTTCTAACAACTAGTATCAGAGCGAAAGGTAACTCACAGGAAAAGAGGGCTCTTGGTTCAAGTGGGAGCAATGTCAGAAAATGGAAAGTTTAGGGTCGAGAAATTTAACGGCCAAAACTACCAGTTATGGAAGATGCATATGGAAGACTATTTATATCAGAAGGATCTATTCCTACCATTGGGCATAATAACAAAGAAGTCAGCGGCTATGAAGGACAAAGAATGGGATTTTCTTGACATAAAGGCTCTAGGAACGATACGACTGAACCTGACAGAGTCGGTGGCTTTCAATATTTCTAAAGAAAAGACAACGAAGGGTTTGATGGATGCATTGGCCAAATTGTATGAAAAAACCTCGGCATCCAATAAGGTATTTCTAATGAAGAGATTATTTAATATGAA